>JAVSCE010008010.1:0-26171 GCA_032199065.1 Smutsia gigantea | reverse complement strand
AGCACCACCCAAGGCAGCTGCTTCTGCACTTGGGTGCCCCAAGACGGGGCTTGGACAGTCCAGCAGGGTGTGAGGACACACCCGGACCCCTGTGCCTTTTTCCAGATGTTCAGAGAGGGTCCTCTGGACACAATGAGCCTGTCACCTCCTGGGCACAGGAACTTGGGCACAGGTATTCACAAGAACCCAGACAAGAGGACTGGGAGATGGGCAGAGAGGGCTGAAGAACACATCATGACTGGGACATTGACACAACACAGAAGCATCTGCCCTTGGGACAGCAGGTGCTGACACCGCCAGGCCAGGTCACTGGGAAGTGGGGAACAAGGACTGGGCAGCAGCTCCCTCCTGGGGACATTCCCTCTCCTCCCCTCCTCTCTAAACACAGAACCCTGGGCAGCAACTTCACTGGCCCAGACCAGTCGCTACCCCTCGCGTGTCCTCTAAGTGTCCCCCCTCTGGCGTTCAATTCACCCAGGGGGTGAGCCAGGGACTCTCATATCTTAAGCCAGGGGCTGCAAAGCCAGCGTGGAGGGTCCAGTCAGCCCTTGGCAGAAGGGACAGCTGATGGGACCATGGGGTTAGGGAAGGGTTAAGCCACAGGCCCATGGGAGACACTGTCCTGCACTGCCATGGAGAGAAGCCAGAACTCCAGATTTGATGTAAACTGTCCTGAATTGAAAATATGAGCAAATAATTCAGATTTTTGGAAAACACTGCAGTCTGAGTGGCAGACGGCCTGTGGAGAGCAGCAGGCGGCCTGTGGAGAGCAGCAGGCGGCCTTGGCCTTTGGGAGCCGACTAATTTGCAGCAGCCACCCCGAGGCTGTGGGGAGGGGGTGCTGGCCTCCGTCCCTTTCTTCATCTCCCTTCTCACTCGGTCCTGGTCTAGGCCCCCACTCCTCCCATCCCCTCCTCCTCTTCTCTTCCCTGCCCTAAGGCAGCCTCCTCAGACTCTCAGGCTTCTCTTTCTGGAATCATCTCCTCCCCCCAAGGAGGGCGATTCAAGCCTTAGAGCTCAGCTACCCCCTGACACCCTACGTCCTGGGTGGCCAAGCCTCCATCACATTGGGGTGAGGGACAGTGGCCTACAGATGCTGGCCAGGCCTCACGGGAGAATCAGAAAGAGCTCACTGGCCCTCCTCACCTCCCCCACATGTGCGACGCCCTCGGACACACTTGCTAGTGTCCCAAGCCCACCGGTGACACTGGGACACAGTCCCATCACCTGGGGCTGTTGCCTCCGGGTGTGCCCGTGTCTCTCTCTTTCTTCCATGAGGATCGCTCGCACCAACTACAAAGGAACTGAAGGTAAAGGTGAGCCCAGCAGGACACCGCCTAGCCGTGCAGAGCATAGGTGACCCGGGAAGCGGTGCCCGCCTCTGCCAGGAGGGCGGAGGGAGCGACGCGGGTGGGGCCACACTCGGCGGCGGCAGCGGCCTCGCAGGCTCTGTGTCCTACTAGCGGCACTTGGGGGGCAGCCTCCTGCTGCGACAAGCCTTCTTCCTGCGGGCCGACTTGGAGCCGGTGGGCGGCTGACCCCTGGCCTCGCCGGCTTTGGCGTGGGCCCCGGCGCCCGCCTGCCCCTTCTTTTTCTTGTTTCCCGCAGCCGCCTCCTTGGCTTTCTTCTCGGGAGTGACGCCCCGCCCGCTGCGGCCTCGGCCACCCCCTAGGGTTTTGCGGGACCCGGGAGGGGCTGGGGCCGCGGCCGCCTGTCCCAGGGCCCTGGAGGCCGTACGCGCCCGCTTGGCCCGGGGCTTCCTGGACTCTCGGTCCCCGGGCTCCGACTCCTTGCTCTCCGTGTCCTCGGACGCCTCCTCGGAGCCTTCCTCCGAAGCCCGCTCCGAATCCTCCTCCGATTCCGCGTTCTCGCTCGCAGCCAGGAGGGCCAAGACCTCCCCCAGGTTGCCTTTGGCGTACTTGAACTTCCCGCCTTCCCAGGCCTTTTCCTTCTCGTCCTTCATAACTTCCGCCATGTCCTGGGCGGCCAGCAGCGCCACGAGCTCCAGGAGGCCTCCCTCATCTGCCTCCTCGTCGCCCCAGCCTGCCAGGAGGCCACGCCGAGCCTTCCTCCCCTTGGCGGGGGTCTCGGGCTCGGCCAGGGTGGAAATGCATTCCAGCAGGTTCCCGTCGTCTCTGGCCTTCCTCAGGACCATGGCGTCCACCTGGCGGCCTGCCTCCTCCACCTTCACGCGGGTGCCCGACGTGTCCTTGGACATGACGGACAAGACTTCGGGAAGGGCATCTTTTTTGTCTTTATTGTCGCTCCACCCCAGTGACTCGATCACAGAAGCGATTTTCAGCATCTCCTCCCTAGCCGAGGGGTCGGAGGGGTCTGTATATGCCACAATGGCCACGAACTCGGGATTGTCCACCCCCTCTTTGTCTTGGTCCCCGGTGTCCTGGGACTCGCTCTCTGAAGCGTCGCTGTCCCTGGGCTCTTCGTCCAACGTGTCTCTCACAGCAAGTAGGGCCACTAGGTCGGGGACGCCACTCCCCGCTTCTTCGAGGCTGAGACTGATCGGCTCAGCCCCAGGGGGCTCTTTCTCCATCTCCTCCTTCTTGGCTTTGTCTGTCACTGTCACCAGGGCCAAGAACTCGCGGGGACCCTCTCCTTCCTCTGCTTCGCCCTGGAGCACTGACTTCCTAATGAGCTCCTTGGCGGCTGCCTGGAGCATGGCGTACAGCGCGCTCTGGTCGTCGTCCCCGCCCAAGTCTTCCTCGTCGATCTCCTCGATCACGATGCCCAGGCTCTCTTCCGAAGAGTCCTCGGACTCACGCCTCCCCGAGGTAGACGGCCGCCCTCCTCGGCCTCTCTTCTTGCCCCTCTGAGTCAACCTGCCGCCTCTGGCTCTGCTTCTGCAACCCCGACGGCCCCTCCTAGCATTCCTGGCGGCGCCGGGAGGGGGGCCAGCCTTTCTGGCCGCCGGCTCAGACCCCTGGTCCTGGGTGATCCAAGCGGGAGAGGTGGGCGTGTCCCCGAGGGCCCTGGTCACGGTGGCTTGCGCGGGCCTTTCATCTAGCAGCAAGCGCTTCATCTGCCTCAAGACTCTCGTGTCCTCGGCGCGGTCCTTGCACAGAACCCTCCAGACGCCGTCCTTGCCCTGGATCTCCCTGGGGATGGCGGCGTGATTAATGTCCTCCACGAACTCCACCAGGGCGGCCTTGGCCTTCTCGTCCCTCATGGCCCTCGTGTTCCTCAGTCTGAACGTGCCCAGGGGTAGGAAGGCCGGCTGAAGGACGGCTTCAATGGCCGCCTGCTCCAGGCCTTCGGGGATACCGGTGACCAGCAGGGCCCTGTGCATGTCCACGTCCAGCCCCCTGCACCAGTCCCGCAAAAGGCTCATGGCCATGGTGCAAATCCCACCCTGGAACAGCGGGGCAGGGCGTGGAGTTTAGGTTCAAACGAATGTGGCCAGGCTCCTGGCTCGGGACTCGGGGCTCCAGCGGCCTCTGACCGGCTGACCCAGCGGCCTTTCCAGGGGCCCCCACGCAGGGCTGTCCGAGGTTCCGCAGGGGGCTTACGTGTCAGGCCCGAGATGCCGCCGGTCCCGCCGCTCCGCCCTTTGTCCCTGACAGAGGCTTGAGGGACAGGCACGGGGCCAGGTGCGGGGCAGGGCAGCGCTGTCGGCGCCTGGAGCGGTGGGGCAGGGGAACCCGCACGCGCCGAGCTCCGGAGCGGTGTCAGCGCTCGCACCTTCTGCTCAATCAAATTCAGCAGTTCCGCAGAGACGCGGCGGCCCGGTGCGGCGCCTGCGCACACGGGCTCGCCCCTCCCCCCTGCTGGGCCCGGTCTCCATGGCAACGCGGCCAGCAGGACCTCGGGTCCTCTTCGCCCGGGTCGGAGGAGGAGGCTCTTAAAGGGCCAGAGGAAAGAGGACGCGGTGGGGTGGGGGGCGGTCCAGTACCACCTACGGAGGTGATCCCCCAAAAAGGCCAGAATCACAGGGGGGCTACCCATTCATGGGACAGAAGCCTCGTTCGGGAGAATCCAGGCTTCAGCGAGGGTGGCATGCCCCTCCACAGTGTACAGGTGGAATTCAGGACATTGAGACCAAAATTCTGGGCTCTGGCCTCACGCAGTGGGACCAGGACTCACTCTTGGGCAAGAAACCTTGTTCAAAGTTTATGCGCCCCACTCAGTGGGAACAGACTTGTTGCTGAGAGGACACAGGCCTCATCTGGGGGATGCCCAGGCCTTACGCAGTGAGACCAGGCCTCTCTGGCTCTTGAGCATGTTCCTGGAATTGCAGCGGTGCGCCTGCCCTTGGGGTGGTCTGTCTGCGTGTGTGATCAGTGAGATCAGACATGGATTCCGCAAGAAGGCATTTCCCCTGGCTGGGACATGCAGATACCATAGCTCCTGTACACACACATTTGCTTCACCATCCTTTGCTCCCTACTCTGTGCAAAGCAGGCCAGTGGCCCGGCTGTTGGGTTTGTATCCCTCTCTACCGCTTCCGCAGCTGACCCTGGGAGGGTTCCTAGCTCCTCAAGGCCTCCAGCCATCCATCTTCTCCTCTTACTTCCTTGAGTCCACATCTATTCATGAAAGGTAGGTACAACAGTCTGTCCTCTTGGTTCTGTTCTCTGGCTGCTCTGTCCCCCAGGGGTAGCCCTCATTCATTGTCTTTCCGGGTCAGGTGCAAGTGGGCAGAGTGAGTGGGGATACGGTGGTCCCTGAAGCCAGGAGAGAATTAGAGATTCAGAAATTTCCAGAAGAAAGGCACAGCATCCAAGAAACTGAGGCCCCTGACCATTGCAGAAGCTCCAGGGCAGAGGATCAGGATAGGCCTTGAGCCCTGTGAGCAGAAGATCAGATGGACACCAGCCAGGCAGGGTATTGAGGACCCTAAGATGTCCTGCCTAGTTTCTCTTTGGTATTTGCCCTGGAGTCATTGTCCATGCTTGGACCAAGGTGTGACTTATGATTGGATTAACCACTGCCTCCAAGGTTTCCATGGAAACAGCTGGAAGAAAAGGGCATAAAAAATGTTCTGCAAAATTCTCCCACCTCCCTGTGTTTGAGGGAAAAAAATGTGAGCCTGCTTGATGACTGATAACAGTGCTACTGGAGCAGGGGTTCTCAAAGTGTGGCCTAGGGATCCCTAGGGGTCCCCAGGGACATTTTAGGGGGTCCATGAGATTACGATTTCCATAAGAATGCTAAGCCATTATTTGCCTTTTTCACTCTCATTCTCTCAGGAGAGTTGAGTGGAATTTTCCGGAGGCTACATGAAGTGCCATATTGCCACTGACTGAATGCAGAAGCAGTTATGAGCATCCAGCCATCTTCTGTTGAATCAGACATGAAGGAGATTTGCAAAAACATAAAACAATGCCACTCTTCCTGTGAATTTGTTTTGTTTTGGAGAATATAGCTATTTAAAGATATATATATATATGTCATTTATGTCAACATGTAACATGTTTGCTAATTAATAAGTCAAAATTCCTCATATAGTAAATACCAACAGACCCCACATCAACAAAAGCTCTTTAGGGTCCCTTGTTTATTTTTAATAATTTAAGAGGTCCTGAGACCAAACAGTTTGAGCTGTGTTAGAGATTACAATACAATGTTCTTTGGGGTCCCCAAGTAAGAAAAAGATTACTTGGGGTGAAGGGTACTTTTCTCCAGTGGGTTATAATTGAATTGTGGGAATGAAGTGCATGGCCCCTTTGTCCCCTCTCTGCCATCTTTCTGCTCCCCTCTCTCCAGCCTCGTTGCCAGGGAAACCACATCAGCACATCCTCAATGCAAAATGCATTTAACTCCCTGGTGTCTGGATCATGGTGGCACGCGTCCCTTTCAGGACATTCATACTCAAGAAGCTATCATCTCCAACTGCCTCCACATCTTTAAAATGCCGTGAGCCTCTACCCCATTCCTTCCCCACCCTGGGAAACTCTTTTCACTGTGTATTTTTTCATGTCTGTCCTTTTATTCTCACGTGTTCTTGCAAACTGTGCGCTTCTGTTTGGTGGCATCCATGCCATGTAACTTGTTTTAAAGTGGTCGCTTTCCTGTGGTTCTCATATTTTTAGGACTTGGTGGTAACATGTCTCAGAGTGATGCCACTTATGTATTTTGTCTGTAATCTCACCAGCTGAGGGGCACTGCAAGCTATACATTCATCCCATTTTACCTTTTTATTGTCCACTCTTCTAAGAGAAAACATTGATCACAGTTTTACAATACAGCTGCAAGTTCTTTGACCCCTCTACAGGTGGAGTCCACATCCCTTTTTCTTGAATCTGAACCAGGACACATTTGTGACTGCCTCAGCCGATGGACTCTGGCAGAGACAATGCTTTGTGTCTTCCAAGGCCAGTTATAAAAAGGATTTTGCTTGAAACTTAGCTGCCATGTTGTGAGGAAGCCCACCTCACACTGAGAGACGACAGGTAGGTGCTCAAGTCAACAGTTGCAGCTAAGCCCAGTCTTAATGTCATCCCAAATCAGGCACCGGACATATGAGTGATGAGGCTTCTAGATGATTCCAGACCTTAGCCATTGGAGTCACCCCAGCTAAGACCTCAGAAACTGGAGCTGGGGGAAACCATCCCCATTGTGCACTTTCCTGATTGCTGACCCACAGAATCCACAAGCATAATCAAACGTTCTTATTTTGTGCTACTGACTTTGGGGTGGTTTGTTATGCAGCAAAGATAACCCACACCCACCTCCATCTCCTCCCCCATCCCCCATACACACACACCGCAAAAGATGTGATGATCAATGTCCTTGCACACATCTCTTATGGTGCTGGGTGAGACTGTCCTCAGCATATGTCCCAGGAGCAGATTTGCTGAGGCATAGCGTCTGCCTATTCCCACTCTCCCAAGTTCTGCAAGTTGCCTGAGCAATGACTGTCTCTGTTCCTGCCCTCCACCATTAGTGCACAAGAATTCCTGTGCCCCCAGCACTGGACATTACCCAGCCTTCTAAGATCTGCCTGTCTAATGAGTACAGAGTGGTGGCTCATTGTTCTCTGACTACAAATAAGTTTGCACCTCTCTTTGTTAGTTTTTTTTTAACTCCCCTTCTGCAAATTGCCTGTTCATGCTTTTTGCCCGTTTTCCCCATCACTGTTTCTGCTTTTACTATCCCAAATGCAGACTCTTAAACCGTGTTCACAGTTGCAATTCCTGAAGGCATATTTAAGTTCTTGTGGCTCCTGTAATAAAAACACTGGTAAATATGAATATATTTTTCTATCATAAAGACAAGAATATGGTGCTCAATAAATATTTTATTGAAGGAAGGAAGGAAAGAAGGAGTCACAACATCACATACCTTATACCGAGGGCTCGTTCTGCGCCAGACCCTGGCTGTAAAACCCTTCATTACATTTCTTCATAATTTTCACCCCAAATATGTAAAATTGTTACCATTATTCTCTATTCTCCAGATGAGAAATCTCAGGCTGTGTGGGGGGTGTGTGATTGTGTGGCAGGGAGTCTGCACAGCTGAGAAATATGGATTTGAACATACATCTTTGTAACTCCAAGTCTTCAATTCGTTTTTTTCCAGCTTTATTGAGGCATAATTGACAAAACTGTACATATTTAAAGTACCCAGTGCAATGATTTGACAGCTGAATCTGTATATTGTGAAATGATTACCACAAACAGCAGACGCGGACAGGCGCAGTAAGGAGACCGGCATCTGGAGTGCAGCTGCCTGGACTCATCCCCACCCCGTCACTGCCCACCAGGGCCGCCCCTACCTACCCTGGGCTGGTTTAAATGGGGATCCTGTTCTCAGCGTCCTCAGGAAGATGGAAGAGGCTGTGACGTGCTGGAGCTTAGAGCAGGGCCAGGTGCCCAGCAACTCCCAACCCCACCCGCGGCCCTCAGCAAGCCCTCCCGAGGTTGTTCTTCATCTGACCGTGGCCGCGGTCGGGGGGAGGTGTGGAGACCACTGCCAACCCCAAGGCGGTGTTCCACACCCATTCCGGGTGGTCAGGCCCCTCGCGATCTGCCTCAGCTCAGGATGGCCGCTCCCCTGCCCCTCTCTCCTCTACACCTGGCTCTCCCCTGCCCAGGGTTTGGGGGACCTCAAGGAGGGGGTCCACAGGTCTCTGGAGTCACACGAATGTGATTTGAGTCAAGCCAGATCGCCTGGGTTCAGATCCTAGAGCTGTGCGACCCTAAACAAGTCATCCACCCTCTCTGAGTTTGTTATCCCATTTGTAAAATGTGACAAGAGCGCGTCAACTTACGTTAAAACAATCAAATCGCAGGTGGTAAGAGATATATAAATAACAGTCACTGTTGTTTTTGCTGGTGGTGTTGAATCCCAGCTCCCCACTTCAGGGCTGAATCGGCCGCACCACGTGTTTCGCTCCGTTTCCCGAGCGCTGGTGAAGCGCCTAGGCGGCGCGTCTTTAACCAGCGGTCCTGGAGCGCCCCCTCGTGGGAAATGCGGACGCCGGGAGAGCTTCTACAGAAGCTGGCGCTCCTCCCTCCCCGCTCTTCTAGCATTTGGTGTAAACGAGAGGAGGAGAGAGTTGAGGGACACTGCTGCAGCCTCAGGTCCGGGGATCAGATCTTTCTCGCCCTGTGGAACTGAGGGGACTGGTGGAGGTTTGCTGGAGTCTGTCCACAGCCTAATATGTCAGCCCGTGTCAAGCTAAGGTACTCTAATTCACACATCCACAGACTCACACAGCAACCGACGGACAAAACACCTGCACCCACACACAAAGGCTGACATTGACACGCACTTAGGCTGAGCCAACCTATCCCCCGCTCCACACACATGCACAGAAACCCATTCACCGACACTCGAAGACTCACGCCACCTACACCCACAGAGACACAGTGGCCCTCACACAGAGCGCTAACAAACGCTCCACACCCCCAGCGCCGTAGAGAAACACCGACATCCACATCTACAAACACGTGACCCAATCCACCCACCGCACAGGGAGACCCCCAGACACGTGAGCAGGGATCCAGCATCCCCTGCCCCTCGTCCACTCTTACCCCCTATGGGAGCCGAAAGGTCATTTCTGCCCGCAGGGACAGAGCTGCCCCAAGTGGCCCGACAGATCCTCCCTCAGGCCCACCAGAGCCAAGCCGAACCCACCCTGGGGCGGGGAGCTTGGTCGGCCTGGGCTGAAGGAGCTCTGCGTGGGGGCCCCGGGCTGGAGACCTGGGCCAGGTCCGGAGGTCAGTGTTGCGAAGCCCGCATCAGGTGTCCAGGCTGAGGATGACCTTCGAGGGCATGAGGGGGACTTCTCTCTTAAACTAGGAGCAAGGCGGGGTCCTGGTCCTGGGGCAGGCTCCCCCCATGCCTGCCCCGCCCCACTCCCAGCCCAGCCCCGCTGGCCTGTCCCACTCTTCCTCCACGAGACCTCATAAGCTTGACCCTGTCTCCCTCCTCTAAACCTCGCTGTGGCGCCCCATTCCCTGGGGAGAAAGTACGGCTCCTCACCGAGGCCCACGAGGCCCTGCATAGCCAGTCCCGCTCTCCTCCCGGGTACCTTCCAGCCTACAGAGCCTGGCTCCCAGGTTAAGCCCTCAGGAGGGATTCCTGTGTCCCCCAAACTGCGTTGTGAACCCCCAGGAGAGCAGGACCTGGGCTGTGTCAGTCATCGCTGGGTCTCCAGCTAAGCAGGAGCAGATTCTGGGGGAATGTTGCCAGTTAGGAAAGAAGGAAGGGAGGAAGGGAGGGAGAGAGGGGAAGAAGGGTCTCTACCGCAAACCTCTGGTTCCCGCTTTTCCCGAAGCTGTGTCTTCCTGTGCCCACCAGAGGGCGCGCTGACCTAGCAAATCCCTAACAGCGCCGCAGCCCGCCCTGCAAACAGAAATAGTATGATGGTGATTAATATCAATAACTGCTATGAAAAGCCCTACTGCACCCCGCCTAACTCAACACAGCAACTCAGAGCATCTTACAAAGGAGGAAAGTGACGCTCAGAGATGTTTAACTTGTCCAGGATCACATAGCACCTAAACTACAGCTTCCAGCTCTGGCCTTAGTGACCCAACAGCCTTCTGCTCCTTGGTCACTTCCCAACTCACCAGTTCCCGTGGGCCCGCCGCTGCCACTCCGCCACTCAGCCACACCCGCTGCCCTCGGCTCTTCAGATATCCTGCCTATCCAGTCCCTGGGGTCTTTGTGCACCGACCTCCTGGAAACTCCTTCCCTTTCGCATCCCCACAGAGGGTCATCTCTTCCCCTCTGACTCAGCTCCGTGTCACCGCTTTCAGGAAGTCAGCCCTGATCCAGAGATAGCTCCAGCTTTTCCGACCCAGTTTCCCTGAGAATCCAGGCCTTTCCCTCAGGGCGCTGGCTTTCCTCATGTCATATGGAGTCTCCAAGCTCCTGCCTCAGTCATCAGGTGTCCCCAGTGACCTGCACAGGCGGGTCCCAGAACAGACCCTACAGAAACACTGACTGAATGAGGGACGCCTCCTGGTGGGGATGACTTCAGTGAGCGCCTGAATGGGTGAATGCCCTCCCCCAGCCAGGGACCCAGAGGTTCTCCAACAAACCCCCACAGCCAGGAAAGGGTCCCACACTCCCTTTCCAGCCATCCGCGCTCCGATACAGAGTCTCACTTCTGCTTTCATGCCCTTGGGACAGAATCTCCTGCTTTCCAGCCCAGGGTCCACCCCATCTCCTAAGAGAGGCCCCGCCACTTCTGTTTGGGGAAGCGTCTCCCCCACCTCACTCCAGGTGGTTCCTGCGGGATCACTAACCCTCCCCCACCCAAACCTGGAGTATTCACTCCCTCTCCTGTCACTGTGATTGATGCAGGGACAGGCACGTGATCCAGCTGATCCAATGGGAGTTGTTCCCGGTTCTTCCAAGGGGTTCTGGAACCAGCCATGCCTGAAGCCAATTCAGCCTGGACTTTATAGTAACCTGAACCAATGAATTCCCTTTTTTGCTTAATCCAGTATAAGTTGGGTTTCTGCATTTGAACCCCAAGGGGTCCTGTGTAATCCACCCCTGACCAAGAGAAAGGGTTTGGGGGGGCTTCTCAGTGCCCTGTCAGTACCTCTGGCTCCAAGGGCTGGGAAAGGGTTGGGGGGGGCAAAGAAAGGGTCTTCCTGACTTCTCAGACCTGGCGCCATCACTTGCCATATATTCCCGAGGCTTCTCACCTAACTCCTGGGGCTTCAGGTCTCACGGCAACAGTGGGCCAGTAAAGGTGGTCTCGCTAACCCTGGAGCAGACCCGTGGGCAGTGAGTTCTCAGTCTCCGTTTGCAGGACAGACCCACACTTGCACGGACCAGCTGCTCAGCCACCAGGTGCGCTGAGGAGGAAGCAATCGCTGGTTTTCTCTCTGACATTTTGCCCAGATGGAAGGAGGGGATGAACAAATGAACGTGTTACCTTGTGCTCCCGCTGGCCCCTGCGGCCAGGTGCGCCACCCCAGTGTGCCCGGATTGTGGCGGGGGAGGCCTTGGGCATGACAGGGACAGCTTGGGAGACATCGTGGGGTCTGGAGACAGCCTGGAACATATTGGTGCAGCATTTGAAGTGTCAAAGGGCAGTTATTGAGATATCATTAAAGTGACCTCAGGGGACACTATGATGTAATTTTCAGCGTCCCCAGGCTCCTCTGGAAGCTGGAAGCCCCTCCCACGGGCAGTCCTTGCTCCCTGAGCCCCCGCCCACTCCACACTACAGAGAAAGTCCCGCTGTGGTCCTGGTGGCAGGTTTGCCCAGAGGCCTATGGAACCCACTCAGCAGTCAGGCCCCTGCGCCAGGCCTGCTTGGCTGTGCGACCCCGCCCCCAGCCTTGGTGTTGCCCACCCACCCTGGGCCCTTAGCCCTGCCTGGACCTGAACCTGCCATCGGCACCCACACCCTGCCTCAGCTTCAGCCCAGACCCCGCCCCTGGTCCTAAATGTTAAACTCCCCCCACCACCACCAACCTGAGATTTGGTTCCCTGGGATCTTTCATGACTTGGAGGCATGACAGCTGGGTCTCACTTCCTCAGGGACCAACAAGATGCTTATTCTCATTTGCACTGGGCTCGTTCAAACAAATGCTCAGCTCCTGGCCACAGCCTAAAATCAGTTGCCAGAGAAGCATCAGTAGCCAGATGGGGAAGGAGGGAAGCCAGCACCCTGGGGACCAAAGCTTGCTGCCAGCACTGACCTTGGTGCAGAGAGGCCGCCGGGAGGGAGGGGACAGGGTGATGGGGAAACCACAGAATATCACATCATAGTGTCCCCGGAGAGCCACTTCCTCCTTCCCTGTCACAACTCGGATGAAGCAGGAGTGGGAACAGTGCCCCTCACCCTGGAAAGCCCAGCAGTTCTGGGGTGGGAGCTGCTGCTCCCAGAGGACTCCAGGGCTGGCCCCAGCCCGGCCGGGCCGGAGGCACCCAGGACCTGAACAGCAAACAGAAGTTCCTGCAAGTGAAAGTAAGATACGCTTGCGGCAGCTTGGTTTTGAAGCAGAGTGCCGAGCCTGGCACTTAGTGGATTCTGTGGAAGTTGCACCTGCTGTTGTTCATGTAGTTATTCTTTGCACTGCGACCAAATCCCCCCAGAGCAAAAGGACACGCACAGTTGCTGGGGATGGGAGAGACTTCCCCATCTTAAATAGCATCAGGTCCAGGTAGGCTTGAAGAGTCATGAAGTTTTCTGGTTACCTGGGACACACCAAAAACCCCAGGGAAGAGCCACATGCTACAGCTACGTGGGCCACACGCATGTGCTTTCTTTGCCATACAGTGTTCTTAGATTTTTTCAATTCACTGGCAACACTTGGGGATCAAGAGATGCCTCATGCCAAGCCAGCATTTCTGTTGCGCTGAGTCCTGGCTCCCTTCTCAAGGGCACAAATCCTCCACTTGCCAGAGCCCCTGTCCAGCGCCCCTTCTCTTCCTCACATCAGCTGCCTGGTCTCTGTGGATATTTGAGTTCGGGAGCCCTGCTCTAATATAACTGGGGAGGGGCATGGATCAGTTTTGGCTACAAGTTACGAAAACCAAACTAACAGCAGGCATAAACAATAAGGATATTTCTTAGCTTCTTAATTAAAATTTTGGAGGAAAGAGGTTTCTGGGTTTAATTAACTGGCCATGTATGTTATCAATAGAACCTTTCTATTCCTCCACTTGTTTTTTTTACCTTCTACCCTGTTGCTTCATGGTGACAATATGGCTGCCAAACTCCAGGTATCACCTTCCCACACAACAGGCAAAAAGCGGGGAGGTGGGGGTGGAGACAAATCCTTTCCTCTCATGCCTCTCCTCTTTCATTCAGTGGCAAAAATATTTCCCAAAAGCCCCCAGCACATCCACTGGTCAGAACCGGGTCACTGTTTACCAGTAACTGCATGGGAGTCTGCAGAAGAGGGAAGCTGGCTTTTTTAGCCTCTATAGTATCAGGTAGTAAGTGGGAAAGGGGTTGGAAGTGGTTGTTAGACCAGCCAGTCAACATTATTAGCAACTGAGGTGAACTCATGCCCAATGCAAAAATAATTTTTAAACATTAGACAAGAGAGAGAAAGGGAGCGATCCCCTCTCTCCTGCAGCTTCGGTAGGAGGGGTATTATTTTGCATTATAAAATGCATCTAATCTAAAGAATCACCTTCGATAAAGTGACAGACTGAACGTATTCCCAAAACATCCATCTTGTTTTCCTGGCAGCAAGGAGGCTCAAGTGAATTTTCCCGTGAACAACCTCCTCCCTTCTCTGTTCATTTGAGTCTGGGAGACTCTCTTAGAAATTGCTGCAAATTCTGAAGACAAATAACCTCCCAAAGAAGCCTACATTTCTGATTGTCTGTCTTCCTTCATTATTTGTTGCCATGGTGATAAGGAGGTAAATAGCCGCTGTATTTTTTTAAAGAATAAACAATCGTAGATCTTCTCTGTCAAATCAGGAATTATTTCTCTCCTTCCACGAGCATGATGAAATAAAAGTCCAAGGCTCTTCTAGATTTGTTTTTTAACAAAGAAATGGAGAGGCTCGGCTAATTAACAAAAACACTGAGCACGGTGTGGAGTCTGCCCTCCTGCTGTGGGCGATTATTAGTATTAAATCCCGCGCGCCATCTGGTGGTCAGGAGTAGGACAGCAGGACTGTAGCTACCGCTAAGTCACCCAGTTTGCACTACGTATGGGCAGCCTTGTTAAACTCATACGCCAGGCTCGTTCCTAGTAGTCTTAGAGTGATTGGGCCAGAACACCTGACTGCTTTGACCTACAGAACATGACAGAAGTGACATTATGGCAGTTCTGGACTTAACTTTTAAGAGAACAAGCAGCTTCCATCTTGATCTCTTGGAGCCCTGAGCTGCCACATGCGAACTGCAGTTACCTCCTGCTGTTAGGAGGCCTTGGAGAATCAAAGCAAATAAAAGGTTTCCAGGTACCAGTACTCCTCACTGGCAACTCCCCAGTGCCCTGCCAAAAGGATCCTTCAAGGCCTTGTTACCCAACACCCCTTTAGCCATTTGGTGACAAGAGACCAGGGGTGGATGCAGGCAAGAAGCACAGGACCTGGAAGGGATATGTTAGAAGGGGGAGTCTTTAAGAGGGTGAGGGGTGTACCTGGCATCCTTCCCAGTGTAGTTCTGGCATTCATCAGCCTCATTCTTCTCTGGGTCCTTATGGATAACAAAGAAGCCCTTCTTCCCAGGGCAGCACCTCTGGGTGGGTCTCTGAATGACCTGGTGCAGCCCACAGCAGCTCACATCAGAATTGCTGAAGTCAAGATCTGCCATCTCTGGAATCTGACCACCAGCACCAAATCTGGAACTGGAAAACCTCAGCCAGTATGAGACCCAAGGGGAAGCTCCTAGTCTGAAAAAAATGGGTCCCTTCTAATACCACTGCCAGACCCTCCTTCTCCAGCTTCAATCCACACTTATTAGTAGAGTCTACAAGGCTGTATATGTCTAGCTCCTGCCTAATAATCCAAAACGGGACAGAAACTGCTTTCTGTTCATTCAAATACATTTTCCTCTTCCTCCCTTAGTAATAAGATGCTCATGATGGGCCAGTTAGAAACAACATCTGCCAGGTTCCCTTGTTAGGTATGGCTGTATGCCTAAGTCAGGCCCTCGTCAACTTGAGTGATGGGCACAACCTCTAGTCAGCTCTTTTTAAGTGAAGATGCTGGCCCTTGATTTCTTCTTTCTTCCTTTCTCCTGGCTGAGGAACAATTGCAACAGGAGCATAACTAAAGATAGAAACCATTTGTTGAATATCTAAAAGCAAATTAACTAGCCTAAATGACCTCATGAAGAAAAGGTATTTACCTACCCCAAGACCAGCCACCTACTTTTGGACAGAGAGAAAAAAAAAGCCTATCTTAGTAAGGGCACAGAATTTCGTTAGACTTTCTCACTGTCTTAAACTCTTTTGTATGTTCCATCCTTTATTTTGTCTGTTGATCAGTCTGGGTATTTTCTAGGTCTGAATTCCAGTTCACTGATCCTATGTTCTACTGCATCTAATCTGCTGTTAAACACATATACTGAATTCTTTATTTCAGTTATGGTAATTTCCATTCTATTATTGCTTTATTTCTGGTGAAATTATCCATCCTTTCATCTAATTTCAGCATTTTTCCCTCTTTTGTCTTGAACATATTAGTTATAGTGATTTGAGATACTTGTGCCCTAACTCCAATTTCAGGATTACCCAAGGTATGTTTATATGTTTTTTCTCTTGATTTTCAGTCATTTGGCCTTGCCACTGGCATGCTTGGCTATTGAATGCTAGGCATTGAGTATGAAAAATTGTACAGGTTCTGGAGGATATTCTTTCTCTTCTATACAGATAGAGTGGGGAAGATAACTCTGAGTAAAAAACTGATTGAATATAGGCTGCCTTGCACTTTGGAAGGGCTCCATGTATATCTAGTTCAGGCTCACTCATGGATTTCCAGTTTTGAGCCTGGGATATTAACTGGGGCTCTGCAGTCCTGGCAACTCTTTAACTCTACTCGTCTCCTTAGCATCATGAGTCTGCTGAAAATTCCACTCTGCTTCTCAGTGGCTTTCTAGCGACTTCTTAGACTCTGCCTCATGTGACTTCAGACTTCTACAATGTCTGAAAAGGAAAACCATCAGACTGTTTTTCACCCCTCCTTTCTCACCTAGGAAACTCTTCCTCTGAGCCTTATTTTGTCTCTTCAGCCATGTGAGCTGTTCAAAGCTCTTTTGGTTTCTCTGCCTCTTAGAGGGATCCCTCTGTACAACACTTTGTCCCTGATTCTCAATCTCCTTCCTCATGCCAAGAAGCATCAAATATCCTGAAGGCAGTGGAGGGCTGCAGAATATTGCAGCTCACCCTTCTGTACTGTTCCCCTTTCCTGGGATTTTGTTCTTTCTTAGATGAAGGGATGGGTAATTTCACTAGAAAGAAAGCAATTATAGAATGGAAAGTACCATAATCTTTCCTGGCTGCCTCAGCAGCTCACTGATGCTTTGAGATAAACATTGTTGCTTTTTACATTTTAAACTGGCTTCTCAAATTATCTTTGGCAGCACTGTTGATCTTCCATAAATGACTCCATCAGACCCAAAAGCACAAGTCGCTGTATTTTGAGGTCTTTTAGTATTAAGAACTTAGCCTCTACCCTGAAACAGAAACTGCCCCTGGAAATGAAGGACTGTTGCAACAAAAACCTGAAATATGTGACATAATATTAAAAACTAGGCAGCAGGCAATAAAAAAACAGATATTGCAAATTGCAAGGCTAATGGTCCCTTGGAGGCTGTGTAAAACCACATAGAACAGTCAGCCTTGATGACCTGCAAGACAGTCTGTGTGCTTGTGAAGTTTGTGGTTCAGGGGACCTTTTTAAAATAGTTTTTAATTTGGTAAAATATATCTTACATAAAATTTACCATCTTAACCATTTTTAAGGGTATAATTCAGTAACACTAATTGCACTTACGATGTTGTGTAATCATCACCACTGCCTAATTCTAGAACATTCTCACCACTCAAAAAGAAACCCTATACCCATTAGCAGTCATTCCCTATTCCCTTTGCTCCCTAGCCCCTGGAAACTGCTGATCTACCTTCTGTCTGTGGATTTAGCTGTTCTAGGTATTTCATATAAATGGATCTTAAATTGTTTATTTTTTGTTAGCCACAAAAAGGCCTTTGCTTACAAAGAGCTAAATTTCCTTATTGCAGCCTTCTACCGTATGTAGTTTTAAATATCAAGATGTTTATATATTCAAAACAATTCTTGGCATCTCCTAGAGTCCCAACGCACCCCAACCTTGCTCTTCCACCTTGCAACTCACCAGAGGGTCACACAAGCAGAAAGGATGCTGGGAATTGTCAGTATATTTGGTAGGCTTCAATTTTTTTAATGATTCAACACAAATGTAAGAACGTCCATGGTTTCTGAACCCACGATGTGGAGAAAACTATCAAATTAAAAAGAGGGACTCCACAGCAAAGGACACCATCAGCAGAACAAAAAGGCATCCTACAGTATGGGAGAATATATTTGTAAACGACACATCCGACAAGGGGCTAACATCCAAAATATATAAAGAACTCACACGCCTCAACAAACAAAAAGCAAATAACCCTATTAAAAAATGGGCAGAGGATATAGACAGACACTTTTCCAAAGAAGTAATTCAGATAGCCAACAGGCACATGAAAAGATGCTCCACATTGCTACTTATCAGGGAAATGCAAATTAAAACCACAATGAGATATCACCACACACCAGTCAGGATGGCCAACATAGAAAAGACTAGGAACAACAAATGCTGGTGAGGATGTGGAGAAAGGGGAAGCCTCCTACACTACTGGTGGGAATGTAAGCTAGTTCAACCAATGTGGAAAACAGTATGGAAGTTCCTCAAAAAACTAAAATAGAAATACCATTTGACCCAGATTTTCCACTCCTAGGAATTTACCCAAAAAAAACAACTTCTCAGATTCAAAAGGACATATGCACCCCTATGTTTATCGCAGCACAATTTACAATAGCCAAGATATGGAAGCAACCTAAGTGTCCATCAGTAGATGAATGGATAAAGAAGAGGTGGTACATATACACAATGGAATACTTTTCATCCATAAGAAAGAAACAAATCCTACCATTTGCAACAACATGGATGGAGCTAGAGGGCATTATGCTCAGTGAAATAAGTCAGGCGGAGAAAGACAAATACCAAATGATTTCCCTCATTTGTGGAGTACAGCAATGAAGCAAAACTGAAGGAACTAAATAGCAGCAGACTCAGAGACTCCAAGAAGGGACTAGCGGTTACCAAAGGGGAGGGGTGAGGGAGGGCGGGTGGGGAGGGAGGGAGAAGGGGATTGTGGGGTTATCATGATTGGTGCACATGGTGTGTGTGGGGGTCACAGGGAAGACAGTGTGGCTCAGAGAAGACAAACAGGGACTCTGTGGCATCTTACTACACTGATGGACAGTGACTGCAAGGGGGTATGGGGGGCACTCCATAATAAGGGTGAATGTAATGACCACATTGTTTTCTTGTGAAACCTTCATAAGAGTGTCTATCAATGATGCCTTAATAAAAAAAAGAGGGACTCCACCTTCCTTTGATTAACTTTGTGGATCAAATGCTACTCTATGAATATTTTTCCAAGATTGTCTGCTTTTACAGGAAGGAGATTTGCTAATACCCTCTGTGTCATAAACTGGTTTTGCCCTCCAGGGAAACATTGATCCAGCCCTCTTGGAATCATCATGTAGTATGCCCTAGGAGAACATCCTACTGTCTTCTAATTGGGTGGTATTAGTCGCTGGAGTACATTACAGCATATTCAGTTCTATCACCAATGGGTGATTTCTGCTTTCCAGTAAGTTCAGCTGGAAGCTGCAGGCCCGAAACTGATCTTTACAATGGAGAGGCGAAGAGCCTCAGTGGACAGACTTTACCCGACACTCTGAGCTCCTGGTAGTTCAAGGAACAGACTCTGCGTGCAGGCTTCCCGTGTGAACTGGTGTTGTTCCCACATGAAGATACCTTCAGACTGAACCAGGAGCAGAGCCAGAATTTCCAGAATTCTTTCATGACAGCTAACATCTGATAGACTTAAAAAAAAAATAAATCCAAGATGAAAGAAACTGTGGTGAAGGAAATTTACTTGTGGTTATTTTGTAAAAAGAAATGTTATAGGACTTTTTTTTCAAATGTTTATCTTCTTATGGACAAGAGGAAGCTCTCTTCCTTTCTCTGGGATCTGCTGCTAACTCTCAATTTAACAAGTTTACTCATGGAAATTGGAATGAAAGTCTTTCAATGGCATTTTTCCATCTGACTGTTCAGAATTCTAGAAAGGTGTCCTGTGTCAAATCTTGTTATAAATAAAAAGCTAGCAAATCATCAGAGGAGCTTTTTATTTATTATATGATAAATATGATAATGATCCTAACAATTGAAATACAAATGAATGCTTTTATGAGGGGTAAAGTTATAGAAATCACAACTGCTCCAAGACAAAGGACATTTGACTGATCTTGAATTTTACTAGTTCTAGTTATAAGACATCAATAGATAAGCAAACCATATTTATAGGTATCTCTGGCAGAATCTATAATGATTCTCCAGGAAATATGAGAACTATCAATTAGCCCTGTCTGCAAACCACTTAGTATTATGGGCAGATATCATTACAAATGACTTCATCTTTCATGGCAATGTAGCTATTTGCATAGGTTTAATACGAATCAGCCTGCTTTTTTGCAAGGATATAATTGGACCAGTCAATCATAAAATCAAGGCCATACTGGGAATGTCAAATCTGAGAATAAAATCCATTTAATCAGCTCTGACAAGCCCACCATGATGAAAAAGGGCTGATACGTAGAAATTCATATGTAGACGTAGATCTTTCACTGGCCTCTCAGGAAACTAGATCAGTGCCCATCCTAACTTACAGGATTCCAGTCTTGCAAATAATAAGTGGTACAGGAAAGTAGAGGATGGGAGCTCAAGAAGGTGAGAAATGAGGATTTTCAGGAGGACCAGGGCGGTGTGATGTAGAAGTACAGCAAGAGAGTCTAGAAGCCGAAAGGGAAGTGGCCACGGAGAAGGAGGGTTTTTACACATTAAACAACAGACATTTACCAAGGGTCTAGAAACTAGAGAGACAAAAAAAGAGCAAGATCCCTTCCTTCAGTGGAGTTAAATTCCAATGGATTACACAAATCCCTCACTCAGCGCCCGCTGCCCCAGGATCTCCACTCAGCTCTTTGCTGTCCAACACCCATCACCCTCTGAAAACCACCGGGACCTGGTGCATGCTGACTCTTGCAGGTGATATGAATTGAGTGGGGAAATGGATGGAGCTGGGTTGGGGGTGAAATAGAATGGCCACTGGAGATGAGGTTAGCTTAGAGCTGGGTTTAGGCTTGGGGAGGCGCTGGGCCTGGGATGGGGAAGTTTGGAACATGGGCCACCATCCCAAGGAGGAGCAGGTCTGTGGTCACAGAGCTGTAAGCAGAGATCATGCCGGACCTGACATCTGGGGAGTCTGGCTGAGGCAGGCTCAGACCAACAGTCTTTATACTGGACAAAAGATTGTGATGTATTTGGTCACACACTAAAACCACAAACCAGTGAGACACACGTGGTGTCACAGACCCAGGAGCTGGAAGTCTTCATTATTTGACCTGGAGCTCTGCATGAACAGGGCAGGCCCCAGTCCACAGGAAGGAGGAGGACAGCATTCTCAGCCAGAGCGTCCCTAGCCTTGGGCATAGCGGTTGAATAGTTTCCACTAAAATTCATATCTACCTGAACCTCAGAATGTGATCTTGCTTGGAAATGAGGTGTTTGCAGATAAGTAGTTAATTATCTCAATATGATATAATTCTGGATTTAAGGTGGCCCTAAACCCAGTGGAGACTTCGACACACATATACTTAAGACCCCTTTATACTCAAAAATTATTGAGGACCCCAAAAACCTTTTGCTTATGTGGGTTATATTTACATCCTATTTGTTTATATTTATAGTTACACAAACATTTATGTATTTATTCATTTTATATGTGCCATGATAGAAATTAAAACTGAAGATTTTGAAAAAATATGTTTATTAGTTCTCCTAACTACAACCATGATAAATCCATTACATAGTAACATAAATTGTATACTTTTAGGACAACATAACTATATCTTCTGGAAAAAAATACTGTGAGAGGAATAGCATTGTTTTACATTTTTGCAAAATGTCTGGCTTAATAGAAGATGGCTGGATTCTCATATCTGCTTCTACCTTGTCTGTTATGTAGAATGAGAAAGGGGCAAATAATAACTAATGACATCTTAGTATTATTAGAAATTATGATTATTTTTAGTTTTGAGGTTGCAGACCCCCAGAAAGAGTCTTGAGGACTCCACAGGGTTCCTTAGAGCACACTTTGAGAACCACAGTTCTCCCCAGCAATCCTCGGAGAGCTGTGACTTCTTGTATTCAGTCATGTCTGTTGGCTTCTCCATGGGGTTCTTCATTAGACAGAAATCTCGAACTCAGACTCAAATTCATCAGTATTTTGCCTCAATGGATTACGTTTTGGAGATGTGGATTAAAAAGTCCTTCTCATCTCAAAGGCGAAAAGATATCTCATACTTTTCCTTGTATTCCGTTCATTGTTTTGTCTCTCAAATTCGGGTCTTAGATCCATTAGGAGTCACCTCTGATGGTGTCAGGGAGGGAGCCCTATATTTCATCCCTGACAGGAGGCCAGTATCACCACATACACGTGGATCTGTCTCTGAGAATGTTTTCTTGTGCATTAGTTGAAATAATGTGATTTTTCTCTTTGACTCCACTAATGTGGTGAATTATGTGGACAGATTTTCTGAGAATGGAGCCATTCTGGCATTTCCTCTCATAAACCCAACTTAATCATAATATGTTTTTTCTGGTTGATAAACCATTAGCTTCCATTGCCAAATGCTTTCTTTTGGATATTTGTATCTCTGGTGTGATGGTTAATTTTATGTGCCAGCTACGTGACGTCATTGCATCCAATTGTTTGACCAAACACCAGCCTAGATGTTGTTGTGAAGATATTCTGTAGATGTAATTAACATTTTCATCAGTTGACTTTGAATAAAGCAGATAACCCTCCATAATGTGGGTAGACCTCATCCAATCAGGCAAAGGCCTTAAGAGCAAAGACTGAGGTTTCAGGAAGAGGAAGAAATTCTCCTTCTCTATTCAGTATTATTTGAATTTTTATGATGAGCATGTATTCCTTTAGTAACTTTTAATTTAAAAAATATGTCTTTAGCTGACTTCTGGGAAGATGGCAGCATGAGCAGGGCGGCAGAAATCTCCTCCCAACACTATATTTATCTACGAAAACACAGCAAATACATCTATTCCTAAAAGAGAGACGAGAATACACAGGAAAGCGCACAGCGTGCAGCTATACCCAAGAGGACTCGGCACCCCAAGAGGCGGGTAAGATACGGAGCCGCGACCCGGCAGGACCCGAGCACTCCCCCACCCCAGCGCACCAGCTGGAGGAGAGGATTCAGAGCCGGGAGGGAGTGGAAGTGCACCCCGCGAAGTAGCCAGCCCCGGTGATCTTCGCGGGGAGCGCTGACCCACATTGCGCAGTGCAGCGCCGGGGAATGCGCCAGGGTGCTTGCAGCCGGCTCCCGGGAAGGAAAAAAAAAAGCGCGCGCTTTCTTCAGCAGTCTTAAAGAGACAGGAGCCCAGCGGAGGAGCCGGATCACCCCAGCACACTCAGCCCAGCAGGCTGGGAGTCCTGGGGAGTTTCAGACGCCTTAGCTGGCGACTGAGGAAGCGTAGCCATACTTACACTTCTCACTGAGATCAACAGCCTCTTATTCGTTCCCACCCCTGCCAGAGCGATAAAGGGCGGCGCAGCCACGGCTGCGGAATACTGGGGCAATAGTGCCACCTACAGCATTCCACAGAATCTACTCCCGGTGGGCATTTTTTATTTTGTTTTGTTTTGTTTTGTTTTTTTCTTTTTTCTTTTCTTTCTTTTTTTCTTTTTTTTTCTTTCTTTCTTTCTTCTTTTTTTTCTCTTTTTAAAGTCTTAAAGAGCCCAGCTGACATACATGGCAACTACCAGTGACCAATTCTATAGCCATGAAAAGACAGAGGAATATGGTTCAGACCAAAATCAACCAGACAACCTCAGAGAGGGAGCCTGAAGGGATGGAAATGCACAGTCTTCCTGAAAAAGAATTCAGAATAAAAGTCATAACCATGCTGATGGACCTACAGAGAAATGTGCAAGAGCTGAGGGAGGAAGTGAGGGAAGTGTGGAAAGACAATGCAGAAATCAGACAAGCGATCGACAGTCTTAACAGCAGACTGGATGAGATGCAAGAGACTGTTAATGGAATAGAAATCAGAGAACAGGAATACAGAGCAGCTGAGGCAGAGAGAGATAAAAGGATTTCTAGGAATGAAAGAATATTAAGAGAAATGTGACCAATCCAAACGGAACAATATTCGCATTATAGGAGTACCAGAGGAAGAAAAGAGAGAAAAAGGGATAGAAAGTGTCTTTGAAGAAATAATTGCTGAAAACTTTCCCTCGCTGGGGAAGGAAATAGTCTCGCAGTCCACCGAAGCCCACAGATCTCCCAACACAAGGGACCCAAGGAAGACAACACCAAGACACATAATAATTAAGATGGCAAAGATCAAAGATAAAGACAGGGTATTAAAGGCAGCTAGAGAGAGAAAAAAGATCACCTACAAAGGAAAACCCATCAGACTATCATCAGACTTCTCAACAGAAACCTTACAGGCCAGAAGAGAATGGCATGATATATTTAATGTTATGAAACAGAAGGGCCTCGAACCAAGAATATTGTATCCAGCACGATTATCATTTAAATATGATGGAGGGATTAAACAATTTCCAGACAAACGAAAGTTGAGAGAGTTTGCCTCTCATAAACCACCACTACAGGATATATCTTAAATGGACTGCTCTAGATGGAAGCACACCTAAGGCTAAAAAGATGTCACCAGAGAAAATAAAATCATAGCAAAGAAAGCAGACCATCCAAATACTAACTAAAGGCAAAGAATAAAATACCTAGTATAGAAAGAATGGAGGAGGAGGAATAAGAAGGGAGAGAAATAAAGAAACATCAGACTGTGTTTACAATAACTTAACAAGAAAGTTAAGTTAGATTGTTAGATAGTAAAGAAGCAACCCTTGAACCTTTGGTAACCACGAATCTAAAGCCAGCAATGGCAATAAGTACATCTCTATCAATAATCACCCTAAATGTAAATGGACTGAATGCACCAATCAAAAGACACAGAGTAACAGAATGTATAAAAAAGCAAGACCCATCTATATGCTGCCTACAAGAAACTCACCTCAAATCCAAAGATATACACAAACTAAAAGTGAAGGGATGGAAAAAGATATTTCATGCAAACAACAAAGAGAAAAAAGCAGGTGTTGCAGTACTTGTATCAGACAAAATAGACTTCAAAACGAAGAAAGTAGCAAAAGATAAAGAAGGACATTACATAATGATAAAGGGGTCAGTCCAACAAGAAGATATAACCATTATAAATATATATGCACCCAACACAGGAGCGCCAGCATATGTGAGACAAATACTAACAGAATTAAAGGAGGAAATAGACAGCAATGCATTCATCTTAGGAGACTTCAACACACCACTCACTCCAGAGGACAGATCAACCAGACAGAAAATAAGTAAAGACACAGAGGCACTGAACAACACACTAGAACAGATGGACCTAACAGACATCTACAGAACTCTACACCCAAAAGCAACAGGATACACATTCTTCTCAAGTGCACATGGAACATTTTCCAGAATAGACCACATACTAGGCCACAAAAGAACCTCAGTAATTTCAAAAATATTGAAATCCTACCAACCAACTTCTCAGATCACCAAGGTATAAAACTAGAAATAAATTTTAGAAAGAAATCAAAAAAGCTCACAAATACATGGAGACTTAACAACACTCTCCTAATTAATCAATGGGTTAACGACCAAATCAAAACAGAAATCAAAGAATATATGGAGACTAATGACAGCAACAACACAAAGTCACAACTTCTGTGGGACGCAGCAAAGGCAGTTCTAAGAGGAAAGTATATTGCAATCCAGGCCTATTTAAAGAAGGAAGAACATTCCCAAATGAATAGTCTAAAGACACAATTACTGAAATTGGAAAAAGAAGAACAAATGAGGCCCAAAGTCACCAGAAGGAGGGACATAATAAAGATTAGAGAAGAAATAAATAAAATTGAGAAGAATAAAACAATAGAAAAAATCAATAAAACCAAGAGCTGGTTCTTTGAAAAAATAAACAAAATAGATAAACCCCTAGCCAGACTCATTAAGAGAAAAAGAGAATCTACACACATAAACACAATCAGAAATGAGAAAGGAAAAATCACGACGGACCCCACAGAAATACAAAGAATCATAAGAGAATATTATGAGAATCTATATGCTAACAAGCTGGAAAACATAGAAGAAATGGACAACTTCTTAGAAAAATACAACCTTCCAAGACTGACCAAGCAAGAAACAGAAAAACTAAACAGACCAATCACCAGCAACGAAAATTGAATTGGTAATCAAAAAACTACCCAAGAACAAAACCCCCGGGGCCTGATGGATTCACCTCTGAATTCTACCAGACATATAGAGAAGAAATAACACCCATTCTCCTTAAAGTTTTCCAAAAATAGAAGAGGAGGGAATACTTCCAAACTCATTCTATGAAGCCAGCATCACTCTAATACCAAAACCGGGCAAAGACCTCACCAAAAAAGAAAATTACAGACCAATATTCCTGATGAACGTAGATGCAAAAATACTCAACAAAATATTAGCAAACCGAATTCAAAAATACATCAAGAGGATCATACACCATGATCAAGTGGGATTCATCCCAGGGGTGCAAGGATGGTACAACATTCGAAAATCCATCAACATCATCCATCACGTCAACAAAAAGAATAACAAAAACCACATGATCATCTCCATAGATGCTGAAAAAGCATTTGACAAAATTCAGCATCCATTCCTGATTAAAACTCTCAACAAAATGGGTATAGACGGCAAGTACCTCAACATCACAAAGGCTATATATGGCAAACCC
Source organism: Smutsia gigantea (assembly GCA_032199065.1). Taxonomy (NCBI): domain Eukaryota; kingdom Metazoa; phylum Chordata; class Mammalia; order Pholidota; family Manidae; genus Smutsia; species Smutsia gigantea. The sequence continues at coordinate 71 of JAVSCE010008010.1, read as the reverse complement.
ACAGCTAACATCATACTTAACGGCGAGACGCTGAAAGCTTTTCATCTAAGATCGGGAACAAGACAGGGATG
>JAVSCE010008009.1:0-35964 GCA_032199065.1 Smutsia gigantea | reverse complement strand
GTTAATATCTCTGGAGATAAACCATTTACCCAATATGATGAAATGGAGTGGAAGAAACTGACCTGCAGACAAAAGCAATCTCCCGGGCTGAGGAATTTTAACAGCCCTTGGAGTCACACCAGTTTGCGAGTTTGACCTGTGAGTGTTTAAAGCTTCCTGCTCCCAAGCCATTGTAGGGGCAGCCAAAACTACACAACCTTGTTTAGGGAAAAAACATCTTTTTTTCTTGGTCACTTTGTGGCTATTTCTCTAGTGTGAAAAGACCCAAGAAGAAAACGTGAAATCCTTTACTTGCTGTGTCCTTTAAGAAAAAGCACTTATTTCTTGTGTGACCTTCTTAAAAGTTTGTTCTTGCAACTGCAAAAGGATGGAAGGCAGCTCACACGCAGACGTGTGGACGAGAATGAGGAGATGGTCACGAGATGACCCCGGTGTTGAGCGATCCCCGTCAAGTACTTAAAGAGCTTTTCTCTGAGCAACTGCTTCTCCAGTACCCCATAATCAGCCTGCTCTCTGAACTGCATACAGATTGGGTAGCTGGGGAAGAGGAGCAAGAGAATAACTCTAGAAGGAAATAAAAACCATACAGCTGTCTCCAGCTAGAGAGAGAAGACCACCAGCAGAAAATTAGGGAAAGAACTGTGACCATAACAAAGCTTTAAATTCTTTTTCACAAACCTTATAGATTGAAAAGAAAGCCTTCAAGCAAGACATCGTTTGCTTGTAAGACATCTGCCTTCTCTGAGTATTGACAATACTAAGTCCTGAACAACAGCGAGCTAGGCAACAAGGTTTACCAATCTGCAGCTCAGCTCTAGACTTAAGGACTGACTGGCTTCAGTCCCACTGTGAGCCTCATACCCAAAGTAGAGACACTCTTGGGAGTCAAAAACTCTGGCTTTGAAGTTGAGCGCACAATGCTTTGAGATTCCAGGTGAATCTGTAGCTACACTGCTAAGAGCAAACAAATGTACAAATTGGTCATTTTTACCCAAGGATGCCATTTTTGTACTTGCAGTGAGCTCTGGCTTTTAGAACAATACTTGTAAAATTCAGTTGGGATATGGAAATTACCCTGCTAAACTTAGCAGAGTTAATAACAGTATTACAGGCATGAAATAATTTCTTGGATAACAATGAACATATGTGAATAATTCCCTTTCTCACAACCTAGCTCCCTAAGGTCTAATGTCAAAACTTCTTCCAATCTTCCAAGCATGCTTCAGTCTTGAGCACCCTCCCAGTGCACCAGTGCGTGCAGACCTGCACTGTTCTAGCCAAGCCCTCAGTCAACACCCCTCCTCAGCAGGTCTGTCTGTGGCTCCTAAAAGTCTCTGGGAAGGCTGCACTCCCTCTGCTCAGAAGTGCAGCCTGCAGCAGGACAGAGCCACCACCTGCCCTGCCCGTCCAGTGCCATACAGATGGGACTTGTTAAACACAGCAAACTGAAATAAAAAAAGCCACCAAAAGGATTCCAATTTACTAATCAGAGGACTATTATACACATTCCTGTCCCTGCCCCAAATCACCTGATGAAGTCCTTTCAATATTTGTTATTTTAAAATACTTTACAGATGACTAACTTTGATAATCTCAGGAACTGAGGACCTTAACCTGATTTTAAAAGTTCCTGCCAATGAAGATTAATTAGAAAGCAATATAATTTATACTGTGAATCACAATTTTAGTCAATGGAAAGATGATTTGATTCAAAAAATGGTCACTATGGGAAACTTAAAAAAATACATCCATCATGTAAATGAGATTCATCTATACATAGTATATGTTCTCTTCCATATGCCTCACCTTGATGCTAATGATAGATTAGGGGAATACACTCAGTCTCTTAATCTTTGCCACTATCATCCCTTTTCCACTGGGCAAGTTGAATTTCCAGGCTCTCTGAGACAGTGTTGGCTGCTATTACTACCCACTGATGCTACTCAGAGACGGCATCTCAGGAAGCCAGGACTGACGGGGACATGTCTAATTTTATTTTGACTTGAGTATAGCAAAAGGTGTTGTGCATTTCTTTAATCCAAAATGGATGGTAGCTTTTGAGACAGGGTTCCAAAGCTGCATGTTCCTCCTCCTGCTGTGGAAATGTTCAACTTAGTGACATGGGAATAAGATCAGCAACATGCTGCATGTTTATCAAATCTCTTAGAACCAAGAACCTCCCAACAGTCCGCGCTTCCTCCAAAAGGATCCCATTGTGATGATGTACAATCACAGAGCAAAAGTGGCTTTCAGGCAGCCTGTGACTCAAGCTCCAAGCAACTGAACCTGGTGATTCTCTGATGTTTTTCTTTTTTCTTTAAGCTCAGGAAGGATAGAGAATCCACATTTGTCATTGTAACATGCCCTGGAGTTTCATCACCACCAAGACCTTTACCCATCATTTTCACCAATTTTTTTTTCCTTTCCATATGGCAGAGACCAAGAAACTCATGATAGTGACTTCCTAGTAATAACTTTAAAATGTTTCTAAATGATCCAATCACTCCTTATTTAGCATTTATTACTCAAGCTAAATTACCCTGTCTTTTCTTTTAGGATATATTTTTTTCTCTCCATTAACACTTACATTATCTTTTTCACTTTATGTATTTTTTGTTTTTGATAGGTTAATACATGGCACTGTCATGGTATTCACTTCAAAAAGTAGAGTGAAAAGTAATTCCCTGCAACCCGCATCCGCCAGACTTCCCAGCTCCATGCCGCAAACCCAGGTTACTGGTGTTCACATTCTTTTAAAAATGAGGGGGACCAAACACATCTGAGATTCTCCTGGAGTGTGCAGTTAATCCTGGACATAACAGGAGGCTCTCTCCCTGGCTTCGGCAGGCCACTTCTCTTACGCTAGCACAGCTCATTAGCTGGCATCTCACTCTCCTCCTCCTGCTACCCCAGTGTCATAGCTCTGGACACTCATTGGTGCTACCCCAGTGTCATAGCTCTGTACACTCATTGGTGACCTGGGAGCTGGAGATTTTGTATCTTGAAAGCATAGAATGAAAGTGCTAGGAAAGGGGCCTTAGGGCTCATCCAAGGTCATGCCTTCATAAAGAAGTGGGAGTCTCTGAGAACGTGAGATCCCACACTGAGTTACAAGTGAAGTGACTCTCCCAAGCCACTGGTCTTCTCAGTATGACACATTATTTTTCTTCCAAAGACCCTGTGCTCTTGGGACTGGCCACCCTTCCCTGGCCTGGATCTATGTGCATAGCCTCACTGATTTCTATTAAATCCTAATGTGTTACTTAAGGATAAGTTTTTATAATTTGCATAATACCCTTATACGTATTACTGATTAAAAAATTATTCGTGTTGGCAACAGATGCCAAAGAATAACAATAAATTTTTACTTGCTCTTTTTTTTTTCCTACTCCTTGTAAAGCTACTTAGTAAAATGTATCACTGGAACAATCCTGAAGGGGACACTGGAATTCATGGAAGGATGGCTCTTTATAGAGCTGAGTCAAAGTATCTGGATTTCAACTTCACACATCGGAACAGCTTTGTCCTGGGGCTGCCCAGGGAGGCTATTCCGCCCTTTTCCTGCAGAGTCTGGGCGGTGGGAGCAGCACGCCTAACTGTATCAACATCACCACAGGGCACAAATAGGCATAATGGTGGCTATGATCTATTGAGCATTTCCTACTGGAAAGTGCTTTACACACATTTCTTATTTAATCCTTACAAACACTGTAAGACACTCTCTTAGCTCGTCTTTACTTAACCAACTTGCTGGACCAACCAGTCCTCCTTTCCCTTTGGACTGCTTACAATGTCCACGGCTCACCACCTCAAGGACTAAAAGTTACTGGCGCACAACCGCTCCCACCAGCTGACCTATAGGTGTACCAGGGGTCAGCTGAATTTGTTCCCCAACCTGGTTATGCCAGTTGTACTTATTAGTGTAAATGTGTAATTTTGAAAATTCATATGTTGACATATGAATTACATATACAGTTTAATTGCACAAAAACTTTGTTACATGCTTTAGAAATATTGTTCTGCTTAAAAATGTACTGTTAAATTTAGTGAAAAAACTGTGAACTAAGTGATAAAAGAAGAAAACAGAATCTAGAAAGATTCTGTGCACTGACTATTTTTGTAAATGTCTTCAAAGTCCTGCTTCATTTTAAATAAATTACAAACAATAATGCATCAGGGGTGTGATTTATGAAGAAAAAGCAAAGCATAGCCACAGTGAGGAACCCTATCCTCAAAGAAAGGGCCATCATGCTATATAAAATACATTACATGAATTTGTGTATTTATGCTTTAAGGTAATATGTTTCAGGCTCCTTTTCTAAGAGTCTCTGCTTTAAACAGCTATTACAATTAACATATCAACAACCAATCCCGATGCACTCAATTAAGAGGTTTTCTACCGAAATTTATTCCCATTTTATAGAAGAGGAAAGGAGGTTTAGAGGTCAAGTAACTTGTCCATGGTCATGTACCTAGTTATTGGTGGAGCTGGAATTTAAAACGGAATCACCTGACTTCAAAGCCATGTTTTTGAAAGACTGCCTCAACACTGATACCCAAACTTGAATATCTACAATGTCACTTAGCCTTATAATTCCTTTTGCATAGAAATGTCTTTTTGTGCAAAGGAGAAGACTAAAGTTTAAATAATCTGTTATAAATTCTTTAGCTCCATATGTCCTGGGTTTTTCCTAAAGGATGCTTCTCGGCGAGGTGGGCTGTGAAACAATCCCTAAAGCAAGCCCTGGGCTCTTACTGGCCCCACTCTATAACCCAGCCACAGAATTTGTCTATGGACATGGTCCACACTTTTGGCAAAGCATGATTACACCAGTGTATGTTGGGAATTTTAGTCCTTCTCCAATCCACAAAAACCCTTTATAGCATCTTCCAGGTTTTGGAACCTCCTGCCTATCTCACTTCCCCATCTCCATACCCTTCTCTTAAGTGACTTACATCTGAGATTTCCTAACACTGTATTTTACCTAGTAGAATGCTGAGGACTGGGATGGGGTAGGGAATAGTAGGAATGATATTTACAGTGTTTAAGAGTTTGAAATATACCCCAAATTGATAATTGCTGTCACTAAGATTTACCCTCACATGAAACCATGAAATTCAAGGGTTTAAATTTGTTTGATATTAAAGCTATCAAAGACATATATAAGCAACATTCATGATACATCCTTTTTCAGTATAACCTGAGTTTATCCCTGGAAATCTTAAAGAAAAGGAAAAAAATAAGGAAACTCAAGATGAAAAGTTTTCTTGTCCAGTTTTTTGTGAAGCAGCTGCTGTTAGTCTATGACTGTAAATCTTGCAAAATAACAGAAATCATAAGACTACAGGACTCAAAAAAAAGTCTTAAAGAAATCACATTGTTCATCTCCTTCTTCTGGGCTAGTCCAATTTAAGCCATTTATTGCAGCCAAACCCAGCCTATTTTGAAGTACAGTGGAGATTAGAACACAACTGCCTTCCTCTCTAGCTCATCTAGTGTTTAATAACCCTCACTGTCATCAGGGTCTAAAAAAATCCTCCCAGATAGGTGACGAATGGTACAGCCTCATGTCCCAAGGCACATGTAGCCCATGGAAGTCTTTGACTTCTCCCAAGCAGTGGCACCTCCAACTCACAATAAACCAGCAGACTTCTTGCTCACTAAGTACTTTTCTGGCTGTTCTTTCCCAAACCCTAGAAGACAAACACTAGGCATGGTAAGGAAAACACAGTCCTGTAAAATGTTTGGACTCGTGTAAAGGGGAGGATTAGGCAGTGTCCATGTCAGGTCCTCTGCGGTATCACTGAGCCATCTTTGCAATGTTGTATCAGGAAGGCCAGTGCCATTCTTAAAAAAGTTTCCCCCCAAGGGGAAGGAAGCTGAGGCTAAAAATACACCGCACCAGCTGTTATAAATGCTTCTCAAAGGAAGCAAAGCCACCAGTTACCTCTTTGAAGAACAAATAAGGGGTTAAAGAAAAAATGGAAGTTTTCAGTTACATGCCAGGCTGGCTAGATTTTGGGATGGAAGAGATTTTCCACCGAGAAAGTTTGCTGGTAAACCACAAAATAATTCCATGAAAAATTTAAAAGAAGTCCAATGACACCAGTGGCTCCAAAGGCTAGGGCAGGGATGACCTGCAGCCTTCAAGACAGAATCAGGGGCTCCAGGGCTTGCCCTTCCTTTCTGTTTTCAAGGGGCCGTTCACAAAGATCTCTCCGAGCAGGCCACCTGCAGCTGCATGGGCTCCTTCTCGTGGGCTCGGGGTCCTGGTAGGTTTCTGCAGGCTGACTGGAATGAGCTTGAGTTGGCTGGTGGCCTTGCAAGAAAATATGATGGGCAAAGGGAAAAGAAGGGACTTCCTGAGCCAAAAGGCTATCTCTGAAGGAGCTGGCCCTGGCCTGAAGGGTCGAGTGATGAACTGGGAGGGTCTTTTTTCAAATGCAGACCAGGGTTTCCAAAGGGGCCACTTTCTCTGAGATCCCCATTGCCCCCACTCCATACCTTGTCTGCTGAAGGAGTTTTGTTTCAGATGTTGGCTCCATGGGACCTAGCAGATGCACTTCCCATAAACGGGCAGCCCCTCCACACCCCAGAGGGGTCAAGCAAAGGACCAATGCCCAAGAAATATCTAGGCGCTGGATGCCCCAGTGGTTTTTGTTTTTTAACTTTTAATTTTGAAATGATTATAGAATTTACAAGAAATTGCAAAAATCCTACACAGAAAGGTCTCATGTACCTTCCCCCAGCTTCCCCTAAGGGGACATTTTATATAACTCTAGTGCATTATCAAAACCTGGAAATTGACATTTTCACAGTACAATTCATTAGACTACAGACCTTACTCAGATCTCAGTGCTTTTTGTGCACACTGATTTTCTGGGGTCTGAATTTGTATATATCTCAATGGCATTTTATCACATGTATAAATTCATAACAACTGCCTCCATAAGCAAGGTCACACTATGTCATTTGCAACTAGCTGGTAAAGTAAGTAACACGAAAGAACAGTGATGATAAATGTTACTATGAGGAATACGACAGAAGGCTAAATGATCGATATTATCACCAAATTTTTAGCAAATTCCCACAGACACTTTCTCATTTCTTTTGGAAATTCATTAACTTTATGAACATCTGCTTACTGAGCCTGGGAATTTATTAAGTCCCAACTGTTCAGCAAACATTTATGGCAGGGCAGGCAGACAGGCTTCAGCTCACATGCCATCATCTCTTACTGAATTACAGCGGTTGCCTCGAGGGGCATATTGAGGAGGATTTGGAGGCCACATCTGGGCTGAGCAAAAGACAGCTATTATTTAACAGAGACACAGCCATAGGAAAGTGGCAGCTGAATTCATGCCAGGAATTTACCATCTCCAAAATTTCTGTGACTTTTTGAGCCACACGGTGCTCTAGCTGCTGGGAAGGAGGATAAAGAAGACACAACCCCCATCTCCAAAGAATTTATAATTGGGAAGGGTAGGCAAGCATGTCGACCAAAGACTGTGACATAGAATGCTAAGGGCTTACGTTGAAATACATGAGCCAGTGTAAAGCAAGCAGCCTTTGGGAACATTCCGGGCAGGGTTTAGACCTGTGTGCGGTGGAGAGCACGGAGGTACAGGGTGGCTGGTCTATGTGGGGGCAAATTCAGGGTCAGAGGAAAACAAGGGTCTGTTAGCAGACCCTTCCAAAACAAGGTCTGAGTCAATCTCTCAGGATAGGATTAGGAGGGAGAGGCATGTAACCTCGAGTTCTGAGCCAGACTCTGGAGCCTGACTGCCTGGGTTCAAATCCCAGGTCTGTGTCACTGGTCAAGTTACTTAGCCTCTCTGTGACTCAGTTGCCTCATCTGTCAAATGGGGATAACAATAATAGCCACATCATGGGGTTATGAGGATTAAATGAGTTAATGTTTCTGTACAGGGTTCTGAGCAGTTCCCTGCACATAGGAAACGCTATGTAGTCATGTGCTATCACTGTTAATTTACTTTTTTATGATCTATGGTACCAACATTTTTTTCATGTATTGGTTTTATCATCAGAAAAAAATCAATCAAGATTAATAAAAGAAATACTAGGGTTCCAAGCTATACCATAAGACTGTAGAACTGGTTAGTTCAAACGGAGTGTCTTTCCCTCATTTATTCTGTCAGGAAATCCTGCTGGCTGTTCTTTCAAAATATATCTAGACTATGACCACTCACCCTCTTCTACTGAGGCCATCCTGATCAAAGTTATCAGTGCCTTGCTTGGATTTCTGCAATTGCTTCTTAACTGGTTTTTTTGTGGCTGTCCCTGCCCCGGTACAATGTATTCTTAATAGAGCAGCCAAAGTGATCCCTTTAAAATGTGAGTCAGATCACGTCACTGCCAAAAATCCTCCAATGGCTTCCTGGTTTACTGAGAGCAGAAGTCAGTCCTTGCTATGACCTCCAGCGCCCTGTAGGACGTGTCCCTCCCTGGTACCTCGGCCACCCCACCACTGTCTACCTCACTCACTGCCTTCTTGCTTTTCTCCAAACAGTCTGGGGGAAAGACTGGGATCTTTGCTGTAGCTCTTTCTCTGCCTGGACTATTCTTCCCCTAGACGCCCACCTGATTAACCCCTCACCTCGTTCAAGTCTTTGTTCACATGTCATTTTTTCAATGAGATCTGTTTACAGTGACCACCCTAATCAATGCTATAACCAGCCCAGTACCTTGGCCTGATCTCACGGACCCTATTCTTTTTCTTATTCTCATGCCACTTACCAATCTCTGACACACTGTCATTTACTTACTACTATAGTTTTTATACACTAGATTGCAAACTCCACAAGAGAGCACATCTTTATCTTGTCTACCATCGTGTCCTGAGTGCCTTGAGTAGACCAGGTGCATAGCAGGTGTTCAATAAACATATTCTAAGTTCATGGATGAACAAATAAGTGAATCAGTAATGAATGTCCAAGTCAGTAATGAACCAAATCCTAATTCCTACACCTAGGAGCATTTCTAGTATCCATGCCTTCTGTTCCATGCCTGTTCCTATCCTGATGATGCTTTTACTACCTCATAACTGAGACTGGGAACTCACCAGCTCTGGCCTCATCATGCTATCCATCTGGTTTAATCACAGCAGCCCAGTGCCCCTTACAGCATTGCTCCTGTTACTGCCCCGTCCGTGGCGTGACGCTTGGCCTCCTGAGGGCTCTCTGATCCCTTCCCTCAGTCTACTTCCACTGCCTTCCCTCACTACCCTGCCCTTGGTGAGCCTCCTCTCCCTCCTTACTGGCTTCCACCCCAGCCTGTACCTCTCGCCTCCGTCCCTTTGCTCACATGCATCTCCTTTTCCCCTTCTTGGAACTTCCAACCTAGCTCATGTCCCATTTCTTCCACGAAGGCTTGCTGGAGCCTCCAGTTCACGAGGATCCCTCCTTTCCATACAGTCACAGCACTTACAGAACGGAGGCACTACCCCTTCAGCCGATTCATCCTATGTTGCCTCATGGTAGCGATTAGTGTTGTGTTCTTGTGGCGTTTTTTTTTTTACTGTACTTCTATATAGCTCATAGCTTGTTATATACAATTTTTGTGGGTTAGTCTTACAAAAAAGAAGATTCAATTTTTAATCGTGAGACTGATGTATCTTCTCTCTATATATATATTATAGGCTCCCCCAAAGTGGAATCACTTTACTTCAGCTTCCCTGTTATTTCCTACAGACTCGAACACAGTGCCAAGCACCTAGTAGGTGAACAGCTGAATGATTCAGAATCTGCACAAGGAGGACTGAGTGCTAAGCTACTTGGCTGGAGCACAGTGACCAAAGGAACAAAATATTAGTGAAATAAGGCAAGTTTTTATACACTAGACTGCAAAAAACTAGTCTGTGTAGCTGGGAGGCCTAGTTAATTTCTTTTCATTAACTGTCATTAATGTGGCTGATAGTTTGAAAATGTGAAGCTCTAACTGATCTGTTCTCTATTTATAATCATATTGTCTTGTGTGGATATTTTTTCCACTTTGAAAGAAGTAAGAAACGTAGCTCTTCAGTGCAGTGCAAGAGGCCCTGAACCCTTAAGTCCAACCCATTTTCAATTGCAGTGAAATGGGTGGGTGAAAGTCACAACAGATTCAAAGCTCCCAAGATCACTCTATATGCGCTGGCTCAGGAAAGGTGCTTTTATCAGGTGATCAGTGGAAGATGTAACTGAGAGCAGAGACTCGGGGTGATAGTGTTAGCTCCTCACCCCCTTTCCTACCCTCTGCCCTGAACCTCGGAGGGCACTGACACCAAAGTCCTTGCTCTTACCACTTTGTCACGTGCCTCCCAGGGGCTCAGGATATATTTGACAGATGCATGAGTGAATGAATGACTCAAAGGTTTGAAGTTTTGAAGAACACAATTGAGCCACCCTAGAAAATGCAGAGGAGGAAAGCAACAGCAGGCATGCTTTGTTAAAGAGAGATTATAGAAACACAGGTGTGGATATGGCCTACGTGTTTGAGTGAAACTTGCTGGATGAGAGATCTGAGCTCTTATCTTTGTCGATGCTCCAAAACAGGACTTCAACCCCTTTCTTCTTCCCAAGATACATAATCAAGTTATCTAGTTAAACCTTTTTTTGCTCCTTTTTGCTCAGGTACAACACAGGGACCCAAAGATTTGGGAGGTCATGACAGCCATCTGTGAATTTTTCTCCCCTTTGTGGGTTGTGTGGCCACAATGAAAAAATAAAAGTATCTGCAGATGATGATCCCGTAATTACCTGAATGTATTAATCTTGCCAAGACCCAACCCTGTATGTGTAAGTCCGTAGAGACAGAAATGTGATGACCCAAGACTAATTTCCAGACTCAACCTCTTAGATCAAGTTTTCAGAGGACAGGCAGCTCGGAGCACCATCTCTCCTAGCTATCAAAGAGTTTTGTAACAATTACTAGATTCTGTCTCTGACCCAGGAAACTTGGGTCCCAAAGCTCTTCCATCCCAGCCTGCATGTGGCTGCTTCAACAGACCCAGCGCTCACTCCCCGTCGACAGAGGCTGGGGAAACCATTCCCTGGTCTGTGAAAAGAGACTGACTCTACCAGAACCTCCTACATAGGAAATGAATGATGCAATAATCACCTAATCCCCCAAATAATCACCAAATGGGAAAGTTATTGATATCTAAGTGTAAAAATCAATTTTAAAAATTAAAAAATTCAAGCTGTGGCATTATCAGTGCAGTATCTTAAGTATTTCCTTGGTTACTCCGCTAAGGTACTGTTTCAGTTAATGTAGCTATAATTCAACACTTCTACATATTCGAGAAAGCCATTTAAAAAGGCCATTATCCAAAAGATCCAAGCAGAGGTAGAGGCCAAGAAGCCGTCGCTGCCAATTCTCAATACTCTCGTGTCTTTTAATTGGGGGTTCCTGCGTGCTGACGGCACATCCGGTCTAGCCGCAAAAGCTCTCCCCGGGGAAAGTTACCTCAGAACTGACACTGCGTGCACGCACATGGCAAAGGAACACCAGGAATTCTGCTTAATGGTAGCCACTGTCCCAAGCTGCCACTTCAGAGGAGCACCAATGGCACATTTGTCACTATGCTCAGCCTAAGAGGGGAGCCACAGAGAGGACTCCGGCGCTAGTGCCGGCTGTGCGCAGGGTGCTTTGCTTCAGTGGTCACACGAGCACAAGCTGTCTCCTGCTGTCCCCGCCTACAAAGCAGTTCCTGACCTGCCTCTCCCAAGTTAGAGTGAGCAAGAGCAGGCCACCGCACTCACACGGGCCATAGCACAGAGCAGCATCCGGTTAGCAAACCTGCCCGCCCCCCGCACCGCCCCCCACGGTCAGGAGGAAAAGTGCCCCCAATAACTGGGGATTAAAAACTGGAAATGCAAGGGAGGGAATATTCCAGGGTGAAATAGAGAGAAAAAAAAAAGATAAAAAAGGGAAAGGAAGGAAAAGGAGAAAAAAACAAAATGCAAAAAAGCCCATGAGGCTGTCTGGTTAACCATGAGTTAGAATCACACATAACTCAATGTTGACAAATCCAAAAACCCCAGGGTGAAAGGCATTTCTATTTGAGGAAACAGGAATTTCCTTCTTTCACCACTTATTCTTGATTCATTTTTTTTTTTTTAGTCTGTTAACCAAATTTGGGCCATCAGTCATTTTTACCTGCCCAGCATTTTCATCTTTCCAGAGTCAAAAGAGCAACAAAGATGAGGTCCAAAGATCTCCCTCCCTGATTCCAATCAGCCCTTCTCCCCCAGGGTCATGGGTGCTCAGAACAGACATTCTCAGCAGGCCATGCCACACACAGCAAGTCGCCAAACCAAGCTTGGTGCTAAGGAACTTCCAGGGGACTTACTTGTACTTGTGCTGGTTCCAATCGTATTGATTGTGGTGGGGACGGATGAGGAGGAGTAGAGGGGCACATGGCCATTCTCACATCCCAGGCTTTTGTCCTGCCAGTTGGAGGCGTTGATGCAAATCCCAGAATCCCGGGAGTTCTGCCACCCATTGAGCTTGTCGTCAGAGTTCTGTCTTTGGTGATAATAGTGCGTCTGCCCATAATCTACAGAGTCCGAGCGGCCTCGGCTCTGGCCGCCAAAGCTGGTCGACGTGCGGTCCTCCAGGTGATTCAGCCACATGGCCAGAGCACTGCGATCTTCCAACGAAGTGGCCGGATGTATCAAAGCGTAGGACAGCAGCTGCCTGCTCTCCTCGATGTGCTGGTTGTGCTCGATGGAGTGCGCCAGGATTTGGGGCAGAAGTTTCATATATTCTACTTTTGCATCGAGGTTTCCCGGCTTCAGCAAAGGCAGGTGAGTTAACAGGAGGGAAATCACCTTATCCTTGGATTCCTGTTGCCATTGGTTAATGATTCCTGAAAAGGAAAATATACAGGTCAAATAAGCAAATACACCCAAATGGCCCCAAACACTACTCTGTGAAGAGAATTCCTGCATATTAGTCTCAGTCTCTGTACCCTGCTAAATGTTTTCAAAACAGCCTATGCAGTGGATTGGATGATTGACCTCAGGTTGTCAGGGGGCAGTGACTGCAATGAAACCCAGAACATTCTTAGACGGTTGGTGCTCAATCTAATTAATTCACATTTGGGCCTCCAAAGAGGCTATTTGGTCAACCAAATGGAATTTATGGCCCAGTTTTCTTAGAAAAGTCTAGCCACACTCTCAGATAGACAGGGAGATAAGGACTAAGAACATCTCCATGGAAAAGGGAGTGTCACGAAGGGTCCATTGGACCCTGGCGGGTACTGGAGTCCCTGGCAATAAGGCTGCTTTCTCTCCCACTGACGTCTGTGGAAAAGTGCTTTAAGCCTTGGCAAGGCATTTGTGTGGAGTTGGTAAAACTTTCTAGACAGAAAAATCCGTCAGGAAAAAGGACACAGTGAAGTGAGCCTGCGCCTCTCTCGTGAGAAGCTGACTCAGAAAACACCTGTGACCTGGAAGCTTGGATGAACAATGGACCCGAGACTCGGCTCCAGCAGCACCTCTGATCACACGTGCTAAGCAAGCTGTTTTTCCTTAAGTATAGAAGATTCGTTTGGTTGCTTTTATTATGGTAAAATATAGGTAACATAATATGTACCATTTAAGCCATTTTTAAGTGTCCAGTTCTGTGTGCACTAAGTACATCCCCCCTACCACCCATCTGCAGAGCTTTTCCATCTTCCCAAACCCTGTACTTATTAACCACTCACTCTCTATCTTCCCCTCTCCCAGTCCCTGGCAAGTACTATTCTATTCTCTGTCTCTCTGTATTTGACTACTCTAGGTACCTCTATAAGTGGTATCGGAAAGGTTTGTCCTTTTGTGATTGACTTGTTTCACTCAACACAAGGTCTTCAAGGTTCATACATGAGAAGATCTGATTTTAACATACAAGGATCCCTTCCTGTCCCCTTCTATTCAAAACACAAACTTGTTGCCTTTAGGTAAACATGGGTAAACAACACACTTTGCCTTGATTGGCCTTTGAGAATTAGCTTGTTCTATAAACTGACACCCGGGGCCACAAGAAAGAAAGCTCCCCTCCAGAAAGAAAAGTCATTCCTGACACCTGCAGACCTCAACTCTGGCTCACTGGTGAGCCTACAAGGGCTGGGGTAGGGCAGTACTACTGGCTTTCACACATCTGCACGGTTGAAAGGGGGTTTCTGGAATTTAGCAGATGGGCTGCACAATTCTAGTAAGGCACAAACATGTCAGAACAAGATCAAGAGTCATTGTTGACCATAAGCCATAAATGCATCAGTCATGCATAAAGGCCTCTCAAGATACCAAGGGGTGTATTCAAAGAAAAGTATCAGGCAAGGAAGGTGTGGTATGTAATGAAAGCATGTAGGCTTTGGAGTCAAGCAAACCTGGGTATGAATCCCAGACCTGCCCCTTAATTTGCAATGGAACCGAGGTAAATTACTTACCTTCTTTGGGCCTCAACTGCCTCAACAGTCAAGTGTTACCAACAGCATCTGCCCCTCCTTTTGTAGTAGGAGTCAATGAGGTAATGCATCACGTACCTCCTCAAGGACTTCATGGAGGAAACAATGCATTCAACTTGTCTGCATTACTCAGGCCCACCTTAGAGTGATGTTGGGTAGTTTCAAATTCCAAGTTTTAAAAATAATATAGAGAGACAGAGATGACCCAGGGGAGTTCATTAAAAATTTTCAGAGTTGGAAGAAAGGCAGGAAGACAGAGAGTTACTGAGCTTACAATGGAACAATATGGAGAGATGCTTGATGTTCTTCAAGTGAGGATTCCATAAAGAAATGAACAGTCAACTATCTGAAGCAGAGGTCTTCAAATTGAAGCAGAGAGATTGAGATTGGGTGTGGAGAAGAGCTGAAGTGCTACAGTGACAAAAGACTCAAAGGAGTCACCAAGGAAGCACTACAGTCTCTATCCTGGGGGCCTGAAGAGCAGAGACAGATGGTCTAGAGAGGCACTGTCAGAGAGAAATGTAATGCGAGCCATATATGGAATTTAACATTTTCTAGTATTAACAGAAAAGTAAAAAGGAGGTGAAATTAATTTTATTTAATCTATCATTATGTTATTATTTCAACTTGTAATCAATCTAAGATTACTGATGAAACATTTTACATTTCCTTTGTATTAAGTCTTCAAAATCCAGTGTGTGTTTTACTACCGACAGCCTATCTCAAGTTGGACTCGAGTGGCACATATGCCAAAGCCATAGTGCTCAGAAGGCACACGTGGCTGGTGGCTACAGAACTGGCTAGCCCCAGGACTGGAGACATTCAGATGGGGAACCAGCGGAAGGCACACTTGACCTCAGCAAGCCCCTCCCAGCTCCCTGACTATTTTTAGCTAATTGCCACCTGACACAAGACAACCCTCATGCATTCCACTAGGTATAGCCTTCCTTTTAAAGTAGCTCTGGGAGATGAAGAAAGCACCAGTTCTAACTTTCTCAATACTTTTTCAGCAAACATTGACATGTTTTAAATTGTGAGTATGCTTAGGATGAAGATAAAAAATGTATTCATTAATCTCAAGGAGCTAAAGAAGCACTAGCAAGAAGCAAAAGGGACAGAGAGGAAGAGGAATCTATGTCCAATGCAAACAATGATGAGATGCAGCTAGTGTACACCCTGGAAAATGTTATGTTTAAAAATAAAATTTGGTAAATTTGATAAAAGGTTTGATATCTTGATCTAGGGGATGGTTACATGAGTGTATGCACATGTCAGAATGCATCAAGCTATAACCTAGAATTTGTGCGTTTTATTGTATGTACCTCAGTTAAGAAAAAAGTCAAAAAATGAAAAAATAAAATATAAATAAAATTTGGGAACAACCTTTAATAAAAAGTCATGAGGTTGAGGAACTCCCTAGCTTTCTGCTAGGTCACTTCCCTGTTCGGATATTCTACCCTTCCACAAAAGGTCACCCTAAAAAAAAATCAGGAACAAAAACAAAACGTAAATAGGACTCAGAGTGCAAACTAAACATGTTGTCTCTGTGTAAGGCTCCCTGCCAGGATTCACCTGGGATCCACAGGGGGAACAGGCTCAGCAAAGAGGAAAGGAAAATGAGAGGCCACTGGCCCCGGTCCCTTCCAGACCTGATAGGTTGTTTCTCTATCCTGGGGACAGGGCTTGGATGGTGTGGCGCTATGGCATGGCTAGGAAGACATCGATGACTTGTTTACTGCCACTGGAAACATGGAAATCAGATTGCCTTCTGAGGGCTACCTTCACCTACTGGATCCAACTATTTTGGCCACAGCTACAGATGCCCTGCTGACAGCTAACAGTTTGAATGTTTTCTCTGTGCCAGGCACACTTCTAAGCTCGTGCACATAATTACTTCTAATCTCTGTACATATAATTACTCATTTAAGCCTACTAAATAGGTTCCATTCCAGCCTTATTTTATAGATGAGGTCAGAGAGGCACAGAGAAGTCAGTAACTTGCCCCAGGTCCTGTGGCTAGTGAGCGGGCAGAATGGGGGTATGTAAGTTTTCACAAAGATACATAAAGACTACCATGCTAGAATAGCTTGGCCAATACATTAATATTTATAGTGTATGTAATATATAATTATATAATACATAAGCTGTAATTATGCACACATATAAAATATGAATATATTATATTTAGAAATATAATAACATATACATATTAATAGAGTACATGGATCAGCAGAAAAGTTGGCCAGCTATGGAAGTGCAGGAAAAAAGAAATTACAGAGACAATATAGGTGATATCTACTGTGATTTGAAATATGTCCATAATTTCTTTGATACTCCTTTCCAAAAGGTAGAGCTTAATTTCCTGCAACATGGACTGAGTCACTTCCATCAAACAATGTGGCAGAAGTGACAGTGCGTGACTTCATGGATTAGGTTTTAAAAGACAATGCAGCTTTTACCTTGTTATCTCTTGGGTTACTCATCTGGGGGAAAGCCAGCTGCGGTGTTATAAGGACGCTCAAGCAACCTGAGAGGGAGGGAGATCTTGATGGAGAGGAACTGAGGCCTCCTGCCAACAGTCAGCACCAACTTGCTATCCATGTGAGGTGACCATCTTGGAAGCAGAACTCCCAGCCCTACCTAAGCCTTCAGACGACTGAATTCTAGACAACATTTGGAGGAATCCTGAACCAGAACCACACATATTCCTGATCCACAAAAACTGCATGTGATAAAATGTTTGTTGTTTAGCTGCTAAGTTTTGGGTAATTTGTTATGTGGCCCAAGATAAATGATAGGCCTTTCCAAGGGCCCGCTAGGAAAAATGAAGTTTGGTTATTGGCTTTGAGTAGTTAAGTCCTTCCAGCAAATCATTCCCATTACAAGATGGACTCATGAGGCTAGTCTATTGCCACTAAACATTCACCTCACCCTTCCTCATCATGATTATTCACACACCAAACAACCTTTGGACTGTGACTTAGCTCCTGGTACCTTCGGGGAGACAATGAACTGATCATATAGATGAGGTATTTCTAGATTCTGTGATGATGATTTTTCAGGGCAACTTAATAAATGGCTTCTGATTATGGTCTGGCTTCCTATAGAGGCTTTTCTTGTGCTGATTATATGGGCTTTGAGTACATCTGATCCCTCTGATGGTTATTCCTCACGGAAAATGGAAAATCCATCATTACAGGGTCTGCTTCCCTCTCTCATGGTAAGCATCTCCCAGGCACTGATAAGAGTGAGCATCTCCATCTTCAAACAGAAGCCAGGTCCCACATGTGGGGACTTGGCACATGAATGCTAGGTCCTCCCCAGCTACCCACAGGCCTGCTTTGTAGCATCCACACTATTTTCCAGAGAGCGAGAAGCCTTTACTGAGATATGTATCTAATGGATTCTCATTATTGTGGAAGACCCAGGAGTCCTCAAAATTTTCAGTTAATTGATCATTTCTATTATCTAGTGATTCAGTTTCTATTATCATCAGTGAGTCTGGAAAGTGAAAGTCCAAGAATAGCAAAGTGCATTGATGCCAGCTCACCTCTATTACTTACTCTGAATATTTTCTTTATTTCTTCTCTGGATAAGGAGCAGAGATGTAAGAGTTTGCTGGAGTTTCATGTGGGTAAAAGTGAATGATTTATAATGTATAAATGAGTGACAAAGGAGTAGTAAAAAAATCCTAAAAGAGTTGTAATTAAAGACCATGAGGATTAGGAAACTGTCCCAATGATTCTTGGAGTGACAAGGAGTGTGTTTAAATACCAAGTCTCGTATTATTATTACACAATAGTATGTCAATGTTTAAGGGCTCCAGTTGTTAGTAAATTACCTTAAATTGCTATTTTATTACACCCCTGTTTTCAGTTTAATAACATTTACCATAACAGGGTTTCTCACAAGTGTATTTAGGCAATTTTCTCATGCGAGAAATGGCTAGGAATTAAGTACACACGTACAAGAAGTATTGGTTAAATAAATGTGCTAAAAGGCAGGAATACTCGTGGGTCTTAAATAGTCAAATGCTTTTTGGAAGAGTTTATATTACAAACTCAATCCTAGACACATCATGAAATAAATGCTTCTAAATGCAGTGCGGCTGCACAACTCAAGGACAGATGGCCGGTGGCGATGCCACATAGGATGCTTTCCATAGGCATGTGCGTTGACAGGGCACCAAAAAAATCAGGAGGAAAATTGTCAAATACCAACAAGGCAAATGGTGGACTCTTGTGTTGGCTCCTACACTTGCCTATTATCTCCTGAGCCACCCTCTTGAACTAGAGATGACCAAAAAAACATCCCCATAATTTGGTGGAGCCCTGAAAGATATGTGGATTAGATTAGTTGTGATGCGGGGACGCAGATAATATGGAGTTACCGGGTTCCTAGGGCTAAAAGTGGGGCTTTGAGCAGGTACAAAGGATGGAGAAGACAGAAACCTCCCTATTCTTGAGGAAGGTAGTTGCCATGGATCCTCTCCTCTCCATATTCAGGCCCTTGTGTACCCTCCTCCTATATGAGTCCAGACAGGTCTGTGACCAGTGGAGTGTGGTGAGGAGTTCTGAGATTAGGTCATAAAAGGTACTGCAGCTTCCACCAGGCTCTCTTCTTCAGCCACACCAATCATGAGGTCACCCAGGGAGCCCTGGGAGAGGCCATGTGGGAAGGAACACAGGCCTCCTCATAACAGGCAACACTAACTTGCCAGTCATGTGAGTGAGCTGCCTTGGAAATGGATTCTCCAGCTCTAGTCAATATCGTGACTAAAATCTTGCAAAAGATCTTAAGCCAGAACTACCCAGTGAGGCTGTCCCTAATTTCTAACCTTCAGAAAACTGAGATAAATATTATGTGAAGCCAGTGAGTTTTGGGGTAATTTGTTACACAGGAACAGCTGACTAATGCAAGGAGCTCTTCATGTTACTTGATAAAAAAAAAAAATCACTAAAAAATGCTACTGCCCCTTGAAATTTACTAGAAAAGGCAGGGATCTAAGTAATGGACTCCACAGCTCATTATAACACTGGCACTTTCTCTGAGAGCATGAAGTTTGTTGGGTGCTGGTCACTTACAGGCAGCTGACCATCCTCAAAGAACAAGTGCCAGGTACCTCTGGCCCTAAAAGACACCTTACAATGAGCCAGTCACTGCTCCAGTGAGATCTGGTCATCTCCTCAATGGGGAATTTTCATCTTAGTCACTTTTTTCCTGGGTAGGGGCATGGCTGAGTGTTCCATGAGGGCTCTTTGCTCATGAAGGACCCAGGCCAGCCGTGAACGAGTTCTGAGATCTCAGCCAAGGGCTCAAGTTAGGATTGGAATTCACCTCAGCCTTCTGACCTCCTGGCCATGACCAACTGGAGTGGGTCTGAAGCTGCCCATTCCCAGTGGGCACATAAACCAAGCTAGGTCCCCCAACCACTGGCCTCAATTCTGACCACTGGCCTCATGGGTACGCAGACAACTCCCACATTTGTATTTCCAGCCCAGGTCTCACCCTGAGTTTCATTCTCACATATCTAGCTTCATCCTCTACATCTGCACTCAGATGATCACAAAGTCAACTTGTCCAAAACTGAACTCCTGCTCTGACTCACTAGAGCTGCTCCTTTGGTCTTTTCCCACTCTCAGCAAATGGCTTTTTATCTTTCCAGTAGCTCAGGCTGAAACCCTGGAGTATCCTCGACTACTCTCTCTTACATCCCATGTTTAATGTCAGCAAATCCTGTGTGCCAAATCTTCAAAATAAATCCTGAATCTGACTGCCTTCACCATGCTTCTGCATTCCACCCCTCCCCACCTGACAAATATCAATTATCAACATAACAACCAGAATGATATTTTTATACCAGAAAATAAGTCATGTCACTTCTCTGATCAAACATTCCAGTGGTTTCCCATCTCTGAGTAGAACCCACACCACGGCCTCGTCGCCCCTCTGTGATATAGGCCCCTTCCTTTACTGCTGGAGGCCAAACCTGTGCCACCTCCCCACTTTTACACTTGCTATCTCCTCTCCCAGGAACACATTTCCCCCAGACTTACATTTTTAGCCTCCTTTAGTTGTGTCTTCGCTCAGATCTTATCTTCTGAGAATTTCTCTGTCCACACTATTTTAAGTTGCCCACATCACCCCACCTATGCACCCTTATCCCTGTCTTGCTTTATTTTTCTCCATGCACTTATCATGCGATCTGCTGTGTATTCTCCTTATTTTCTGTCTTTCTCTCCTAGAATGTAAGTTCCATGAGGGTAGTGATGTCGTCCCCATTTTCCCATCCATTGACATTGTCTTAGTAATTCCAGTTTTAAGTAGCTATATAAAATGTCCCCTGGCTTTTTGTTTGATAGTGGTTTGTTAGACGTTGGGATTTCTTCCTCAAAATCTTAGGCACTTCCTAGAAATTCCCTTTAAATGAAGACTGATGAGCTGGGTGACCTGCGAACAAAGGTAGGTACCACTTGTTGCCCACAACAGTTCAGTCACCTCTTTCTCCTTTAACTCTGCAGAATTCTGATTACTTTCAGCTTTCACGTCAAATAAAAACAGGAACGTGAAAAAGAGGAAAATAAGATGATTAGCTCAATGTTCAAAATCTTTATTACCTCCCCTTTCTCAATCTTCTGTTTAGAATGGAAAATTTCCCCATGTGCTAGAAAACAAAAGCGTAATGGGTGCTTTTCCTGATTTTAACTGACACCAATTAAAGTAATCTTCCCAATTAAGATTTGTTAGGCTGAGACAGCAGAATTGAATGTATTTTAATATGACTCTTTTGCAAACATCTGTTGAAGAAAGAAAGAAAACCAATAGCAATAGGGTTGTGTTAAGATTGTGGTATGTCCAACTTTTTTTTGCTGTGATTATGTTCTAATAAAACCTCAAGGCAATGGGTTTCCTAAGAGCTGTATAAATTAGAGATGAAGAAAATGCTACCTTACTCTTGACAAATGCAAGACAAATCCTTGGAAACGACATTTGCCTAATTTTTTATACCAAAACCCCTCAGAGGAGGGTTTTCAATGTTCCTCTGCCCTCTCCAGAGAGGCAGGAAGCTTCCCAACTCACTATCTTCAGAGCCTCTCGCACTCTCAGACCACCACTGACAAAACCCCACGCACCACAAAATGGTTCTCCAGTAGTGTTTCAAAATAATGAATTAGCAATCCTCATGCTGACCTTGCAAAGGGGAATAACGTGCTTTGTACCACTGCACTTAGACTCAGGCCTTGTTCCATGAGAAGCAACAGAAACGGGGGCCTTGAAGCAGCATGCTGTGGTCCACACGTAACCTGATTGCAATAATATTTGTCAAAGAAGAACTCCGAGACCAAAATTCTGGCACTGTCCAGACACAGTCAACAAAGGAGTGTCCTGGGAGGAATATAAACAGGTCAAATCACAAAAGAATAGCTCGTGCTTGATCCTACAGACCAAACCAAACAACAGCCACTTTCCACAAGAGGTTCATAAACCTCACAAAGCCTGGGAAGGGCCAGAGGGAACAAGTTTCATCTCTGGCAACAGGGAGCCATTCTATGCCTTTAAATGAGTCTGGACTGTTAAGTGACTGGGTCCCACGCTTTCTAAAATGACAAGGAAGTTGCTGAACAACTTACAGACAAGATATCCCATCTGAGAGATGGGATACAAAGTGTAAGTGTGAATGGAAAGAGCCCTGTGATGTGTGGAAATACTGTCACCAAGGAGTAGCCATACATATTCCCAAAATACGTTT
This sequence comes from Smutsia gigantea, assembly GCA_032199065.1. Classification (NCBI taxonomy): domain Eukaryota; kingdom Metazoa; phylum Chordata; class Mammalia; order Pholidota; family Manidae; genus Smutsia; species Smutsia gigantea. The sequence continues at coordinate 13,761 of JAVSCE010008009.1, read as the reverse complement.
TTTGCAAAGTTCTTAGTAAAATATATGTATCACTCATGTAGCTATAAAATCTAAGGTATATGTACATGTTTTTCTATGGAAGAGAAAATAAACCATTTTAGGGAGGCAGGATATTCAAAGGCATGGGCACAGATTAACTGTTACTGTCTTTGAAAAGAACGGCCTAGTCAACTGTACAAGGATGGAGTTGGGTGACCAACCCTAGGAAAAATCTAATCCTGCTCTCTTGTCCTCATTAGGCATAGCCCTGTAGAGGGAGTTAGAGGCACACCTCCCTTTCTGGCTCTCTGGTGCTATTAGCCAACTCCAGGAATTTATGCAAAGGTAAGCAGAAAAGGCCCCTTATTTTCACCTGTTACTTGTGCTCGAAACTGATTTTCAGGTTAGTAGGTCTGTCAATGCAATTAGAATAAGAATTTTCAGAGTTTTTGAGAAGGGGAGCTACTTTTACATTTCTAACGTCCTTTGGGGTGGTGGGGTAAAAAAAAAAAAAGGGAAAAGGCAGGAAGGACAATGGTAAAGGATGAAGCTCTCTAATCAGAACTTAGTATGGCCAAGGCCATTTTCCTCCTTTGGGCATCCCAGTGTGAAATTAAATAGACTCAGAGGTCAATGGCTGGACCAGAATCAGACGGGCTGACCAGATGAGGGCCCTATGCTTGGCAGACTCTGTGGGGATGTTGCAGTGGGAAACAAGAGCTCAGAACCCATAGTTGTAAGTCTGTAGACAAGGACCTCTCGCTTGTCCTTCCAGAGTCTCAAACATACTGTCTAGAATTCTAAACCAAAGGATGACAAGAACACAGCAAGAGTTAAGACTTAGACACACTGGGACAGCACTGAGAGTAGCCTGTTTTGTTTTAATCTAGCTTTACACCACCATCTGTGGAGGCACATGTATTTAATAATCCATTAGAAATTTATCTTTGGTCCCTGTCAGGTGCATGGCCTGCTGTGAGGATGTGTCCCTCTCAGGGAGCTGTGCAGCGTCAGGCGGGGCTGTGGGAAAAGTACAGCACCCACAGAAATGTCTGTAATACATAGAATTCAGAGAGAATCACAACAGAGGGGTCAAGAAATACTTCCAGAGGGTCTCCATTTATAGAAACAATAGGCAGTTCTCTAAGGAACAGGGTTCATTTTCTGAAGTACCCCAGAAACTCCAGCAGACCTCCAAGCAGCTTCCAGCACATTTACTGGAAAAACACAAAGAGCTGAATGTATTATCACTATACCAATGGAGACAATCTTTGGCTATTTAAATCCTAAAAGAGATCATTATTTATCATTAAATATTCTCTGCTATAGACACACCCTGAACACATCCAAACACCCACCATCCCCCAACATCATCATCACCCACCAACATGGTTTAAGAATCTGCCTCCTTCCTCAAATCCTGCTCGTCTGCTCTGGCCCTTGCTGCCTCTCTCTACCACACACTGTAGCTCAATGCACAGCATTGTGACACTCCTTCTCAATTAGACGCCAGCTCTTTGAGGGCAGGGGCAGCGCTGAGCACAGGCGTGGTGGACCAGACTGGGCCCTTCTCTATCACGGCCACTAACGCAGTACATCTGTTCTTCTTAGCTCTGTCCCGGGTTAGGGTGCCACGTGGCAACAGCAGAAACCTCTGGACGGAGCAGAATGGTGAGGGGACACGGGGCTCCTGCAGTAGGGGAGCTCTGGCCTCTCTTCACAGGTAGACACCGCCCACATCTCCACATCATCCCTCCTGAGGCCCTGTCCTCTCTACAAGCACCTCCCAGCAAACCTCCCATCACTCACACACAGGTAGGGGAGCTGAGCCACCTGGAGACTTGGGCCCCGAGGCGCAGGGTATGAGGACCTAAGATGAGCTCGGTTGCCTCTGGCCTCTTTTCTGAGGTATTTATTCACTTCCAAGCACTGAAGGAGAATCAGGTGCTTTAGTGACTTGAGGAAAGGAAAAGATGATAAAACATAGTGATTGAGAGAACAGATTCTAGCTGTATTTGAATATCGGATCCCCATCTTCCACTAAGTTAGCTTCATGACCTTGGACAATTCACTTACCCACTCTGTACACTTCCATTTCCTCACCTGGAAAATGGGATTCCTCATAGGATCGTTGTGATGTTTGAACTATTTCATCGGTGTCAGCATAGGCACTACTGTCTGGCCCATGGGGAACGCTATCTAATTGTCAGTGACAGTCACCATCATCTAGGGGGCCAGGATGGTGTTGCTGGGAACCTCCCCTCAGGCTGGGGCAGGGGAGAAGGGCAGAGCAGGAGAGCCAAGAAGGCCTCAGGCACCGCCACTCACATGCAGGGGACCATGCACCTGGAAATGTGTTAAAATGACAAATTCTAATCCCCTCCATAGATCTCTGATCCAGAAACTCTGAGTTTAAAAGCCCCCTCAGATAATTTGGATCCAGGCTTAAGTTTGAGAACCACTGGTCAAAGGAACTAAGAAGAAATCAAGGCTTCCAATTTCCAGCTTCGGGATGGTCAGCACGTTAAGGCTGGAGTGAAACCAGGTGGGCAGAATGATTCCCTGCCAGAAGAACCAAGAAGAATCAATTCAAAGGGTGGCAGGGACCTGTTTTTAAGAGGAAGGTGTTGGATCAAACAAACAAAGAAAACCCCAACAAACAAGCAAGCAAAATGTCATGTTTCTAGGACAAGGCTGATCTCTCAAGTTTGCCATTCATAGCAATCTAGCCAGTTAAAAGGAGTTATAATAGCTCCTTCTAAGGCCAAGAGTGGAGCCATGGTTTGGCCCCCTTGGGTTTTAAGAGTGCCATGAGCACACATAAACGAAGTCTGCTCAGGCCAGAAGTGACTCTGGAATAAAATAGAGGTGAGAATTTCCATTTTAAAGCATATCTACCATAGATTCATATCCTCGCAAACCACCCCCACATCATCCCTTGAGTTCTGTGCTCCTCTAGGGAGGGTGGAGATGGGTCTGCAGGAGAGCCCACGGGGCTCGGACTACAAAACCAGAGCATTACCTCTCAACAGCTGCTCTGGAGAGCCGTTTGGTGAAGAAGTATCAACTCACAGGTCTGACGATGACCACAAGATATGCAGTAACAGGAGCAAAATTCTCTTGATTAGAGGACCACACTATTCTGCTGAGTCTGTGGGGAGGGCACAGATGCTGTACAGGTCGTGTGGGGCTGAACACATTACAGATGAACCAGATGTTAGGTGAAAAAGTTGTGAGTTGATGGAATTATCACATAAGAGACTGCTCCATCTCTTCCCTCTCCACTTTGTCCTCCTCCTTTTCTTCCCTCCTCTGCTGTCCACTGAGCACAGCTGATCATTATTGAATGTCCAGCTGGGTATTGTGATGTCAGAGGCATCACCCACAGTGGATGACAGCTGAGGGAAGACTGCAGACCGGCCCTGTTTGGGGACACATGGCCCTGATTTGAGCTCCCATCACATGATGTGACACCACACTCCCTCCATTTACCTAATAACATCTCACTTCTCATATATCTCTGGAAGCCCTTATCCTCCCCTTCCAAAATCAATATAGTGCTTCAAGGAAACTGAGCCACAGAGAAACTCATCCAAGGGCATGTACCAATACCCTGGTACAACCATGACAATGCCAGGTCTTCCTGACTGTTTATCCACACCAGTCCAGGGGACGCCTTTTATAGGAAGTTTCCACACACTTCTATTCCTAACTTTGATCACAAACATCGCTGAGCTGCCTTGCTTCACAAGCACCAACAGACTCTCTTAGTAAGTCGTGAGCTTAGTAACGTGCCCCATTTGGACCATGAGCACAACTTATTTGCACTAGACACTGAATTCTAGATGGTCTTCTTGGACTGCTTTTTTGTTTTTATTTCAAACACAGCTAACAGATCAGGGCTTTATACATCAAAAAAGCCGCCAACTTGATTCTCCAAGAAAAATGAGCAGCTTACCATGCACAGCCCTCTCTTGTCATCCCAGGATACCAAGAACAACAAGAGTCTGCAATTTTGAGGTAGGAAGAATACTTTGTTCCTACTGCCCTGGTAGGCAGGACCCATCTTTTGTTTTTGTTTTCATTTTGCAAGCTGGCAGGAACAGTACTGAGAAAATGGAAGATAATCCAATAACTAGAGGCCACCATGAATATTTCTATCTATCTATCTATCTATCTATCTATCTATCTATCTATCTATCTATAGATATAGATATAGATATATGTATCTACATATAAAGTTATCAGAATGTCTTGACCTTGAGATCTAAAATGAGTAGAGTCTTTGGAAGAAAAGGAAGCCAGCCCCTCAAAATAAGATCTGAAGGTGAAGGTGACGAGCAGATATATAACCTTTAGCACATGTTCTGTTGCTCCACTAATCACTGAACAGATTCCAGTATCTAAATAAAGCCCAGAAAGCACACATATTGGAAGAACTGGCTCAACTATAAAATAACTGGTGGGCCAAGAGAGGGAGTGCTTAGCAGCCAATAGGTGACTTGGTTTCTGAACATGACAGAACTACATTTCAACCGTGTAGTACATAAAATAAAACTTCATTGTAAAAGAGCCCCAACTGTCCCCCATGTGATCTGCCTTTGCTGCATCCTCATGTGACTAGCCTCCCAATTTAGAGTGTAACCAACTCCCAATGACCTGTAATAACACCATTCCCAAATTAGAGCTCTCAATTTGACTTGGCTTCAGTCCCTCCCTCAAAGCAAAATAAAGCATCCGTTTTCTTTTTTTCACATTCATAATACTCTCCTTTTTGAGTTGCCAACTCAAACCCTGCTCCAGTCAGACTGAGCCTTTCCTCTTTTTCTTTTTCTTTTTTTTTTCTGGTTAGCCATAGAGCCTGATGGAAAAACACCAAGAGACAAAAACAAAAACAAAATCAGACAAAAATTCCAAGTAAGTGACATTCAGCTGGAAAAGCTATGATTCACATGCAAATAAAAATCTCCCTGAATTCACTGTGATATGACGCAAGCCCCTGGCTTCAACATAAAAAGAGCAGAGTGAAATCACCCACAATTAAACTCACTCTGGAATACTGGAATTCTCTGCTAGGCCTCCCCAACTAATGATAAGAAACAGAATGAAGCTAATTGTGTTGGATCCCAGGGCATCCCTACCTCAGCTGACATTCACTCCTGAACACTCCCCAGCCCAGCATTTCCCACCTTCCCTCACCCACTGACTTGGACTCAGCATGACCTATGAGGAGATGGGGCCCGGACAGGTCTCCCAGAGGGCAGCCCTCCTTCCTGGGCAGACATGAGGGGACTGTGCTGAGAACTGTGGGCCTCACCCCCACATCCCCACCCCAGAATGCTAGTGTGAAAGAAAGCTTTCTAAGGAGCTCTGGGAAAACTTCCCCAACACGAAGGGGAGCCTGTGTTGGAGCTTGGTAGCATTAGCCTCTGATCTCAAGTTCAGGCCAGAGGGCGTTTAGCAAGTCACCTCTCCTGACTGGTAGATAATTGACCATCCGATGCCCTCTTTTTCTCCTCAGGGGAAAGTTGATCAGATACATATTTTTTCCCTAAATGGTTTCCTTAGCATGCCTGGGCCACCAGCCTGAAAACACAGAATTTTGGAGATTCCTGGCACTTCTTTATTAGCCGTGGGGGGGTCCTAACTCATGATTCTCCCGTGAGGGTCACTGGCATGCAGAGCCCACTTCCACCAGCCAGAGAGCTAGGATTAGTAAAGCCATAAGCAGCCTCCCTGCAACTTCTTCCCATTCAACAAAAGTCAGGTTTTCTGCAACCACAAAATGTATCTGCAGATAGCTGTACGACCATGTTCACAGTAGCACATTCACAGTGACCACAAACAGCCCGAATGTCCATCAGCAGGTGACTGCATAAACAAAATGTGGTATATTTTGTATATATTGTGGGATATTTTGACATACAATGGAATATTATTCAGCCTTTAAGAGGAATGGAATTCTGATACACGCTACAACATGGATGAACTTTGAAAATATTATGCTAAGTGAAAAAAAAAACAGACACAAAAGGACAAATTCTATAATTTCACTTACATGAGGTAAAGAATTTCTGTTTGGGATAATGAAAAAAATTCTGGAAATGGATAGTGGTGATGATGGCACAACACTGTGAATCCAATTAATGTTTAAAAAAACAAACCCATATACTTAAAAATGATTAAAATGGCAAATTTTATGTTGTATGTATTTTATTACAAAAAAAATATTTTTAAAAATCTATTCCCCCTTTCAAAAGATAGCCATCCCCCTAAATTTTCTTTTTCAGGTTAAAAAGACCCAGTTCCTTCTAATAATCTTTAGAGAATATGATTTTTAGATCCTTGTGGCCTCCTGGCTACCCTCCTCTGGCTCTACTCAATGTCCTTTTGAAAACCTGCAGCCAGAACAGAAGACTGTGTTCAGCTTCCCGCTCCCCAGTGTCTCCCTCTGAGACACCCCACTGAACCCTGTATCCAAAGCTGCTCAGAGTGGGCCTGACCATCTGCTTTGGCTACCAGGCCCAGAGGTCCAGATTCAAAACACATGCCATACTCCATCCCCTACCCCTGCTGCTGCTTCCCCAGGCCCAGATGCCATTTCCAGACCACTGTGGGCCACTGCAGCTGAGAAGTAAAGCCAGCACTGGCAATTCAGGGTGTGAGGAGGTCAGCATCTCAGCTGAGCCACTCTGGCCTTTCCATAGACTTCCCAAGTTTCTCATGGGTGTTTGGCAAATGGAAACAGGTGGGCACAAGAGGCATCTCTCTCTCTCTCTCTCCAGGCACTCAGGGCTACCTCTCAGCAGCCATCTATCTCCAACCTGCAGCCACCGTCCCCGTGCTCAGCCACCCAGGCTGAGCTGCCCTTGCCGGGCTCGAGGCACTCGCCCCCCCTCTATCCATCTGGAAAAGGTTTGGAGGTTTGAAGCAGGAAAGTTCCCTCTTGCATTTTTAAGTATGTTGAAACTGAGCAGCCTGGGTGTTGGTCTGATTCCACAAGTGAGTAATCTGTTTCCTGAAAGTAAAGTGCTCACCCTTTGGAAGTGGACCAATGATTTTGGGGCGCTGTTTGAAGTGTCACTAACTGGGTAAATATTTACTGGCACAAGCCATGGAGCTTTTCTAGGAATGCCAGTTAATTTGCTAAATTAATGGTCCTTAAGGTAGATCTAACTTAGAAAAACAGTTATCTTCCGATGAGGGAGCAATTTATGCCTGGGATGGGGCAGAGGAAGGTGCCTCTCTGGCTAGTTAGAATGACCACATATAAATTTAAACCAGGCCTGACTTTAAAATATCTACCTTCTAATTTTTCTTGACTCCTGATTCTCTATTAATATCTGAGCCAATGAGGGTTGACTTTGGAAAACTGTTTTCAATACCAGTATTTTGCCTGGAGTTTGAAATGACAGGATCTGAAAAATCCATTCTTTGTGAGTCTACTGGCCTCAGGGATTCCATTTGAAAGACCTCGTAAATCCACCACTCACTAAAAGACTGTGCCAACCTGGATATACCTGGAGACATGTCCTGCTCTCCTGTGTGGAACAATTTAGACTTCAGTCGGCTGGCTTGGAAAGGCCTTTTACCTTGAAGAATAAAAAGGTGATTTATTTTTGCTCACATAATCACTTACACAATCCTTGCAAAAGATTCTTGTGCCATCTTCTCCTCCTCCATAAAACAGGCAATCTGCAGGGAGCAATCTAAATTATCTGATTACAAATATGCAGGTGGATGAGTGTTTTCAGAGCTCTGTTGGGAACAGGATGTGTTTGTGTGTGTGGCAGGTGCTGATATAGGAATAATCGAGCTGAGGGGGATTCTCAATGGAAGGACCAGGAAAGTTTATGAATTTCATAAAGAAAAGTTCCTTCTGGATTCCCAATCTCATGCTGAGCCTCTCTCCAAATGAACCCTTTTAGTAAGGAACTCAGACATCACCACTGCCCACGTGGGTCTTCCTAGACGAAAACGGGTTTCCCTGTTCTCCCTGAGCCCTGCCATGATCGTGAGCCTCCAGCTCTGTCCTGCCTCACAACCACGTGTGCCTGGTCTTTGAGCCCGACCTACAAGATATCCTAGAATCAGATGCCATCTACCTGCTATTCCATCCCCATCCGGGGTACCCCAGAAAGGAGATAACTGCCACTCTGAGATACAACAGCCCTCCCTTAGAGCTCTGAGCCTGTAAGCCCCCAGTTCCACGCCCGGAGAGCCAGGCAGGTGCTCACCAGGAACACAGCGTCCTCAGGGAGGGCCCACCTCTCGAAGCACACAGGAAAACAGTATTTTGCCTGCTGATAACATACAACTGGTTATCCAGGTAGCCACAATGCTGAAAACAGTGTTTTTCCTTGTTCATTCATTTCCTTCCTTGCCAACAGGCCAACATATAAGATAGCATTACTTAAACAGAATCACTGAAGGCCTGACAAACAGGGACGGTCTATGGTGTAGGTAGAGTGGGAATTCGGTCACAGTTTATTTCCATTTATGCTTTCATTTGGCACATGTTTATTCTCCATTGCATTATCTCTTTTATTTATCTTTTTAAGAATGTAGCCACAAACCCAGTCAGAGTACAGATCCAGAGCAGAACATCCTCGGAACTTGATTATGTACTGATTAAATACTTTTTGGAACAAAAGTAAATGCTTAGAATGTAACTGATGATGAGTAAGTATTCATATCAACAGGGTTACCAGGAATTGGGAAATGTCAGAGAGATTCACAAGATGAGCCCTCAGTGGGCTAGGTGCTGGGTGGGAGTTAGGGACCCAGATATGGTGTGGCTACTGTTGGCAGTCCCCAGGAAACCACCCCATTTTATTTTTCTGTGACTCCCTCCTGTACAGACCTGGGGAGATGGAGTGGCCCCAGAGGACAGCAGATGGACTGAGGCAGGAGGCCAGTACGGAGCTGGGCAAGCCTGAGCTATTTCTGCTGCTTTCTGAGTCCTGGGAATAGTACAACAAATAGACTTTCCCCTATCAACTCCTATCTCAAGATTCTTTCATGCACTAGCAGACTCCCCACAACCCAGAACATTAAAGGTCATTTTGTGGATGAGAACAGGGTTCCTTCTGCATCCAGGGATTCCTGACCCTCACACCCCTTTATTAGAACACCCTTCTCAGGTGTGCTAGTAATATTCACCCCTACACTCCCTGTAAGGCTGGTGCTGTAGCCAAATATTGCATGTATGACAGCTCTCTTCAATAGTCTGTTTCTTCTTAAAGTGGGACATTGTATTAACCATAAATGTTTCCATCATCTCGAGCAGTGGTCTATCACAGCTTATTTCTACAGCTTGTCTTCTGGGAGATTTCCAATTCTCACTATGTTTAAACTTAGAGAAACTGCTGAACTGGTCTCCCTGCATATTTTTCACTTGGGGCCCCAGCAAGAAGTGACTGAAAACTTTTCCACAACAACCAGTCTCCCGCACACATAATGATCAACACACATCCATAACTACATTTACCTACTTGACCTCTGGTTTAGTTTCTAACTTATCAGCATTCTAACATCTGTGGAGTATATTTTTTTAAAGTTTGCAAAATCTCTTTCTAAACATGATCACATCTTATTTTCAAAACAAGCATGACTGGGCAGGTGGTGAGGACACTGAGGCTGGGGGAGGTGAATGGACAGGCACAGGCCCTAACTCCGCTCCCCAGCTGGCACTGGTGTTCTCTGCCCTCCGCCGTGAGGCTGAACCGGGGCTCTCTGGAAGTGTGGCGTCCTGTTCACTTATGTTTTCCTGGTTCTTCTTAACGAACGAACCAAAACCTGAATGGACATTAGAAATGTAATAATAGTTTAAGAGCAAATCCCAGCATGCCTCCAAAGCAACAGATAATCAAATTCTGAAAGCAAGTAAGACTTTGCTTTCTTCTTCTTTCTCTGGCTCCACTGGCCCTGGAGTGTGAGTGAACTGGTTGTGTCTGTGAGGAGAGAAGAGCCTCCAGAAGATGCCATTATGATTATCTAACAATAACAACACTCTCACTGGCAAACTCAACTGCAAAGATGAAAAGCATGAGGTTTCTTTTACTCCACATGGGAACCAGCTTCTGAAGTGAAAAAAAAAAAAGAGGGAAGAATATAAATGACTTCATTAGGTCACCGTGATACTGATTACTTTGATGAACTTTTTTTTCAAACCTTAACATTATAAACTGAAGAATGTGCTGAAATGGAGGTTTCTGGGTCTTGTTTATAACTTAGTCACTTTTCAGTTTTCTGGAAAAGGATATTTAACAATTGTGGCTAAATTTAAGTAACTTAACTTCTTAAAATAATATCAAAAAGCAATCATACACTAAAAAACCCTCAATACCACATTTCCGCCCTAAGCATTATCTCTGCTCATAGTCCAGAGACATACATAATCCAAGTCTCAGTCCCAGACCTGAAAATGATACTACATTGGCACGAACCAACTCCATAGCAGATGCATTAAAAAACTGAGTGGCAATTATTAAGGCCCAATCTGCCATTGTCTTATTAATTTTTATTTTCTGAGAGATAACTATTAAAAAAAATTTTTTATACAGAAAATCTGGCACTTGTATTATGACCAAAACTATTACTTTTCACTTGTATAATTCATATTCTACAACGACATGAAGTTTAAGAAGATTTCTGTATAAAGAAATATGCAGTGACCTCAGAAACACTTGTAAGATTTTGCAGCAGACACAAGACAGGAATGAAGGAAGGTGGAGGATAGGGCATGAGTCATCTAGGATCAGAAGATAAGGGCATGTGGCCCCAGTGAGACTTTGAACACACTGGCTCCAACTTCTCTGGACACACACACCTGTCCCATCATCATTTTCCCTCCAAACCCTCCAGGTCACTACCCATCCTGTCCTATCTTAGGTCCCAGACAAGATCTCTGCAAATATTGATGCTATCACACAGAAGCATTTCCCTTCACACATTCTGAGAGATGCACCTGGTAAGGATGAGCAAACAGCAGAGCTGCTGTGCAGAAAACCAGCAATGCGAAATGGTTTGGCTAAGAGTTGTCTCTCATGGGATGTAATCTCTTATGCCTTGGTTTCTTCAAAAAAATAAACATCATAACCTCCCATCACCAGCCCCGTCCAAGGATGAGATGGAAACAACCCTTTATGCATCTGAAGACCCAGCTCCAGTGTCTTGATAAGGCATCACTTTGTCCTTTTCTAAAACTCTTTACTCCTATGAGCTAGAACCTCCATGCATGCCCAGGCCTCAGGGTGGCCTCTGAAATCCAGTCTTTGCCTAGAATCCAGCATCATCTGGTAAGGGAAGGAAGCTTCACTTTCTTGGTTGCAGATTGGTATTTTTAGCACTTTCAGAAAAGAAAAGACGATTTTTCATGTAATTCATTTCTCAGAATATTAGCACTTGTGCTTTAAGAGTATTTAAGTAGCAGAGAGCTATTGTTTCAGAAGACAAGATCAGAATAAAGTGGCTGAGTTACCAGGTTTATTGCTCATTCTCTTCTTTTGCTGAGAATATCTTCTAAATGTCTGCTTTCCAATGAGCAGCTCTAAAATATTCCTGATCCAATAAACTGTAGACAAATAAGAGTCTCCAAAAACCAACTTTTTTTTGTTTTTTTTTTAATATAATTTATTTTGGTATCATTAATCTACAATTACATGGTGCAATATTATGGTTATTAAACTACCCCTTCATCAGGTCCGCCCCACCAACCCCATTACAGTCACTGTCCATCAGCGTAGTGAGATGCTATAGAATCACTACTTGTCTTCTCTGAGTTGTACTGCCCTCCCCGTGCCCCCCCAACATTACATCTGCTAATCGTAATGCCCCTTTTTCCCTCTTATCCCTCCCTTCCCACCCATTTTCCCCAGTCCCTTTCCCTTTGGTAACTATTAGTCCGTTCTTGGGTTCTGTGAGTCTGCTGCTGTTTTGTTCCTTCAGTATTTTTTCTTTGTTCTTATACTCCACATATGAGTGAAATCATTTGATACTTGTCTTTTTCGGCTTGGCTTATTTCACTGAGCATAATACCCTCTAGCTCCATCCATGTTGTTGCAAATGGTAGGATTTGTTTTCTTCTTATGGCTGAATAATATTCCATTGTGTATATGTACCACATCTTCTTTATCCATTCATCTACTGATGGACACTTAGGTTGCTTCCATTTCTTGGCTATTGTAAATAGTGCTGCAATAAACATAGGGGTGCATCTGTCCTTTTCAAATTGGGCTGCTGCATTCTTAGGGTAAATTCCTAGGAGTGGAATTCCTGGGTCAAATGGTATTTCTATTTTGAGTTTTTTGAGGAACCTCCATACTGCTTTCCACAATGGTTGAACTAATTTGCATTCCCACCAGCAGTGTAGGAGGGTTCCCTTTTCTCCACATCCTCGCCAACATTTGTTGTTGTTTGTGTTTTGGATGTTGGCCATCCTCACTGGTGTGAGGTGATATCTCATTGTGGTTTTAATCTGCATTTCTCTGATGATTAGCGATGTGGAGCATCTTTTCATGTGCCTGTGGGCCATCTGAATTTCTTCTTTGGAGAAGTGTCTAACCATGTCCTCTGCCCATTTCTTAATTGGATTATTTTCTTTTGGTTTGTTTAGGTGCATGAGTTCTTTATATATTTTGGATGTCAACCCTTTATCAGATACGTTTTTTATGAATATATTCTCCCATACTGTAGGATGTCTTTTTGTTCTACTGATGGTGTCCTTTGCTGTACAGAAGCTTTTCAGCTTGATATAGTCCCACTTGTTCATTTTTGCTTTTGTTTCCCTTGCCCGGGGAGATATGTTCATGAAGAAGTCGCTCATGTTTATGTCCAAGAGATTTTTGCCTATGTTTTTTTCTAAGAGTTTTATGGTTTCATGACTTACATTCAGGTCTTTGATCCACCGTGAGTTTACCTTTGTGTATGGGGTTAGACGGTAGTCCAGTTTCATTGTCTTACATGTAGCTGTCCAGTTTTTCCAACACCAGCTGCTGAAGAGGCTGTCATCTCCCCATTGTATATACAAGGCTCCTTTATCAAATATTAATTGACTGTACATGTTTGGGTTAATGTTTGGATTTTCTATTCTGTTCCACTGGTCTGTGGGTCTGTCAAAAACCAACTTTTTATATTTGACTTTCTATCCCAGTCTCCAAGAACGACGGGAAAATAGCTCATCTGCGAGTTTCCACAAAGCCCTGCTAGTCTGTTGGACACAAAATTCAAACCTTAGTCAATACAAAACAAGAGCTTGAAATATCTGTCTTCCTTGTTTCTTCCACTTCCTCCTGCTTCCTATTTTTTGGCTCTTCTTCTATTAAATCTTATATACTACAAAGAAAAGTGAATGAGACTCGAAAGAAGTTGGGGACAAGGTTGGGTCAAGCAGAAGAAAATAAAAGGATGGGATTATCTGGGGTTTCAATTATGCTCTCCCAATAGACTATATGTGTGTGTGTGTGTGTGTGTGTGTGTGTGTGAATAAGTATATATATATATATAATAAGTAGGTAGGGGTAGGTAGAGCAATAGAAAATAAATGAGATTTGGCTGCAGATCATTAGAAATGATTTAAAAAGCATTCACATACTGGTATAAGCCCCAGGAGACTAATTCAGTAGACAAAAATGCCCTTTTAACCAAACAGTTCCAACACATGAGAGAATTTCCTCCTTTTACCAAAGCCAAATATTTCACTGTGCTTTAAAAGACTAATTAAAACAATATTGGGGTATTCAAGCATGTGTGGGTTTGGAAAGGAACCTTCACTTCACTAGC
>JAVSCE010008008.1:0-267948 GCA_032199065.1 Smutsia gigantea | reverse complement strand
GTAAGAGATGGTTAAAGGACTTGCTCAAGGTCTCACCTCGAGAGGTGAGGTTAGAGCTTGAACTCAAGTGGTCCAATGCCATAGATCAGAAACAGAAAACAGAAAATTTCCATTCTAATGGAACAAAAAAAGGGATCTTAGTTTTTAAAACTTACTCTTTAAAACTGTGTCTGGAAGAATCACTTTAAAGGTCGTGTAAGGAATATTCAGTTTTTTGCAGTGTTTAGTCCAACAGGAGTCTTCTACAAAATTGTATTCCACCACAAATGAGAAATTACTCCAGGGGAAATCTGCTCCAATATATTGATTATGTGCAACTACACAGAAACTTGTGCTGAAGATAAAAAAAAAGCCAAGAAAATGGAATTCGACTTGTGTCATTATTTACTTGGGATGCTAAAAGATGACTTCCTGGCAATTTTTTATTCTCTAATCTGTGCCCATTTATCTTGGAAAGGCAATGGCGCATTTTCTGTTGGTTTGTTCTCCAATTGTGCTAATCTCTTTTTCTCTTTGTTTTTGGAGGTTGAATTTTTTTTTAAACCAGGATATAAAAACTGTGGACTACTTCACATCCTCAAATGCAAAGGACCCTAATTTTGTTACCTGAGTCCTATCAATAACAGACAAATCACATGAGAAATCAATCTTATTTTCTTACAGATGTGAGGTTTTAATCTTTGAGAATCTATACAATAGAATATTATCTGACAACTTAGAAATTTCCCCCCCCAATGGGTTTTGTAAGTGACAATAAAATAGATACTTAGATATCATAAATTCACTATCTTCAACTTTCATATAACAACACTTATTGTAATTAAAATTCTCTACTGCTCTTTTCCATCTAGAGCAATCTAGATAGACAGAATTTAAAAGGTATTTATGTCTAGCCTTTGTGGACTTCTATTTGATTTATGTCTTCTCTTTTTATTATTTGGATCCCAATATTAGAAATATAAGACCACACTAAATTTATTATTAGCAGGCTCTCACTGAAAGAATTTCTAAAGGATGTACTTTAGGAAGAAGAAGAACCCAAAAGAAAGGAAGGAGATATAAGAAATACGCTGAGCAAAAACCTGGTAAAAAAACAAGGTTAAATCTAAATAGGCACTTTCTGTGCTAACAATAACAACAATAGTGATAATTTGGGGATATTAAAATAAGATTGAACTAAAATTCTGGAAAACAATAATATGGAATACATAAGGCAATGACTGAGTTAAAGTGTTCTATGGAAAACATTTTTCAGGAAGAGGGGAAAGACATCAATTTCAGACCTTATTAAATTTTTTAAAAAGTTAAGTTCTAGGAGAAATTGTACTTTCCCTGTGGAATTGGTATGTTTGCTCCCCACAGATGAAGAAATGCAACTTTACCCATTTAAAACACCTTCAGATTCCAGGAAATCTTTTCTTTTGTTCGAATGTAAGACAGTCAGTGTTAAACCTAAAAAAAAAAAGTTTTTTTCAGTGTTTTGTTCATGTGTATTTTCAGGGGTGTCATATATTTTGCTGCCATAAAAATGAATTTAAAATCTGTGAATGAGGAAACTGCTTAAAATATAAATTGCTGGATTATTTTTCTAAGTCTATGGTATCAGAAAGTTTGAACCATGGGAAATATTTCTGGTATGTGTATATAAGCACAGAAATTCTGAATTTATTATGTAAAGCAATAAGAGGAACAAAAACTTAATTTTAGAGTAACCAAATTAAACACACATTAATTCTGTGCAGTTAATTTTATTTTGCTAAAAATCATAGATTTTTTTATGGAAGCAACCTAAGTGTCCATTAAAAGATTAATGGATAAAGAAGAGGTGGTACATATATACAATGGAATATTATTCAGCCATGAAAAAGAAAAATCCTGCCACTTGCAACAACATGGATGGACCTAGAGGGTATCAGGCTAAGTGAAAAAAGCCAGGCAGAGAAAGACAAATAGCATATAATTTCCCTCATTTGTGAAATATAAAAACAAAACAAAATAAAATGAACAAAATAGCAGTAGACTCATAAACACTGAGAGCAACTGGTGGTTTATCTTGGGGGAAGGGTTGATAGTTTGGTAGGGTTATATCAAAGAAATATTTTGAGAGATGACAAAACATGTAGTTTATAGAGGGAAGAGACATGGTAAATAAACAAAGGACGACCTAGGCTGACGGTGGTTTTATTTTACTTTTAGCCTGGAGGGCTTAAAGATGAAGGAAGAGAGTCTTTCAGGAGGAAGGTTGGGCTAAGAAATAACTAATGGAACAGTGTTTGAGGCTGCAGGAAGAGATGGCATTTGAACCACAAGTGAAAGACTGGTTTCTGAAGGGAGGAGGTGTGCCTCCTCTATAGGGAAAGATAAAAGATGAAGCTAAGTTTGTAGATAATAGGGAAGGAAACTGAGGAGGATTCATTTTTGTTGTGGAGACCAGTGAAATTATAAGGTCAGGGTGTTGACTGAATCATTCACATTAAGGACAGCTAGAAGTGAAGAGAGAACCACGTAGCACAACTGTCCATGGATGATGGGGGATGTTCAGATGGTTACTGGATGATGGCAATATGAAGTAGTAGACAATGGTATGGAAACACAAAACAGCCTCAAAGGATGGAGGAATAATGTTTTGGAAAGGATACTAGAAAGCAAGGAATGGTTTTCTCATCCCTATAAGGTATATACATATAGACAAAATTACCAGCTTCTATATGAGAGGGATATAGGGGAAGCAGTATCATTTGGAGAAAGTTAGGTTTCACTTAGGACAAGGAGGTGATGAAGAGTTTACATATAAGTAATAGGTTCCACAGCACAAGGTGAAAAGGGCTGGCAGAGGAGGCAGTAGTAGGTAAAGAGTTGAACGACCCAGGAACAAGAGAGACCTATATTAAAATCCTGATCCCTCATTTACTACTTGTAAGATTTGGCATGTTACATCACCTTTAAGAACTTTAACTTCTTACAAGTAATGACTATAGCATCTTACTACGCTGATGGACAGTGATTGCAATGGGGTGAGGGGGACTTGATAATATGGGTGAATGTTGAAACCACAATGTTGCTCATGTGAAACCCTCATAAGATTGTATATCAATGATACCTTAATTAAAAAAAAACTTCTTTATTTGTAAAATTGAGTTAAAACTAATTCAACCATCATAAGATTATATATCAATGATACTTTAATAAAAAAGAGGGAAAAAACTAATCCACAGGATTATTTGTAAGTAGTATTTAATAAAAATAAAAATTGTCAATGATGTACATATAATGTACATATAAGTATATTATAGTATATTTATATTGCAGACTTATAGTCCAGATTGATTTAAAAATTGGTTAGATCCCCTGAATTACACAGTTTTAAAAGATGAATTTTATGGTGTGTTAATTATATCTTAATTTAAAAACTTAGATCAATATGTCTTTATATATTCAAGCATTTATCAATAAAGCATAATTTAAATCTCCCTACCTTCCATTTTGTTAAGGATTTTAATGAGCAAATGTTTTTCACCATCTGAGTCCATTCTTACTATAATCAGCACCTAATCAAAAATAAGAATTTCATATTATGTCTATCCTGAATGATTATTCTTTTTCATAATTTTGCTACAGTGACAAAATCACAAACTTAAGTGGTTACATGAAACTAATGACAATAAGATTACAAAATAAATATTTGTATTGTAAAAGATGCAATAATAAAAAACCTGGTAAGATCAAATTTCAATGAGGCAAGTATTTTTGGGTGAGGTGTTCTTACCATTCTTCAAGTATTCCCACATAGGTGATTCTCTACATAAGTTGTCTGCTTATATTGTGAAATTCAACCCAGACAAATCTGAACTTGCTGGAGAAAAACAAAGTTTTGCTGCTATGCTTTCCTACTTACTTTTACATTTTAGTGAGGGAGGGGAGAGGGGTGGGAGTGGGAAGAAAAAATCAATTTCAATTTTAAATTTCTTACTGATTGGCTTTATTTATTTTAATGACTTAAGCAAGTTACCCAAGTAATCACAGAGTTGGGAATAAAGATACAGGAGGGCAGAGAGGAAAACTTGTATCCAGATTTAGTACAAAGAACTTGAAATGCTTTTCTGCTTGAAAAGATTTTTTAAAGTATTTTCTCTTAAATCTTCATCAATATAACCTTCATATGCTTTAAGTGGGGTGGGCAGAAACTTCCAATATAATCCAAGGCATAAACTAAATACTTTTTTTGTAAAATTATATAAGATGAGATTCTCGCCCAGTATCAAAAAATGAATTACTGTAGTTCTATTATTTGGTATATGTTCATGAACCAATAAGTATCAGACAAAATTTTTGAAATTTGGAGAACT
Source organism: Smutsia gigantea (assembly GCA_032199065.1). Lineage (NCBI taxonomy): Eukaryota > Metazoa > Chordata > Mammalia > Pholidota > Manidae > Smutsia > Smutsia gigantea. Next base: position 263,602 of record JAVSCE010008008.1, on the reverse strand, counting down.
AGTCCAGAGAAAAACATGTATACTAAAAACTAAAGTATTTTTAAATTCAGACATGAATAATGATGCAAATCATTCTCTGGGTCTGATTCTGTTCTGTTAACTTACGTCAGAAGACAACTATAAAGGGACAAAATAGTATAGACTATTTTATAATTTCAAAGTAAATGTAAAAACTTATTTTATATCCAATTTTTATTTAAGCTGACTTTATTCCAGTACTTACCTTAATTTGCTGTTCACTTTGCATCCAATTTAGTATCTGATGCTGCAATTCTTGTATTTTATAGTTGGTTTCAGGATTTTTCCCCCTAATAAACTGTACAATCTCTAGCTGTCTCCAAATGTCATCCAAATAAGAGCCTAAAATACTTTTGTAGATATCTTTTGCACTTGACAAATATTCTGTTAAAAACAAAAGTAGAAAAATAAAAAGCATGTTTTTTTTTTAGAAACTCCATGGTAAAAAATATGAAAAGAAGAGTCATAACAGACAGTTAAGATTTCCTTTTGTCCTTTTCTAATTTCAATTAAGGATATTGACCAGTGAAAACCTTAAAATGGAGTGAAGCCACAAAATATTTACCAAATGTCTCTTTTTAAGCTACATAACACCAGTATACCTGGCCACACTCTACGTAGTCTATAAATATATCCCATCCTTTCCTGCCTTCCTGCTTGCTGAATGCTATTGCCTTCTTCCAAAACCCCAGGATCTATACTTAATTATGTAAGTTCTGTGGAAATGCCACTCCACTGTTATTTTCTTGGCATTTTATACAGCGTTTGCACTTGATTTCTGGTTATTTGTGTATATGACTTACCCATTAGCCTATAAACTCAGGCTATGATCCATGATATTGTGGATTACATATATTAATTTGTATAGCTGCTAAAACAGCAGCGCCTAAAGTCAGACTCACTAAGAGCAGTTTTTAAACACAGAATCCTGAGACCCATCCTTGAAGGTTTATATTCAGTAAATCAAAATTGTATCCCAGGGATTTCTATGTCTAAAAAAGCTCTGCTGGTGACTTTACTGCACAGTGAGTTTTGTGAATTAGTGAAGTAAAGCACCTGACATGGTAACTTATATGGACTATTCAACGAATATTTGGGCAATAAATGAAATAATAAACTTAAAAATTTTAATGCTTATGTTGACATTTTTATATTTATGTGCATATTAATTCTAATTTTATATTAGTACAGCTAGACTGATGGGCAGCTTAGAGATTGACATAATGTCTTTCTGTCTCCTTACTTCCAAGCCTCCCACTGATTTTCCATACTGCCACTAGACGTAACCTTCTGAAAGACAAACCTAATCCAGCAGCAGCCCTGTTTCAATGGTTCCCCATGATTTATAGTATAGGATCTAAACTTTCGTGTAACTTAAAAGCGTCTTCATGCTTTGGTTCTTTCTTACTTCTTCAGGTTTAGCTCTTACTGCTTTCCATCTTGTATTCTTCAATTTAGCCACATGGAACCGCAGCACAACCACTGGGTCATTCTTCTGGGCTCTTAATTCTGCCTACAGTACAATTTTGTACTGTATTTACTTGGCAAACTCCTACTTTTTTTTTTTAATTCGGCTTAAGAGTAACAGTCTCCATCCTTTGTGCCATTACTGAGTATCTCTACTGTAGCATCCATTACACAATACAGAATTTATTTCTGGTTAAAGCCTAGAAGTGAAACTCTATGTCTTTAACCTTGAAACTCGTTACCTTACTAGCTTGGGAGAAGTAGTAAACTGGAAGCTGGGACAAAATACAGAATTTTGGGAGGGAGCAGGGCAGGCAGCTAGATTCCTAGGGACCTTTCTTCCTTTGCCAGTATGCAGAGACAAAGGAGCATGACACATGTTGCTCTTTGATGTCAAGAGGTTAAGAGAAGTGAGGAAGCTCTCCACTAAAAATATCCAAGGTAGCTAGGTGATTCACTAAAGCTTGGTACCTAGGGCTTAAGAAGTTAGTTTTCCAACAAGGGTTTTATTTTTATAGCATTCCTCAAGGGATCCAATTAGTAATGCCAAAGTTCGATTTAGTAAGTGCATTTTTCATAAATTTGATTTACTAGATGCAATTTAATAAATTGATTGAGTTAATGCATTGAGGAACAAAAGTTTAAGTTTATAGCTCTCAATGGTCTCACTTAATCCTAGGGTGAATTGTAGAGTACTCAGAGCTAATATACTTTAAGGAATTCTCCATAAATATTACTTTTCTAATTCAAGGTTTGATAAGTATTGAGTAGCAGTGAGTTACAACTGTATTCTTTCTACAGCACAGGGGGCTCAGATAGTCTAGATTCTGCCATTCTGCCTTACTATTATGCTTTAGCAGTAAGCCTAGCTGTTAGTAGAACTGATAATCTTTTGTGGAAGCTGAAAAGTATGAAGACAGGTGACTAAATAGAAGGGCATATGACACTACACCCATATAGTTCCAGATACTGTCAACTAGGGCCATAGTCCCCAATCCTTAATTGCCTGGGGATGGAGACAACATTAACACCCAAATGGTTTAAATGGAGAAGAAAGGTAAAGCACCATGTTAGGCCTTCTAAATGTAACTGTAACTTAGTTATAATACTTGGTCAGATAATACAAATATAATACATAGGCAGGTATTATAACTCCCATTGCTGCAGAGGCAGTATAACTGTAACTCACTGCTGCTCAATACTTACCAAAACCTTGGATTAGAGAAATAATATTTGTCTGGATCAGAGATTAAAGAAAACATCTGGGTCATAGTTCAGAGAAAAATTATCCTTACTATATATTTTTAATAGGTTTTAGAAACTCCATAAATTATAAAGCATAATCCTTAAAGAATACTATTACTAAACAAGTCTAAGTAATCCTGCAGTAAGGGGCCTAAAGCATAATGTAGTAAGACAGGTATTTTAATGATTTTGATAGTTCAGAAAAAAATTCCTAAATCTTAAAAATTTCCAATGCATTCAAAATAGTCTGATTTTTATTAATCGAGTAATTCATACCTAATTGGCATGCACAGTTGAAAAAGAAAATGTAAAATATTTTACTGCTAATAAGCTAATAATTTAGTTATATTTCATCTAGCAAAGATTCAAAGCCACGAACATTCAATGAGGACCTAAAATGTATACAGTAAAATGTTATCTTACATTAAAAAGCTGTGCATGATAATGATTATATAATCAAATCTGCATAAAGCCATTAAGACTGTATTTCAGGCCTAGATTAGAGAATCCTAAACCCTTCTTTCTAGGTGATGATAGTTGTTACAGATAATTCTTAAAAATGAATATAAACTGAATAAATATATGTTCCATTGTAGTTATATCAAAATATATGAAATGTTTAACATGGAAGTAGAAGAAGCTACGTAATTTCTTATAAGGTAATTGTTTCTCAGAAAAGTAGAAGTTATTTCAGATGAAATATTTCAATAGAAAGAAAAAGAGGAAATAAAGAATTCCTCCACCAACCCAATGCTGTGTCCAAGCTACATGTTAAAAGGACATCTCTAATCGTTACCAGAAGGTGTAAGAGAGCGGCATACTTGAATATCATTTCTCTTTCATCATTTGTACCTAAATAAGCAAAAACATATTTTAAAACATAGGATATACTTAGAATTTTAGAATATGTTTCAGCATGCTTAACAATAATAGCTAACATTTATTATTGAGTGCTTATTATGTACCAGCTGTATATAACTTGGTTGTTGCATTGAATCTATAACAATAACCCCATAAGGCAAGTTTATTATGATACCCATTTTATGAATGAGGAAATATTCTTTTTTTTTAAATTAAAGTATCATTAATGTACAATCTTCTGAAGGTCTCACATGAACAACATTGTGGTTTCAACATTCACCCATATTATCAAGTCCAAATGAGGAAATATTCTTAACAAGGTTAAGTAACTGCCCAAGGTCAATCTGTGAATAAATGGTGGAGCTGGCATTCAAACCCGGACAGCTAAAGTTAGAGCTCATACTCCTGTTGCTTCTAAAGAATATTCGATTATTTCTACATTGGTGGGAAAAAAGGTCAATGATTCGAAGTTACAAAACAAGAAAATTAAACTCATAACTTTCCAAGTGGTTAAGATAAAGGTAGAGGTTCATAACATAAAGCAACACCTTGAAATAGAGGTAGACACCTGGGAATATTTGTCCAAAGATATGATTCAAACAAGAGATGTATTTACAGGGACAGTCCAGTTGTCCAGTTACCATGTTCCATGTAGTTTTAGACCTTTTTGAAGATTATAAATTGGATTTTATTGTAAAAATGAGATCAAGAAGACAGGATTCTAGGCCTCCTGCCCCAGTTTAACCAGAGGAACTCTACTTTCTGTTTTATATAGCAGGAGCCAATGAAATATTTACTTGAACAGAGTTCTGCTGAAATGTTTGATAATTGCTGATCTAATCAATGAAGGCCAAGACCAATATGTAGTAATCACTGGGAATCAAGAGGCAACAGGAGAACCAATTATAGGTAGTATATCTAGCCCCTGGAATGACTTCTGGAAACAAGTTAATCATGGCCTGGAAGAGATAAGAATAGAGCAGAAAAACTAGATTTGCTACCAATTTTCTTCTGTCTTGAGGCATACATTTCCTATAGTACAGGTCTAGAGCTGATGAATTCTTTCAGCTTTTTATGTCTGGAAACATCTTTATTTCACCTTTGTTTTTGTAATATATTTTTATCTAGTATAGAGAACTAGGTTGATGGTTTTTTTCTTTCAGTATTTTAAAGATGTTACTCCACAGTCTTCTCACTTGCACTATTTCTGATAAGAAATCTGATGTCATCTTTATCTTTGTTTCCCTTAAGCAACATACGTTTTTTTCCTTTGGATGCTCCTACAATTTTCTATTTATTACTGGTTTTGAGCAATTTGATTATGCCTTAGTGTAGCTTTCTTCTGCTTCTTCTGCTTAGGTTTTGTTGAGTTTCTTGGATCTGTGGATTTGTAGTTTTGACTATGTTTGGAAAGCTTTCAGTGATCATATCAAATGTTTTTTTCTATTTACACACTTTTGCCTGTCCTTTGGGAACTCTAATTACTAGTATGTTAGGCTGTTTGAAGCTGTTTCACAGCCCACTGATACTCTTTCTTTTATTCTTTTATCTACTGTTCTATTTTGGATAGTTATCTATTGCTATGCCTTCAAGTAAACTAATCTTTTCTTTTGCACTATTTAACCTGCCATTAATCAGATCCAGTACATTTTTCATCTCAAGCATTGTAGTTTTAGTCTCTAGAAGTTTGATTTGCATCTCATTTACATCTCTAACTTACTGAACATATTGAATTATATGTTTACATTATACAGTTATAATAATTGTTGGTGTCCTTTTCTGACAATGCTAACATCTTTGTCAGTTTTTTGTTTATTGATTATTGTCATTATGGGCTACATTTTCATATTTCTTGTTAACACCTGATAATCTTTGATTGGATGCCACACACTGTGAATTTTACCTTGTTGGATGCTAGGTATTTGTGTGTCCATATAAGTCTTCTTAAGCTTTGTTCTGGGATGCAGTTAAGTTCCTTGGAAACAGTTTGATCCTTTGGGTCTTGCTTTTTGGTTGGTAAGGCAGGTCCAGACCAGTGCTAAGTCTAGGGATAATTATTCCCCACTACTAAAGGAAGACTTTTCTAAATACTGTACTCAATGCCCCATGAATTAGATTTTTCTAGTCTACTTGTGGGAATATGCATTATTCCCTGCCCTGTGTGAGTGCAGAGTACTATTCCCTCTCATTCTTTCCGATGGCTTATTTCACCAGTTGCAGGTAGTTTCCTCACATATACTATTTGAGCAGTACTCTTATGCATACTTGAGGGAGACTCTGCAGATCTCCAGGACTCTCTGTGTGAAGCTCTCTGCTCTCTAATAGTCTATCTTTTGAACTCTAACTGCCTTGGTCTCCCTGGGCTCTCAGCTGTCTCCTCAAGTTAGTTTGCCTTATGTGCCCTGCCTCTGGTACCTCCCTGTGCAACGGCCTGCCAACTCTTCCAAGTCAGAAAGCTAGGGCAATGCAAGGGCTCCTCTCACATGTTTACCATCTCTGAGGAATCACTGTGCTTCATTGCCTGATGTCTAGGATCCTTAAAACTAGTTTAATTTATTTTGTCTTTGTTTTTGTTTATTTCTGGCAGGAAGGGAAGTCAAATCTGTTACTCCATCTTCAGCAGAAGCAAAAATCCAGGATTGACTTTAATTAATCTATTTTTTAATAAGCCCCACTTTTGGGGAGGTAACTAGGTGGTTCAGATGCTAACAATAACACTGTTAATTTGGTTTCTGCAACAGTAATCTGTCAAGCAAGATATGTCAGTTAGGAACTTCACTGAGAAGCAGTGCCAGGTGACATTTCCTACCTTCTTCTCCTGTACAGCTGATCCTCCAGTATTGGTTTGTGGGTGCCATATGCTAAATTACAGTTATGCCTTTAACCATGACTAATTTCTGCATCTTATATATTCAAAATTTAAAATTTGAAACAATAATCTGTACATTTAAAAATAATTATCCTTTTGAATAATGTGAATTGTACTTGCACTCACCTTGGTGAATAGCATCACTCATTAATTTTTCTTGTTCCTTTAAGAGGAACCTTGTTTGGTCAAAAATAACGGTGGCAAATTTCCAATTAGCAGCAGGCAGACTACAGAGGCATACAAGTTTTTTTAAGATAGGAGTAGCTGCTGCTTCTAGGAAACAATATGCTTGGCACTGGCTATCTGCAAAAGTAAAAGCATTAAAGGCAGAGTTTTTATAAGGATGGCCTGCTCTTTTTGACAAACCAATTAAACATGTTACTTCATGGAAACCTGAACTTTAGCCAAATTCTTTCCTGAGTTAAAAATCATGAGACTATATAAAGGCTTATTTTAGGATATTTATTCTGAATAAACTAGTAAAACAAAACAAAAAACCCCTCCACAGAATTAGTATAATTTTATGGCCATCTTATTCATTAGAAGGATTTATTTAGTAAGTAATTCAGCATGACAAGTAGTATGAGCAATATAAAGAGAATCACATAATTTTTTCTTTTCCCTCCACTATTAGTTTACAACCTTAAGTGGAACAGATTTATAACAATGACAAATTGTTTCTAGTTTTCACTAGGATATCAGTATTTAAAGATTTGCATTATCATCTAAAGGTCACAAATAAAATGGAACCAAAAGAATGAAAAAATATTCAAGAATAGCTATCTTATTTCCTTATGATTTTAATAAAGAGCATGATATTCTTCAGCCGGCTCTTACAGAGTCAAAGAATATTCTTCACAGCAGGAAAAAAATGTTTCATCAGTATAAGAATCAATAATAACTTATTTCCATCACCCTTACAGTGGATAAGAGAACAGAGAGAGCAACCATTAGCAGTTCACTTTTCCAGGCTGGGCAGAAGAGTCTGAGGAATTGTAGTTTGCTCTTCTCTGATGAATGCAGGGAAGCAGCAGCGTAAATGAGGGAAAAAGTAACACTTAGTGGACTGGAGTAGGGGCAATAGGAAGGGGCAGAGGCAGTGAATGGGGCATTCCAGGTTTGGAAATAACTTGAAAGTAGGAGTGGAGTGAAGAAATAGCTGAAACAAGTGAAGAAAATTACATGGAAAATGAGGAATGTCCTAGATACTCAGGAAAGGGCTTTCAAATTTGCTTAATTTGAATGCATTTCAAAAGCATATAGCATACCTGATGCTTGAATTTCAATGACATTATTTGCTCTCCTTTCCTGATTTATATCCTCTGGGGTTTTATTAATACAAATAATAGGACTTTCTTCTTGAAGAGTCAGAGAATGTTCTTCTTTACCTCGAAATTCTAATAAAAATATTAATTTGCATTGTTAGGGAAACAACATTCCTTTACTTAAAATCCTTTCTTGTAATATCACAACTGCTAAAGTTCGATATTAAATTGAACAACTATTCAGGTCAATGGACTTCACACTGTGCTGGGTAGGAAGCTGAATTGGTAATAACAGAAAGAAACTTGGCATCAGATCAGTGTTTCAATCTCAGTTCTGACACTAGCTTCAGTTTCCTCATATGTAAAATATGGATAAATATACCTACTTTGAATATTGTTAAGGAGTAAACACCTAGTTCCTCACACCTAAAAGGCATGTATCATTCTACTTTATTTCTCTAGTTTCCACGTACCCTTCCTTCTGCCATTAATCCTCTCCTATTGCCCCAAGCTCTCCCTGTCTCCATCCTTTCTGAATTAGATCAGTTCTTACTAGTACTCACCCTTCAGCTCTCAGGCATTTTCTGTAAGAAGCTTATCTAATTGCCCACTAGACCTCCAGGATGGCACAGCACCCCTTCTTTTTGTTTCCTCAGTCTCTGTGCTACCTCTCTCCTTACACTTCCCAGGTAATATTTTGGTATATATTTTACTTCTTGTCTTATTTTATAGTTGATTCAGGGGCAAAACATTACTAAATTACCCACCATCATTTTCATCACTGTGTGTGACTTCAGTCTTTGAGGTGCAAGTCTTATACTTATTTCGCAGCATAATAAAGTCGCTCAAAAGGTCCAAATCATTCTCCTGCTTTTTACCAAGTTTAAGGGGTGCTTTTTCAATTTTTGAAGAGCAAGATGATTCAATAGGTGGTACTGTGGAGTCAGGCTCCAAGTAATCTTCATTTTCTTTATTTTTCTTTATTCTATAAACTAGTTCTAGATCATTCTTTGGTTTTTCTTCTTTTGTTGGTCTTTCAACAGAGATACATTCATCAGAAAAACACAGGTCTGGTACTTCTTTTGCCAGAGCTGGACTCTTTTGTGAAAGTGATAAATGATCATTTGTAGATGCCTCATTAATAAGTATAATAGGTGAGGAACAACTTGTAGGTTCTAGCCATGCTGAAAACAAAATAAAAATATTCAAATGACCTCCATGCCTAAATAAGTGTTGTACTAGGGTATTAGGTAATTTTCAGTTGTGGGTTCTTATTACTGTAATTAAATCAAAGAAGTAATTTGTTTACTGCTTTTTCAACTTTTGGCCATAGCTAATAAAGTCTTAAACTGTAGCTGGTTTTGAAAGCACATGAACAAGATTGCTATTGAAACTTTATATTTCCTAGTTGCAAACCTCAGTCAGAATTATGGATCTTTCTAGACTCTTTATTGTACATGTCAAAAAACTTTTCAAAGAAGAAAAGGTCATTTTTAATCGGAAAGTCACATGTCACCACAAGAAATGAAATTAACACATTATATGGCATAAAACATGGAGTATACATTCTAGCGTCATTTGTCCCCCAGTCGGATTTTAAAATTTTTTAAAAAGGGCAAAAATTGAGCACCCCCCCCCCTTTTTTTTTAACTAACGGGAGTTAGATTACCAGGCAAAGAATTCCAGAAAAGCTCTATAGCCAATAGGCTTACAATAAGTCATAGTCTTGGAGGTAACACTTACTCTAAGGGTCAAAAAACTTACATACCAAGCAAGCCATAAACTGGAAGAAAAAACTTACAATATATGTACTTGAAAAAGGATTGTATTCAAAATATATAAACAACTCTTATAACTTAATATTTAAAAAGAAAGCCAATTAAAAATTTGACAAAATATTTGAATACTTCATATAAGATGCACATGCTTCAACATGCATGAATCTTGAAAACATGCTAAATGAAAGAAACCAGTCATGAAAGGCCACAACTTGTATGACCCCATTTATATGAAATGTCCATAATAGACAAATACATAGAGACCGAGAATAGCTTATTGGATCCACAGCTGGGGAAAACGGGATAACTGCTAATGGATACAAGATTTCTTTTGGGATAATAAAATGATCTAAACTTGATTGTGGTGATGATTACACACCTATCAATATGCTACAAACCACTGAATGGTATACTTTAAATGGGTGAATTGTATATGTGAATTATATTTTAATAAAACTGTTATATATTGTTTTTAAAAAGATTCACAAATGGCCAATCAGCATGTAAAAATATATTCATCATTAATCATTAGGAAAATACAAATTAAAACTACAATGAGATACAACAACACACCCATTAGAATGGCTAAAATTAAAGACAGTCAATACTAAGTGTTGACAAGATATAAAGTAACTATAATTCGCACTCATTGTTGGTGTAAAGGTGCAATGGTACAACCACTGGAAAACAATTTAGTAGTTTCTTATAAAGTTAAACATACATACGCCATAAGATCCAGCATGTCCACCCTAGATAGTCACTTAAGAGAAGTGATAACATATGTGCGCAAAAAGACTTCTACAAAAATGTTTGTAACAGTTATACATAATAGTAAAAAACTAGGGAAAAATCCAGGAGAGTTGATAAATAAACTGTGGTATGTCCATATAATAAAAAATTAGTCAGTAGTAAAAAGAAATGAACTAGTGCACACACATTATGAGTGAATCTAAGAAATGTGCTGACTAAAAGAAGCCAGACACAAAAGAGTTCATACTGTATGATTCCATAAATTAAATTTTAGAATAAGAAGAGCTAATATACAGCGACAGAAAGTAGACCAGTAGTTACCTGGAGTCAGGGTGAAGGTTGGGATAGAGGGAGAATGATTGTAGAATGCAAAGGGGCACAAAGGGAACTTTTGAGGTTTACAGGTTATACACAGTAAATTCTAAAATTCACTTTTGAATATATGTATTTACTCTATAATGAATTAAAAGTAATCTTTCCCAACTTTTTTTTGCTATTATTAATATACAATTACATGAGCAACATTATGGTTACTAGACTTCCCCTATTATCAAGTCCCCACCACATATCCCATTGCAGTCCCTGTCCATCAGCATAATAGGATGTTATAGAATCACTACTTGTCTTCTCAATGTTATACTGCGTTCCCCGTATCCACCCACCCACCCCACCCCTGCTACATTATGTGTGCTAATTGTAATAGCCCTTTTCCCCCCTTATCGCTCCCTTCCCACCCCTCTTCCCCAGTCCCTTTCCTTTTGGTAACTGTTAGTCCATTCTTGGGTTATGTGAGTCTGCTGCTGTTTTGTTCCTTCAGTTTTTTCTTTGTTCTTATACTCCACATATGAGTGAAATCATTTGATACTTGTCTTTCTCTGCCTGGCTTATTTCACTGAGCATAATACCCTCTAGCTCCATCCATGTTGTTGCAAATGGTAGGATTTGTTTTCTTCTTATGGCTGAATAATATTCCATTGTGTATATATACCACCACATCTTTTTTATCCATTCATCTACTCATGGATACTTAGGTTGCTTCCATTTCTTGGCTATTGTAAATAGTGCTGTGATAAACATAGGGGTGCATATGTCTTTTTTCAAACTGGGCTGCTGCATTCTTAGGGTAAATTCCTAGGAGTGGAATTCCTGGGTCAAATGGTATTTCTATTTTCAGTTTTTTGAGGACCCTCCATACTGCTTTCCACAGTGGTTGAACTAATTTACATTCCCACCAGCAGTGTAGGAGGGTTCCCTTTTCTCCACATCCTCACCAACATTTGTTGTTGTTTGCCTTTTGGATGTTGGCCATCCTAACTGGTGTAAGGTGATATCTCACTGTGGTTTTAATTTGCATTTCTCTGATGACTAGTGATGTGGAGCATCTTTTCATGTGCCTGTTGGCCATCTGGACTTCTTCTTCCCAACTTTTTAAAGATGTGAATTTATTACTATTGCACAAACTGATTTTAAAGCTATATATATGTCAATTTTTAATACATATATATTCCAGTAAGGTAAAATTCAGGCTAAGTATGTTCCATTAAGTATAACTGCATGTATTACCACCAAAATAACTCAAAAGATATTTTGCTTTCTTAAATTGTGTAAGTAAAAATGCTAAATGAGTAAACCTTTTGGTAATGAAGGAAGATTTCTATTGTTGAAGAACAGTTACTAGATGCTATTAACACTCAAAGTTCAGCTGGCATGATGAAAAAATAAGTGTTGCTTTGTGTCTAGGCTGATATACAGAGAAACTAGGCTAGCAGTCATTTTATAAGAGGAAACAATGTGACTTTAATTGAAAATGGCTAGAAATTTAAAACTGAGACTATACATTTTAGGACAGGACAGGATTTTAGGATTAAGTAGTCAATTTCCACATGTTTTCAAGGAAGAAAATGGGACTTAGTGAAGTTCAAAGTTATAAATTCTGGCAGAACCAGAGCTAATATCGAATGCCGGAATTTGGTGATATTTCCCCAATCACCCAGTGGAAAGCCAGTATCTAACATTTTCTCATGCTGAAAATGTTCACACAAGCAGTATTTACTATTATGCACTTACATTCTAATTGAAGCACTTCTGTAGGCAAAAATATCTCCTTTGTAGTATCACCAGTAGAGAGATCATCATGACATAAATATGTATTCAGATGTTCCAGAGCTGCTGTCATCATCAGATTTAGTCCTGCTTGCTTCCACAACTCTGTGCTTACAGGGTTTACCACAAGGCTTTCTTCTTCACTAGAAAGTATCTTTTTCAAATCTGCAACTGAATATTGACTGTTGGGTTCTTCAATTCTTGGCACTTAAAAAAACAATAACAAGCCAACAAACAGAAACAGTCCACAGGGCAAAAAAGATGAAAAACAGAACAAAAAGAACCATACTGAAAATTCCTTATGAAAGAGATTTTCACACATTAGGAAAAAAAGGGAAACCTGAAGTTATATCTAGCATGTCATCTTCAAGATGCTAGTATTTGTAAAAGTTGAAAATATTATAGCAACAGAAATAATACAGAGGATTTATTTCAATCTATGAAAATACCATGAAGTTAACATTATTCTAATCTTACTAACTACTAATTAATATATTTTGAAGGATTAGTGTAAGATTTATTAAATCAGAAATTCTAATAAATTATAATGAGCTTAACAAGAAGACATATTTGATTAAATTTTAGGATGACTGTATCTTAGGTATTTCCACTTTATTACTTTTTAGCCTAAATAGGGACAGATCATAATGTATGGAGGAACTGAATTAGCACGACTTAATATTATTATCTGTGATATAAGCACCAAGCCAAAATTAGAATTATAAAATTTGAAATCCTAATTTTGGAACTATGCTTTTTATAACAACAGTAATAATAATAGTGAAAATAAAACTGACAATACATTTCTACGGATTGTACCTTTTCATCTATACTTTCATTTAACATTCATATCAATTAATCCTTACCTGTAAGCAAAAATGAGTTCAAAGAGCTTCTGCAGCTTTCTAACTGCCACACCATATGGTATCTGCTAGCTGATTCTTCAGCAGTAAGCAAACTACTGAAAAAGAAGAGTTAAAGTTTAATGCATTAATAATTTTGAGTCTTTTGCTTAATACAATTTTATTTTAAGAAAAGTATTTTTCTAAGTACTCTTTACACTAAAAAAAAAAGTGAAAAATAAACTCCATTTCATAAATGTGTAAATTAAAGTAGAGAGTTCCATAGATCAAATTTCAAATACTTATCTCCTCCTTCCCTGGAAAGATTTGACAGCTTGTCAGCTCCTCAATTGCTCCTGCTTGTCTATAATTTACTCCTATCTCTGTCTCCCTCAATGGAACTTGGAGCCAGAGGAAGCTGACTTGGGAGGGTTTTAGCACTTCCTTTCATAAACTGACAGCAGGAACCCTCTAAGCAACCCAAAATAAAAACATTGAAGTAAACATTAAGTAAAAGTACATTGAAATAAAATTACTGTGCTTATCATATAAAACACTAGCTTTAACACAAACTTTTGTAAACTTGCTGTCCCCAAGTCCATTCTAAACAGAAATTCTGGAGCCTCTACTGGCTTAGTAGCAGAACTATGAAAAAGTTCTCTTTGCTCTACCTTCTCAGGAAGTGACAAGTTTTAAAGTTTAACTCTCAGGTTCTTCAATCTTGGTGGGTGTGTGAGTGAGTTATATGTGTCTGTTTGTGTCTTTTTGAGTTTTGGGGGTAGAAGGGAGGAAATATGTATGATAATCAGTGTAAATCAGAACTCATCAGTAGCTATGAAGTTACTAGACTTGATAGGGAAGGTACCATTAATTCACAAACCTTTTAATCCATGCCCAAAAAGCTCCCAGTCCCTCTTAAGGGAGAATTGATTGTATTCTGTTTCTTTGTTCATATGGAACATATATGAGCATACTAAGTGTAAGTATTGCTAGTTATTTGACAGTCCTGGGCAGTAGAAAGCTAGGTTTTATGTTTAAGCCATCCAATTTACCCACAAAATAAAAAAATCTGGCATATGTTGGCAAAATCTGAGAACCTAGACAATTGTTGAATCTTACCAGGTCTCTTTGACAACCAGACTACTCAGATTGGAGGCAATTATTTTTCAAGTGAAATATTCAGGCAAGCCACAGTGTTTTTTATTTTAACACTTTTCATTTTTAGTTTCACGGTTGAGGTATAAATCTAGTTTTAAAATAGATGTTTTAAAGTTTTTTTATTCATGAGCCAAATGGAAGTGATTTACCTCTTGCTAGTGAATGCAGCAGTGCTGAGACAACTTCTTTAAATTGTCTCAAGAGGCCCTAGAACCTCTGGCTAATTCAAAGACCTTTTTTGTTCTAACTTTGGCAAATCATAATATGTAGATAAGACTTAAGTGTCATAAATTTTCATTAGATATTTGAGTTAAAACAATAAGTAAATATATAATTTGTGTGATTAAAAAGAGTATATAACAGCTTAAATACTTTTAATAACAGATTGAAATTCAAGATTATACTAATTTCTGCTAGTTTTTATTTCTGATTGCCAATCTGCCTTAACAAATGGATTAGGCCACGTGGAGTAAATAAAAGCATAAAAGAGCACTCAAAAAGCCAGTATAGGCCCTGAAAATACATCTTATACCTTAGCAAAGGGACCAAAAAGTATTTAAACAAAGTATAAGCGGTTTCTGTACTTGTCCCATGCTATTTTTTAGATCTCATATTTGACAAGGGCAGTTCTAGCTCACGGTAGATCTCTGTCACAGATTTACTCCCAAATGACAGTTCTTTGCCAGAAGATGAGATAATTGGGACCCTCATGTCAGGCTCCTCCATTTTATTCTGTGACACCTTCCTGAGAAGCCTGAGCAGGTAGCGATGAGCAGTCCCAGTTGTCCCAGTAGCCCAACAGCGCCCTCCTCTGGTACATCAGCCAGTCATAGCTACGAACTCAAAACCCAGCAGATAGCTCCTGCAGTATTAACCCTGGGAACAACTCATTAGAAATTTGTAGACGTCCCTGTATTTTCCTGAAAATGTATTATTTTAGGACAAATTAAATTCCAGGATTACAGTGGAAAGAAGGGGGCTGTACTGATTATGTTGATCAATTTGTGTCTGACATAAGAAGCAGAGGAATAGGGTGACTTTATTCCAGGATAGCAGTCTAACCTAACTTAGAAAACATTGTTTTATGTATTCCACATGGTATAAGAAAGCAACCAAAGCTATCTCAGACCCACAGGGAAAAAATGCTGGACTATTAAGTTATGCAATTTTGGCTCAAACTAAAATACAATGATTCAGCCCTGCAATATCAATTCTGAGAGGATTATAGACCATTCTGTGCATTAACAATGGAGTGCTGAACAGATTTGTGGATCAATGCATGTTCTGCATGTCTGGTTCCCCCAACACAGATACCACACTGAAGGGATAAACAAGGTCAGTGGCTGTCCTTGATTAGAGACGGGATGTGATCTCTGGTATTCCTAGGGGAGTACATTGATAGACAAATCTGTTGATCAAAAACTGTCCATACTGCCCTGTGACCCTTGGGTATTCCTGGTCAGAGAGCTATGACAAATCTTTTAGTAGACCTCATAAGAGGCCTGCGAGGCATGTACTATTATTATCCCAATATTACAGATAAGGAAACTGAGGCACAGGGCATTTAAGGTCACAGGGCTAGTAAGTGATAGATCCAGGCAATATGGCTCTAGTTCAGGGTTCTTAACTACTTATTATGGGCTGAATCATGGCCCAATATTCATATATTGAAGCCCTAACTTTCAGTACCTTAGAATGTGACTATATTTGGAGATGGAGCCTTTAAAGAGGTAATTAAGTTAAAATGGGGTGGTTAGGGTGGGCCCTAACCCAATATGGGTGGTGTCCTTATAGCAAGAGGAGATTAGAACAGTAGGTGTGGAGGAAAAATCACATGAAGACAAAGGGAGAAAACAGCTGTCTACAAGTCAAGGAGAGAGGTCTCAGAATGACTTCAACCCTCCCTCCCAGTATCTTGATCATGGACTTTTAGCCTCTAGACTGTGAAGAGGTAGACTTAGATTTATTTACCATAGACAAGGTGTTTAAGCCACCCAGTCCACATTTATTATGGCAACTAATACACCGCTACGCTCTCTTTCATGGCAGTGAGTGCCATCAGAGGCAGTGCCATTGGCAAGCTCCAGAGGCAATATCCTAAGTAGATTGTTCCAATGCCAGAATCTTAAAATTTTTTCAAGTTGTTTATTTTTAACAGTAATATATTCACATTCAAAATACTAAAAATATAAGAGTCTGGCTCTATCACTTTCTAGTTCCCATATTGCCAGGCTACCCAGTTCCCTTCTGGACACAACAAAGGTTACCTGATTCTTGTATGTCCTTCTAAAGACAATCTATTCACAAAAAAAACAAATATGTACATATATAGTCATATATTCCCTCTAGTTGCTTACTACACACTGTTCTATGTCTTACACGTTTTCACAGAAGTATCTTGGAAAACTCCTTTATATGGAGAGATTTAATTAAAGACTTTTGTTCTGAAATGGAATTTGGTTCTAGATATAATCCCTACTTACATTTTACAAACAGGAGAAAATGGAAATGTCTGAAGTTCTGTACATAGCGAATTCACAGGAGAATATTGTCTTGCTAGAAGTAGATGAGTTAATGGCATTTCTAACTCTACTAGAATACATAAAAATTTAGAAAATCATAATATTACATAAACATTGAATGAAATTAAGTATAGTTTAGAACGTTTGATTATTCTGTCACAACGGAAATTTTCAATAAAAAAATTGGGGTTTCTTGAAATACAAAATAACAATTTTAAATTTCCACCTATATAAGATATCACATGATATCTGAACTGTGATAGTGATGGTTTTTTAAAAATACATTGACAACTAAACTTTACTGAGTTTACTGTGTGGATAAATTTGAAGAGCTTTTTGTATAATAATGCTTTAAATCGTGACAACTTATGTTGTCAGTACTTAGGAGATAGTACTATTTTTATCTCTATACTAAATATTGGTGATGTTAAGTAAAAAATATTAATGGAAAATAATTCTTTACCTTAATAACAAGCCTAGGTGACCTAGTACAGAGTTAAATATTTATGGGATGGACTTGACAAACTGATCCTCATTTATTCATAAGTAGTCAGTGTGTTTCTATCACTCTTATAAATAAAGCAGTAAACTTCCAAATAAATGATTAATGTGATACAATTATAAATGTAACTAAATAACAGTATCATCAATGTAGTTAGGAAGCAACATAATTCGGTATTACACCAGAACAAAAGAGGATTCTGAGATTCCAAATTTGGTAAGATAGTAATAATAATGATAGGGTTGCTATGGGGGATTAAAGTTAAATTTACAAAAGTGTAATAAGGGTCAGCAAGATTGCTAATACTGAGATAAAATACAAAATTTTATTTACTGAGCTATAATATTGTAACATTTCTATTTTTAATATTAATGTTATTTTCTCCATCTTTGTAACTCTTTGCATATTATTTAGTTTTGATGCTAGAAAGGTAATGAGTTAATGACAATAACAAATATAAAGGGACAGATAAGGGAAAAAATGAGAACTTGGATTGCAATTATCAAATTTTAAACATGAAAACTGTCTCATAGTAGACCTGACATGTGAATGCACTGTACTTTTACATCATATAGAGGTAACCTCTGATAAACTCAGTGATTTCTTCAAAATTTCTACCTGGTTCACTGCACTCTAGTTTACCCCACTCTGGTTCATATTGGCTTTGATTGATCAAAATCTCTGTGGAGCTGCATTTTATATCCTCAATGTCAATTCCATGCTTGGTAGTAAGATCTGAAAGAAAAGGAAGAAAGTCTACTATCGGCAAAAGTATTATTAGTTGTTTTGTAATCTTGTTCTTTCATCTGAGGCAATAACTTAGTACACCATCAGAGCCAAGTGAAGGCTGGAAATGTAACACCACAGTGACTCAGTAAAAGTCACTTGTCCTCTCCATTAGTGTTCCTAGATTTGTGTTCTGCTTAAAAAGCCCTTGGGTCACCCTGCAGTTTTGAGCTCTGCTGAATTTCCAAGCTCTGGTATGAATTTGATCCACTTAGGCTGGCTTTTCATTCCCTTGCTTTGACTTGTAGGCTGATCAGTATTTCACCTGATTTAGTCTTGTCTGCAAGAATTCCTTGAAGTCTGTGGTCTATTGATGGCAAGCATCTCTGTTCTCAATGATTCTTTCAAATCCCCCTTCACTCATCCCTAATAGTATTTATCTTTGATAATTTCAACTGGAATTTATGAGAGGATAGTTAAATATTTGGATTCAAATTGTCAATAGAAAAAATTTGACAATTTTACTAAGTCTAACTGGGATGAAACCATCTAAATCCTACATTATTCTAGGTTATGACTGGGTCTATTCCTAGTCAACTGATTTCATGAATTACTCTGAGTTTATACATACCTAACTAAAGTCTGCACAGAATTTATTAGTGTTTTGTCATTGTATATAAGGAAACAACTAAAAAAAATATTATAGTCATTGGTGGTGTAGCTTTATTTGTATAATTATCTTGAAATTGTTAGATTAATTTCATAGATGTTCTAAGTTTGTAAATGTAAAGAGAAATACAATGAGAAGAGTCTCATCAATCATTCTGAGATTTCACTGTAACCTGGAGAACACTTTTTTAAACGCTGGAGGTAAAGAAAAAAAGTTTAATGAATAAGAATTTTTACGATAAGCATTATTGAGTAATTTTTATAAGTAATAGATTTAAAAATTAATTTTCACCTCTTTTGAAAAGATTTTCATTTTCATCTATAAAATTTATTATTTCTGGCATTAAGTTTAATGACTCCTTTAGTTCTGAGAGTGATGGCATATCAACTTCTTGTTTGTGGCTTGTAGATATTAAGAATTCACACTCAGGCAAAATTGATGGCTAAAATAATACATAAATAAAACACATTTTAAGTGAGGTTTTCTAAATAAATATTTCTGAATTCATAAACAGATATATTTGCTTAATTGGTATACCAAATTTTAAACTAAACCCAAACTTGAAATTTTTAATGTTATGCATACATTCAAAAAAATGATGTATAGCAGCCAAAAATTTATTATATTACAAGCAGTGTTCTGAGTAATGTCCTTTATGGCCACTGATTACATCACTGATGTTTAATAGCCCTAGATATTGGGCTATTAACATCTTCTTTTTTAATATCTTCTTTTGGCCTAATAACAAATTTTAAAACTTCCAAATTAAAAAAAAATCCCTGCAGCAGATGAAAGATGGTGAAAAGGAGAAGTAAGAAGAGTAGATGCATCTTTACTGCACTCCATGGAATGTTTTTCTTTCATTCCTATGGATCCAAATTCCTTAACAAGTGAGACTATGTGAACAACTCTCAGAGTTAACAGAGACAGAGAGTGGACTAGAGAAAAGGAGCTAATAGGTGAATTAATATTTTTACCACATGGATTAATAATTTTAATTGTGAGGAAATCCTTTAAATGCCTACAGATATATAGATATCCTAAATATATATATCTTATTTCCAGTTGTCTTCAAAAAATATTTAAATAAATTTTGTAAATGCGTCTAATCTATATGGGCCTTGTTTTTTTTTTTTTGCCTATTAATCTGACTTATTTTCACTCTCAACTGCTAGAATTCTTTATATACTAATATCATATTAACAGTTCTGTGTGCTATTGGAACTGCATGCTATAAAAGAGGGGCTGCCTTTGGGAAGTTTGACCTCTAATATGCAAAGATGCATTCTTCCTTATTAGCCACTAGCAGCATGTAAAATGCAGTCTAAGACTATCTTTATGCTTAGTCCTTCAATGAGATCACTTCTCTTATAGTTCAAGTATTATCTGTTTTGTGTATAACTCACAAATGAACATTTCTATCTCCAGTCTCCAATTTTTAAGTTAAAACATGATCACTTAATGTCCTATATATATGTATAATGGACACTAGGTATAATGATTAAAATCATTATATGTATAATGGACACTAGGTATAATGATTAAAATCATTGGGAGAAGTTTTAAAATTCACCATACCTGAGTAGCACACCAGACAATTAAATCAGAACAATCTGGGTAGAAGCCAGGCTTCCGTATTTTATTAAAATTCTCCCAAGTTAATACCAATGTGTAGCCAAGGTTTAGAACCACTATCTTAGAAGTAAACTTGACTCCTTAGTTGATACACGTTCAACCCATTATCAAGTCTTTTTAACTTGACAATGGTCAGTGTATATTTAACATTTATAGAAGTATGCATTTACTTTCATAAAAATATTACTGAAAGCAAGTATTACAACTTCATTTAAACCTACTGTATCTTCTAACTTCTCCTGACAAAAGTTCTCTTTATCCACATATCCATCTTCGTTCAAAAGACCTTTAACATCTCTTGGAAAAGAGAAACATTCCCTTGACAAAAATAAAACATTAAATTAGTGTTTACTAAAAGCAAAGTACATACTAAATGTAACAAATCAAAATACATAATGATTAAAATTAGAGTTGAGGTAAAGCAATGGTAATATATTATCATTGATAACATCTAGACTTTTGAGCATATAAAGAATATTTTCTCATCTTAAAATTATTTACAATATTGGGAATTAAGTACCTGAGATAATTAGCTTCTGTGAAGATCGGTCTATTGAAATCTAAAAGGGGGTCCTTTACTAAAAATAGTTTTAGCCTACTCAACAGAGTATGCAAAGTTGGTAGCTGACTTTTATAGTCTACTAAGTTATTTTCAAAAATTATTTCTTCATCAATAGACAAATCTGAAAAGAAATAAAAAATATAACGGAATAAGAAAAGATCTAAGAGTTATACGAAAGGATCTAGATAGCTACTACAGTCAGCCATTAAATATAGTCAGAATTTTTAAACACATTTCTAATTCTTAAGCTCTTGATTGTGCTGTTTATATAAAGCACATAGAATAGTATTGGTATATAAGTAAAAGTTCAATAAATTTTAACATTATTTATTACATTGAGTAGTAACCAAATACCCTGAAAGAGTTTAAATGGCCCATATTTTTTCAACAACCATTAGTTTAATCAGTGGAGGGAAATATCCTGTTGCCTTATGCTTCAAAATAGCCAGGTGTAGCTTAAACAAAACTGTAAAGAAATAAAAGTGTTTGACTTTTGCTGATCCTAGTCTTTCCTTTGCATCATTGTAACTCTGAGGGTCTCCAATTTATCTCCAGAGACTCTGAGGGGTAGAGAATGGAGATAGTCTACAAAGCCTACAAATGTGATCAACCCTAATTCTACCACTCTAAAGTTATTCAAATATGGTTGTTAAAAAAATGAAATACAGTAAATGTTATATCACAAAATATCTAACTGAGAAGTGTAATATATCTTATTAGGAAACACTACTAACAGTTAATTTCTGGAATAAACTTCTTTCTCTCCTCACCCTACCATGTTTGGGTTACTTTAGAATTTTAGCTAACTGTGTCATTGCTTTAACAGTTTCTGAGCCAAGGGAGGGAACACAGAACTTGCTCCCATTCTTCAATGAGCCCCTCAGTGGAAAAAGAAAAAGGGAAATAAAAGTTCAGATGAGGAACTGGTCAGAAAGCCAAGCTTCCAAGAGCAAAACCACCTTGAAGGGGGAGCAGTGGTCTCTTGTTGTTCTGGGCCGATAGGTAATTTTAGAATGGCATGAGCGAGAGACTGCAGGGTGTGGTGTCTCCCATGACAAACTACATCTTTGGCATGTAGTCTTAATAACCATGTGGTGTAAAGCAGGCAGCCAGGAAACATCTCTTTGCTTGGTGCTATCCTGAAAACAGAACTTGACATGTAAACTAGTTACCTAAAAGATTATCTCAACCTCTTAAGTTCCTGATAATTTTGTGGCCAAGAGCTTCCTATGACTAATTTGTATATTTCTTTTATGTAACCAGGAAAGCTAACCAATCAATTCCATGGCTAAGCAGGACTTACATGGGACAAAGGTGATTCATTCCTACATCTGTTCTCTAAGTATTAATGAAGTCATATTAATAGTAAAAACCCAAATAGCACTTGTTTATATCCCCATCTCTACCTTCCACTTCCAAATACAGATCCTCTAGCTATCTTCCCTTCCTACAGGCTCATCCTCATATTTCTGCGTGTTCACGGGGACATCTCATATCAAGTTATGAGGTCTTGTTTTCTAAAGACCCTTTTTTGATGGAGCCACTTGAGGGCAGCATGACACCACACCAATGTTCTTTATAACTACAAAGGTTTTACTGAGGGTGCTGCTTATATTTTTCTGGCTAGACAGTATTCCCTGGAGTTCTTACTTTTACATCGCAGCTATTATATGTACCAACAGAGATATGAGGAAACTGTTTTCCTCTAATGTAGAGGAGTGTTAAATTGTCATGAGGAAACAAAATTCTGCCTACTTAGAAGTATGAGAAGCAGCAGAAAACAGGTCTAGGGATAGAAAAGAGGGCAAATTTATTCTTTGCAGAAGATACTTTTGTCTACCTAAAAAAACCCCAAGATAATTAAGTGAAAACAAAGGAGTTCACTAAAGGTATCTGATAAAAAATAATGAAATCAATGATTTTTAAATATATATAAAAACCTAGTCACAAATTAATGGAAAAACTCATTCATAATGGCCACAGGTATACAAATATTGAGAAATAAACATAACAATTATAAAGAAAGTATATGGAAGAAACCATAAAACTTTAATGAGGACCATTAAAAAAAAACTGAAGAAAAGGCAAAATAAACCACTTTTCTGATTAGCAAGATTAACTATGGTAAAAAAAATGTTTAAGTCCCATTAACATTTCAGTTTCTCAAGAGGTCTGTTTTGGAACCTGGAAAAACTGATTACAAAGTAAATCTAGAAGAATAAAGATATGAGAATAGGAAAAACAAAAACAAAAAAGAGAAGACTATTAATACATGTTGTAATTATGTATTAGTTAAAACTGTATGATAGTGACACAACAATGGGCAAATCAATAGAAAATCCAGAAACAAACTCTTATGTGGAAAAGGACTTAGCATATCATATAACTCACTTTTAATCAGTGGGGAAAGGGAAGACTATTCCATGAAAGACATTGGGCCAACTGCCAAAACATGCAGAAAAAATATTTTTTATTCTTACTTTTAAACAATACCAAAATCTTAAAGAAAATGAATAAATATTTATCTAATTCAAGGAAGAATTTTCTAAATATAAATGCAATGAAAGAAACCATAAGGGAAAACATTGACAGAACTCGTTAATTTCAAAATAAATATATTTAGGATCACTGATATATTTGATGTATCAAGATTAAAATATAAGAATTGATAAAAAGACAAAAGTGAGACTTCACAAAACAAAAATAGGCAAATGGCCAAGAAACATGAATAATTTTAAAAATGCAAGTAAAAATATAATTTTTTGCCCATCACATTAGTTAAAATGTATTACCACAATATCAGTAGTAATATACTCAGTGATGACAAGGCTGTTGTGAACAGGGTATTCTCATACCATGCTAGTGGACATGTAGCTAAAAAAATACTTACATCAAATAATTCCATTTCCATGAATTCATTCAAAGGAAATAACTGGAAATGGGAACATACATTTATGTACATATTTGAAGCTAAAAACCATTAGTGTTCTCAAATTAGGAAACGGATGATATATATGTAAGATTTAAAACTGCAATCATTAAAAGCCATGCTTTTGAAGAAATCTTAAATATATGGTGAAATTTTCCCAAGATAATGTTAACATTTAAAAATAAAATAATGCATGTATATTAGGATCACATAGTAAAATGATTTATGTTTAGATTATCGGATTAGAAGTTTTTAGTAAGGGGACATTCTACACACTTCAGATGTTGATATCTTAATAAATGTAGAAAAACATTTTAAAATTTCAATCTTTATTCATGATCAGAAGCTCTTAGCAAACTGACAACAGAAGGAACTTCCTCAACCCGAAAAAGCAAATTCTTCTAACATTTCACCATTGAAACTGAAGTAAACATTGAAAATGATGTAAACATTGAAATGATATTTACATCACCTTTAATGGTGAAATGTGGAAGTATTTATTGTTAAGAACAAGGCAAGGATGACAATTATCACTGCTTCTATTGAACAATGTACTAGAAATCCTAGTAAGCACAGAAAGACCAAAAAAAAAAAAAAGGTAAACGTTGTAAAGGAAGAAATAGATGGCCAATGAAAATCATTATCTCAAAGAGATATCTATACTTCAATTGTAGCATTATACACAATAGCCAAGGAATAGGAATCACCTAAATGTTGACAATGAATGAATAATAATGTGATTCATGTGCATACAGACACACAAACTACACAGGGGAGTATTATTCAGCCTTAAAAAGAAGGAAACCCTGCCATTTGGTACACAGATGAACATGGAGGGTATTTTGCTAAGTGAAGTAAGCTATACAGAGAGCAATAATTATTGCAGTGAATCGCTATATGTGGAATCTGAAAAAAAAAAAAGAACTGATAGAAATGGAGAGTAAAATGGTGGTTGCCAGAGGTTGGGGGGGGGGGGCGGCGGAAGACAGGTTGGTAAAAAGGTGCAAACTTCCACGTACAAGATGAATAAGGTCTGAGGATCTGATGTTTAACATGGTGATTATAGTTAACAATACTGTAGTGTATAGTTGAAATTTGCTAAGAGAATAGAACTTAAACGTTTTCTAAAAAAAAAAGAAAAAAGAGAAGGGTAAATATGTGAAGTGAGGAATGTGTGAATTCGGTGATGGGAATCTTGTTTCACATTGTATATGTGTATCATATCATCACACTGTACTTAAAATAGATTACAATTTTATCTATCAGTTTTATGTCAATAAAGCTGATAAAAACATGTGGGTGGTTGATGAAGCCAGGGACTGCTGCTTTTTTTTTATTAATATAATTTATTTTATTATCATTAATCTACAATTCCATGGGCAATATTATGGTTATTAAACTACCCCTTCATCAGGTCCCCCCCACCAACCCCATTACAGTCACTGTCCATCAGCGTAGTGAGATGCTATACAATCACTAGTTGTCTTCTCTGAGTTGTACAGCCCTCCCCGTGCCCCCCCAACATTACGTCTGCTAATCGTAATGCCCCCTTTTCCCTCTTATCCCTCCCTTCCCACCCATTTTCCCCAGTCCCTTTCCCTTTGGTAACTTAGTCCATTCTTGGGTTCTGTAAGTCTGCTGCTGTTTTGTTCCTTCAGAATTTTTCTTTGTTCTTATACTCCACATATGAGTGAAATCATTTGATACTTGTCTTTTTCGGCTTGGCTTATTTCACTGAGCATAATACCCTCTAGCTCCATCCATGTTGTTGCAAATGGTAGGATTTGTTTTCTTCTTATGGCTGAATAATATTCCATTGTGTATATGTACCACATCTTCTTTATCCATTTATCTACTGATGGACACTTAGGTTGCTTCCATTTCTTGGCTATTGTAAATAGTGCTGCAATAAACATAGGGGTGCATCTGTCTTTTTCAAATTGGGCTGCTGCATTCTTAGGGTAAATTCCTAGGAGTGGAATTCCTGGGTCAAATGGTATTTCTATTTTGAGTTTTTTGAGGAACCTCCATACTGCTTTCCACAATGGTTGAACTAATTTGCGGGACTGCTGCTTTTTATTATAAACCTTGAATAGGTATTTGACTTTCTAAACTATGAGCATATATAACTTTACTTTTTTAATTAAAAATAAATCTGCAAGACTTCTGCTGCCGCCAACAGGGACCCTCCTTGCCAGGGAACGGGCTCCCTTGTTCCCACACAGGCCTCGCCGCCTTGCAGTAGCTTCAGCTCATAACCTGATGTAATTTGCAAACGGAGCAACTAATTTAGCATGCAGGCCCAGCCATAAACAACATGGTAAAAGGCAGGAAGTAGGATTAAAAATGGCGGCGTGAGAGGTGAGACAGAGGCTTCCTCCTAAAACCACATATAATACAAAAATATAATTAATACAACCAATCCTGAAAGAGCAACAGGAAAGAGGGCTGCACCAAACTGCATAAACCTGGAGAAAAGAATAAACTTCAAGGAACAGGGTAACGTACCAAAACCATGGCCCGGCGGGACCCAAGCCCTTCCCCCACCCCAGCTCACCAGTGGGAGGAAGAGAAACAGAGTGGGGAGGGAGTGGAGGCCTGGGACTGCTGAATACCTAACTCCAGAGATATGATCTGGGAGCACAAACCTAGGTTTCATGGTGCTTTCATGGTATTCTCGTTACTAGGGAGTTGGAAAACTAAGACAGGCAGAATACCTGGAGAGACTGAGATGCCAGCTGCTTGTGGAAAGCAGGGATCCATATCCAGCTGCTCTGGGACAAAAGAAAGGTGGGCAGTCTGAGAGACTTCCTAATAGCAAGAGGACTGCTAAAGGGGCAAGGATTGCACAGAGCTTACTGCTCAGGAGAAAGGACATGTAGACAAAATTGTCCAGGTGCATTCTGCCCAGCAGGTTGGGAACTTTCACAGTCTTCATGAGCTCCAGCTCCCTGGCTGGCTACAGAGCTCTAAGGACCCCCTCCGTGATACGCAGCCTACTGAGCCTTTCTCCCAGCCAGCCCCACCTGGCTCGCAAACTGGCAAGCCCTACCCTGGTGTTAGGCCAGCCAGAGGGAAGCCCCGTCTACAGCAACTACAAACCCAAAGCACAGAGGCTTATACTTGTGTGCTTGGCCCACTGGTTCTCACAGTGGAGACAGGCATAGCAGCCGGGAAGCAGGAAACAGCTCTTTCCTCACCCCAGGCACCAATACTGCTCCCCTGTGACCCCCAACATTTCTTCAGGGGCTGAGCAGCTCCAGAGAGTAGAGCTTCTGGGCACTAGAGGGCGCCATATACAAATATGAAATGCCAAAGGAACCTGGTTCAAAGTAAAATTATGAATACAACCCCTGAGAAAAATTCAAATGAAATCGACCTCATGAATCTGCCTGAAATAAAAATCATTAACATGCTCATGGAGGTACAGAAAAATATTCAAGAACCAGGGATGAATTCTGGTCAGAGATCCAATTATTACAGAACACAGTATCAGAAATGAAACATACAATGGAAAGTTTTAAAAGCAGATTAGATATAGTGGAGGAGACAATAAATGAAATAGAAATTAGAGAAGAGGAATACAAAGAAGCTGAGGCACAGAGAGAAAAAAATCTCTAAGAATGAGAGAATATTGAAAGAATTGTGTGAACAATCCAACTGGAACAATATTCGCATTATAGGGTTACCAGGAGAAAAAGGGATAGAAAGTGTCTTTGAGGAGGTAATTGCTGAAAACTTCCCCAGTCTGGGGGAGGATATAGTCTCTCAGGCCATGGAGGTGCACAGATTTCCCAACACAAGGGACCCAAGGAAAACAACACCAAGACATATAGTGATTAAAATGGCAAAGATCAAGGATAAGGACAGACTATTAAAAGCAGCCAGAGACAGAAATAAGATCACACACAAAGGAAAGCCCATCAGGCAATCATCGCACTTCTCAGCAGAAACAGGACAGAAGGGACTGGCATGACGTATTTAATGCAATGAAGCAGAAGGGCCTCGAGTCAAGAATACTTTATCCGGCAAGGTTATTTAAATTTGAAGGAGGGATTAAACAATTTCCAGAAAAGCAAAAGCTGAGAGGATTTACCTCCCACAAACTGTCTCTACAGTGTATTTTGGAGGGACTGCTGTAGATGGAAGTGGTTCCTAAGGTTTAATAGCTGTCACCAGAAGTAATAAAACACAGTAAAGAAAGTAGAACAATTAATTACTAAGCAAATGCAAAATTAAATCAACTATCCCCAAAGGAAGTCAAGGGATAGACAAAGTACAGAAAACAATACCTAATATATAAAGAATGGAGAAGGAAGTAAAAGGAGGAGAAAAAAAGAACCTTTAGATTGTGTTTGTAATAGCATGTTAAATGAGTTGTTAGACTCTTAGATAGTAAGGAAGTTAACCTTGAACATTTGGTAACCACAAATCTAAAGCCTGCAATGCCAGTAAGTACATACCTATCGATAATCACCCTAAATGTAAATGGTCTGAATGCACCAATCAAAAGACATAGAGTCACTGAGTGGATAAAAAAACAAAACCCATTTATATGTTGCCTACAAGAGACTCACTTTAAACCCAAAGACATACAGACTAAAAGTGAAGGGGTGGAAAAAGATATTTCATGCAACTAATAGGGAGAAAAAGCAGGAGTTGCAGTACTTGTATCAGAAAAAATAGACTTCAAAACAAAGAAAGTAACAAGAGACAAAGAAGGACATTACATAGTGATAAATGGGTCAATCCAACAAGAAAATATAACCATTATAAATATCTATGCACCCAACACAGGAGCACCTACATATGTGAAACAAATAAGAAAATAATTAAAAGGGAAAATAGAATGCAATGCATTCATTCTAGGAGACTTCAACACTCTACTCACTCCAAAGGACAGATCGACCAGATAGAAAATAAGTAAAGAGACAGAAACACTGAACAACACATTAGAAGAGATAGACCTAACAGACATCTACACAACTCTCCACTCAAAAGCAGCAGAATATACATTCTTCTCAAGGGCACATGGAACATTTTCAAGAATAGATCGTATACTAGGCCACAAAAAGAGCCTTGGTAAATTCAAAAGATTGAAATTGTACAAACCAGTTTCTCAGACCACAAAGGTATGAAACTAGAAATAAATTATGCAAAGGAAATGAAAAATCACACAAACACATGGCGGCTTCACAACATGCTCCTAAATAACCAATGGATCAATGACCAAATAAAAACAGAGATCAAGCAATTCCCATCAAAATACTAACAGCATTCTTCAATGAACTAGAGCAAATAGTTCTAAAATTCATATGGAACCACAAAAGACCCCGAATAGCAAAGCAATCCTGAGAAGGAAGAATAAAGCTGGGGGGATTATGCTCCCTGACTCAAGCTCTACTACAAAGCCACAGTACTCAAGAAAATTTGGTACTGGCACAAGAACAGACCCATAGACCAATGGAACAGACTAGAGAGCCCTGATATAAACCGAAGCATATATGGTCAATTAATACATGATAAAGGAGCCGTGGGCATACAATGGGGAAATGCCAGCCTCTTCAACAACTGGTGTTGGCAAAAGTGGACAGCTACATGCAAGAGAATGAAACTGGATTATTGTTTAACCCCATATACAAAAGTAAACTCAAAATGGATCAAAGACCTGAATGTAAGTCATGAAACTATAAAACTCTTAGAAGACAACATAGGCAAAAATCTTCTGAATATAAGCATGAGCAACTTCTTCCTGAACACATCTCCTCAAGCAAGGGAAACAAAAGCAAAAATGAACACATGGGACTACATCAAACTAAAAAGCTTCTGTATGGCAAAGGACACCATCAACAGAACAAAAAGCCATCCTACAGTATGGGAGAATATATTTGTAAATGACATATCTGACAAGGAGTTAACATCCAAAATATATAAAGAACTCTCACACCTCAACACCCAAAAAGTAAATAACCCAATTAAAAAATGGGCAGAGGATATGAAAAGACAATTCTCCAAAGAAGAAATTCAGATGGCCAACAGACACATGAAAATATTCTCCATATCACTAATCATCAGAGAAATGCAAATTAAAACCACAATGAGATATCCCCTCACACCAGTAAGGATGCCCAGCATCCAAAAGACTAAGAACAACAAATGCTGGTGAGGATGCGGAGAAAAGGGGAACCCTCCTACACTGCTGGTGGGAATGTAAGCTAGTTCAATCATTGTGGCAAGTAATATGGAGGTTCCTCAAAAAACTAAAAATAGAAATACCATTTAACCCGGGAATCCCAGTCCTTGGAATTTACCCAAAGAATAAAACTTCTCAGATTCAAAAAGACATATGCACCCCTATGTTTATCGCAGCACTATTTACAATAACCAAGATACGGAAGCAACCTAAGTGTCCATCAGTAGATGAATATGTAAAGAAGAGGTGGTACATATACACAATGTAATACTATTCAGCCATAAGAATGAAACAAATCCTAACATTTGCAACAACATGGATGGAGCTGGAGGATATTATGCTCAGTGAAATAAGCCAGGCGGAGAAAGACAAGTGCCAAATGATTTCCCTCATTTGCAGAGTATAACAATACAGCAAAATTGAAGGAACAAAATAGCAGCAGACTCAGAGACTCCAAGAAGGGACTAGTGGTTACCAAAGGGGAGGTGTGTGGGAAGGCTGGTGGGGAGGGACGGAGAAGGGGATTGAGGGATATTATGTTTAGTACACATGGTGTGGGGGGTCATGGGGATAACAGTGTAGCACAGAGAAGGCAAACAGTGAATCTGTGGCATCTTAATACACGGATGGACAGTGACTGCATTGGGGATGGGTGTGGACTTGATAATATGGGTAAAAGTAGTCATCACATTGTTTTTTCATGTGAAACCTTCATAAGAGTGTATATCAATAATACCTTAATAAAAAAGAGAGAGAGAGAGAGTGGAGGACACAGGGCAACATGCCGCCTCAAAAACTGGAGACAAATGGGCAGATACAGAGTATAACAACTCACCTGAGTTGAGACCCACAAATAGAAACCCACACTGAGTGAGAAAACCTGTATAGAATGAATCCTCAATTCATTCCTCTGAATTGAGGAATGGCTGGAGGCTCAGTGTAGACAACTCTGAGAGTTAAAAACTGGGAGCATTGAGTCATAGGGGGGCCCCCCCCCACAAAAATAAATAAATAAATAATTAAATCTTCATTTGCTTATACATTCTGAAAGGATATTCATAAAAATGGTTATATTTATTGACAAATAATATGTGAATGTTGTAGAAAAATGAAAGAAGATATATCAATATATCAAGAAAGAAAATCAGCCAGTTTTTATGTCTTAAAGAAGTGTTATTATTTAATAACATAATTTAATAATTAACTATATTTCTTATAAGACACAGCAAATTTACAGCATCAATTAAATTTCAAAGTATAATACATTCCTTTTGATTTAGACAGTGAGACCAAAGTATTTATATATCTGGCAGTAATCAAAATAGCTGCAAAGAAAATAAATGAAATTGCATATCTAAATTTATAAAATGACATCTAATGACACAGACTCCCTAAGGAAATATGGAATATGGACAATTCATATACATTTGGTAAACTTAAGTATATCTTCATTAGTTAATAATAGTTAAAGAAACTTCTGATTCTGGCTGACAAGAGATATTATGAAATTTGCCAAAAGTAGCTTCTAGTTTGCCACATTAATAATAATAACTATGTTTGGATAGCCTTTTATTTTTTACAAACACATCTTTACATGTATGTATATGTTATTTGATGTCCACAAACATTTTTATAAGAAATTAGGAGAATATTTAAAAGAAGTTATAGAAAATAGAAAATGATAAAAAATTTTAACTG
Organism: Smutsia gigantea; assembly: GCA_032199065.1. NCBI lineage: Eukaryota > Metazoa > Chordata > Mammalia > Pholidota > Manidae > Smutsia > Smutsia gigantea. The sequence goes on along the minus strand of JAVSCE010008008.1, from coordinate 231,809 downwards.
TACCAAAATTGTGCCACTTTTTAAGAATAGATTTGTTCTATGATCAAATCTCTGAGCCCAAATTCAGACTCTTCCTATTATATCATACTCTCAAGTTTAGTCCTTAATGCAATCTCTCTTTTCAAACTATAAGAAGGGTTTTTAACTCTATATAGCATCACACGCCTATTTGCCAACACTAAAAATTTTATGCACAATTTATGGATTTACATAAAAACAGCAGAAAAGAAACAAATTATTTTTCATGCTCAAGCTACTGTATATCTTAAATTTTTAATTTAAAAAGGGAATAGCTTGTTATACATACAAGAAAGGTAGTTCTAAGCAAGTTTTTATATGGTTGGAAGAATTCAGCATCCTCTAGTAAGATGAAAGATTTGGAATATACTTTAGATGAAATACACTTTTATTATTTATGTTAAATTTATATAATATCAAGACTGGGTGAATTTCCTGATCTAATACTCCAACTATTCCAACTCTGCTTTGAATTATGGTTTTAACATAAATTACATGTGACTGAAAATCTTTAGCATATTTTGAAAGTAAAATATAGTCATTACTTAATAATCAACTAATTTAATGTTACACCAAATTTCTGTGTCATCAGATCTGTACACTGATGCTAGTATCATTATAGCAATATGTTTTGCTATAGTTGGTCACACTGTGATAAAGTCTGAGGCTATTTTGAGGACCACCACACTTGAAACCCCCAAACAACCAAGTTTACAAGAAGGGGATTAACATGAATGAGAAATATTTCCCTAATGTGGTAGAGTTTAGAATTATAATATTATAGGTGGATATCTTCAATAAAATATAATTTTTTAAATCCAGTAAAATAAAAGCTCACTGAAATAAAAATCTGTATGTTAGAAAGAAATGTTTTTAACAATGGAAATAACAAATGTTTTACCTTGGTTCTGTGCTTGAAGTGCTGGACATTTTTCTGAACAGCTGACAAGTGTAAAGACTTCATTGTAGTCCTTATGGGTGTATAAGCTGGCTTCCTCTACTTCAGTTTGGGAGTTTGGATTTGAACTTGGAACAACTTCAAATTCACAGTTAATATGGATCACCTTTCCTGCATTTGTTTTTCTATGACATTAGAAAATTACCAATTTTATATATGTCCTATTTTAAAACATCTTTATTAGCAAATAGTATATGTTATTGCAGAAAAATGACCAAATTTCCAACAGATACAGAGAAAATTTGCCCTTAGACCCACCATTCAAGAGATGAGTTTTAAAATTATTTTCTCAATTATTTTTAATTTTTGAACAAAAGTGGATTCATGTACATAGATAGTATTCTGTAATACTAAACAACACTCTTTTTTGCTAAACAAAGAAGCATGAGCACGTTTATATGTCAATCAATGTACATTCCGCTGCATTTGTGAATGGATAAACAGGATCCCATTGTATTGGTAAATGATAACTTATTCAACCAGTTCCCTGTTGTTGGAGATTAAAATATGTTGTAATTGTTTGCTACTATAATGCAAGGAATATCTTTGAACACTTGTCTAATTGTTTTCTCAAAATACATTTCCTAAAAACAGATATGATGAGGTTAAAAGTATGCAGATTTTTAGACTGCCACACATTGCCAAAATTGCCCTTGTGCTGGATATTCAATGCTTTTTTATATCATTATCTGACCTTTCATATTCTGTTTTTCAACTTGGGAAGCTGATCTCTGTGAACCAACTAAGCTCCCTTTCCCCTCTGGCTTCTAGTTAAGAAGTATTGGAAGAAGATCAAAGATGGGAAGGGACAGGTTGGGGTGCTTTTTCCCTCAGGTCCTTCCCACCTGGGCCAGAGTTTGGAAGCAGCTGAATTCTTCTACCAATAGTTCCATCTGCTGTCGGGAAGCCCCTCTCCTATAGCTGTAGTTCTCATTGGGTTGGTTACTGCTCAGTCTCCTTGCCCCTTCAGGCCGAGGGTGGTAACAACTTCCTGCTCTTGCTAGTCCTGGGCACTTGTTTTTGGCTTCCTTGACCTTGCTCTTATCTTGCCTGTTCCTGATTGATGCAGGTATACCTGCCATTGTATACACCATTGGATATTTACATTCACAAGAGATCTTTCTAATGAATTTTTCAAGAGATAAATATATTAGTGGCACTTAGCTACACATCCTAATTACTTTTTCTATATCCTAAAACATTTTAGCTTTAATAATTCCCTATACAGACTGAAAAACCAAAATCAATGTAATTCCCCAAAGTAACTGGAGAAAAAGGAATATGTCATATCTTAAAATCAGAAAAATCTCTAAAGTTTTTACTTTACTCTTTAAGAAAATACAAGGTACAAGAAAAAATATTTCAAATCACCCAGGTCCATATTATTCACAAGAACCTTGATTCCTATGCAGATCTTTAAAGACTTCTAAATTTAGTGCTTATATAGATGCTTTTTAATTTTTTTAATAAATGCTTTTAATAAAAATTTAAATAAAACAGTCATCACTTTGTGATAATCCTTGTTTTGAGAATAATCTTGTAGTTTTGAGAAAACCCAATCAATTCTCTTTGCTTAGATATAAATGATCTATGAAGACTAGTATTTCCTTGATCTCCTCCCGTCTCCTTGTCCAATATTATCTTTTCTTTGTTCATTGATATCTCCTCTGCCTAACCTGAAGATACTGATGTTCCAATCTAGATTGTCTTTGTTTTCTTTCCATATCATTATTTTTTGGGTAATTTCATCCATTCTTATTCACTGATTTCTTAACTTAAATATTTATTGAATGTCTATAATGTGCTAACACCATTTTAGACATTGGGAATTGAGTGGTAAACAAAACAAAGTTTTTGTCCCCATGAAGCTTACCTGCTAATGGGACTATAGACAAAAAAAAAAAAGTCAGGTGGTTAAAAAAATGTTATGAATGAAATATAATATTAGGATATCAAGTAACAGTTAGAGGGTTGGTAAGAAGTATATCTTAGAGACAGTAGTTAGCAAACAGCCCTCTGAGGAGCTGATAACTCCGCAGTTACCTGAAAAACAGAAGGGAATAAGCCATACAAAGCCTAAAGGGGAGGAACAAGGTTGGTATATTCTAAGAACAGCAGAAAGGTCAGGGTGACTGGAACAGAGTAAGGTTGAATGGATAGGCAGGGATGAGACTGTTGGACTTTGTAACACTTAGTAAGAACTTTGGATTTTATTCCAGGTTCATTGGGATACTATCAGTGAGTCATAACAGTTCATGATTGGATTTGTGTTTAAAAAAAAAAATCCCAGGCGAAGTCTTAGAATAAAATACAGGAGTAAACCCTTTAGATATTTAGATTAGGTAAAGCCTTCTTAGATATGACAAGTAACATAAAAAGCACAAGTGACAAAAGAAAAAATAGATAAATTGGGCTTCATCAAAATTTTTAAAATGTGTGCTTCAAAGGATACCATCAAGAAAGTATTAGCAATGATGTAAATGAATTGTAACCTTCATATGCTGCTGGTGGGAATGTAAAATGCACAGCTGCTTGGAGAACAGTCTGGCAATTCCTCAAACAATTGAACACAGAGTTCCCACATGACCTAGCAATTCCTCTACTAGAAAAATGAAATCATATATCTGCACAAAAATTTGTCGCAAATGTTTATAGCAGCATTACTCATAATAGCCAAAAAGTGGAAACAAACCAAATGTTCTTCAACTGATGAATAGATAAATAAAAGTGGTTTGTCTATAAAACATGGAACATAATTTGGCCATAAAAAATGAAGTGCTGACACATGATAGCATACAGATGAACCTAGAAAAACACTATGCTAGGTGGAAGAAGCCAGTCACAAAAGATCACATATTGTATGTATGATATTGTGATTTATAATAAATATATATTTGTTCTTCATCCCCATTTCTGGCACAGATCTCCTAAACCCCTTAGAATTTCCCAAGTGTTGAAAGCAATAAAGGTGTCTTTGGTTATGCTAATGAGGTGACTTTTGGAAAGCACCAAGGATGGGGAAGAAGAACCAATCATGTGACTAGATAGTTGGAACTCTCAGTCCTACCTTACTGACCTCCAGGAAGGGAAAAGGGATTGGAGGTTGAGTCAGCTGACATTGGCCAATGATTTAATCAGTCATCCTATGTAATGAAATCTTCCTAAGAACACAAAAGCATGGGGTTCAGAGAGTTTCTAGGTTGGTGAACACATGGTGGTGCTGGGAGTGTGGCACAATGGAAGAGGGCTTGGAAGTTCTATGCCCTTTCTCCATGCCTTGCTCTATGAATCTCTTCCATCTGGCTGTTCCTGAGTTATATCCTTTAATAATAAACAGGTAATTTAGTAAGTAAAATATTTCTGTGAATTCTGTGAGTCTGTCTAGCAAATTGACTGCACCCAAGGAGGGGTTCTTTGGAATCTATAGCCAGGTAGTCAGAAGCACAGATGATAATCTTGACTTGCAAGTAGGGGTGGGGCAGTCTTGTAGCACTGAGCTCTTAACATGTGGGATCTGATGCTATTACCAGGTAGACAGTGTCAGAATTGAGTTGAATTGTAGGATACCCAGCTAGAATCGGGGCATTGCTTGTTGGTGTGGGGAACACCCTTCCCACTCCATGCTGGAATTGATGTATGACTTTGGTATGACTCTATTTATATAAAATGTCCAGAATAGGCAAATCTAGAGAGGCAGAAAGTATACTGGTAGCTGCCTGTCTGGGGGAGGAGGGAAAGAATGGGGAATGAGTGCTTATAGGTATAAGATTTCTTTTTGTGTTGATGAAAATGCTCTAAAATTGACTGTGGTGATAGTTGTACAACTCTGGATATACTAAAAGCCATTGACTTGGATATTTTAAATGGGTGAATTATATAGACATAAATTATATCTGAATAAAGCTGTTATATAAATGAAGCAAACAAAAGATTATAAAGTTTGAAGTCAGACAGACTGGGATTTGAGTATTGATTTTTAGCTCCAACTATTGACTAGCAGCAAGAGTATGGGCAAGTTACTTAATCTGAGTCTTAGTTTCTTGTATACAATATTGAGATAGTAATATCCACTTAGCAAGTTGTTATTAGTTACGCAGTTAATAAAAATGTGTTCAATGTCCTGCATGCATCTGAATGCAGCAAGCCCCAGAGAAATAGATAATACTGTTATATGTTCTTCCTGTTGTTTTTTTGGCCATGTGCTGTGTCCTGGAAGCTAGGAAGTTTATTACATGGTTTTCTCTGATCTCTTTGTATTTTGCCCTTGTCTCCAAAATTTAATAGCCTCAACCCCCTCCATTAGCCTGTCCATCAAGCTATCTTCCTTTTTTTCCAAAGGGCTATATTTATTCTAATATGCATTTATTTTTTAGGAATTTAACATGTCTTTTAAATATGCTGGTGATTTTTTAAAATTAGAATATCTATTAATTTTGTTAGTACTCTTTCAAGCTGCACAGCTTTGATTATAGAAGCATATTTTACTGTATGCCCTGTTATTTTTGGTGTACAATTTTAAAGAACATAAATTTTTTAGGAACACATGGTAGAAAATTGCCATATATGTTAAAAATTATATGTCAACAGATTAGCAAAAGATGAGGCCTTAGAATTAATATTAAGAAGTAAAAAAATAGGAAAAAGAGAGGTTAGAAAGAGAGGGAAAGCAAAATTTAGGAAATCTAGGTGCTAATGATCAGAATATTTATTCCATTAGGTATAGTCCATTAGTTCCATTAGGTAACAAACTGCTTTAGTTCTGGAATTAATTAAAATTAAATGTTAACATGGGAAATCTCTGTTCCTTCTGCTCAATTTTGCTGTGAACTAAAAACTGCTCTAAAAAAATTAATTCCATTAAAAAATTAAATTTTACTGCATGAGATAAAAATTGCAGTTAATGTGGCTGAAACACACAAAAAGTTTGTCAGAATTTCATGGCTAGTAAGGCAGTTCCACTATTTGTCAGGGGCTGAGGCTCCTTTTGACTCCCAGATTTGGTACAGTAATCTAAGGTAGTTGCTGCAGCCAGTACTACAGTTGTATTCCAGCATCAGGAAGGAGAAAACATGCTGCTTCCTTTTAAGGACATTCTCCAGAAACTGCGTACGTCTCCTTTGCTTATATCCTTTCCATTGGGAAGAATTTAGTCATCTGGCTATGTCTGGTTACAGGAGGGCTGAGAAATGTAACTTTTATTCTAGGTGGTGACACTGATACCACCTTCCCTGCCATGGACTCTGTCTTGGTACTGCAAAATGAATGGAACGTCAGATATGATGGGTGTCCATTCCTCAGAGCCTTTCATTTCTGTCATACATGAATTTTTTGTTTGAGCCAAAGTAGCCTAATCATTGCCTTTATTGGGCACTTATTGAATTTTCTGCCTCTATGCTTTCAGACATGCTGTTTCCTTTGCCTGAAATACTTTTTCTCAAGTTAGTTTCTCCTTCAATGTCCAGCTTGTGCTCAGTCTACTTTGTGAAGTTGATCTCTCCTGCTTATAAATGCACAGCCCCACCAATCAGGTGAAAACAGATCATAGAGATCATCATGTATCTTTCTTTTCAAAGTAGGTTCTTAGACCAGTAGCATCATCATATGAAAAATGCAAAATCTCAGGCCCCCACATAGACAGACAATATACTCTCCATTTTCAATAAGATCCCAGGTAGTTCATATGCACATAAAAGTTTGGGAAAGCACAGATCCAGCATTATTATAGTGATAAAGAAAGTGAGAGTCAGAGAGATAAAATGGTTTTTCAAGTAGTTAGCATTTGATATTTTAAATCAAGACTTGAAATCCATATCTTTTAATTCAGAGTGAAGAGCTCTTTTCACTGTACCTTTCTGCTTCCTCACTGTGCAGCTTAGTCATGTGATAGATACTTTGCACTGGTTTTATGTCTTGTAACAGACTATATCATCTTATAACAGCCTTTATTCATTTATGCCTTACATTGTTAATTTTTTCTATGTTTAGATTTTATCTTTCTAACCTGACTTTTAAATTCCCACATAACAGAATGGGAAATGCAAATCAAAACTACAGTGAGAAAGCACCTCACACCAGTCAGAATGGCTAGTATGAAAAGGACAAGAAATAACAAGTGTTGGTGAGGATGTAAAGGAAGGGGAACCTTCCTGCAGTGTTGATGGGAGTGTAGAATGGTGCAGTCATTATGGAAAACAGTATGGAGCGCCCTCAAAAAATAAAAAACGGAAATACTATATGACCCAGTAATTCCATTTCTTGGAATTTATCCAAAGAAAACAAAATCACTAACTGGAAAAGATACATGCACCCTTATTTTTATTGCCACATTATTTACCATAGTCAAGATACGGAAGCAACCTAAGGTCCATCAACAGACGAGTAGATAAAGAAGATGTAGTACACACACACACACACACACACACACTGGAATATAACCCGGCCATAAAAAAGAATGAAATCTTACCCTTTGGAAAAACATGGATAAGCAACCTAAGTGTCCATCAATAGATGAGTAGATAAAGAAGATGTAGCACACACACACACACATACACACACACACAGGAATATAACCCAGCCATAAAAAAGAATGAAATCTTACCCTCTGGAAAAACATGGATAAGCCTAGTGGGTATTATGCTAAGTGAAGTAAGTCAGAGAAAGACAAATGCCATATGATTTCACTTACATGTGGAAAAAAAATAAAGAAACAAGCCAGAAATAGACTCAAATATAGAGAACAAGCAGGTAGTTGCCATAGGGATGGAGGCAGGGTGATGGGTGAAATGGTGAAAAGGATAAAGAGGTACAAACTTCCAATTATAAATTAAATAAGTCATGGGGATGACAAGTATAACATAGAGAATACAGTCAATAATATATATGTTAATTAATATATGGTGAACATTTCATAATTTATATAATTTCTACATCACTATGTTGTACACTTGAAACTAATATTGTATATCAACTATACTTCAATTTAAAAAATTCTCAGATGACAGATATGGAATATTGGGCTTCTCTGTGTTTTGAGTCTGGAAACATTTGAATTGGTTATTTGTTTCTTCTGAGGGCAGCTAAGGAAAACTTAAATTACTAAAACTTGAAATGTGAATAATTAACTCCTTCCTGAGTTTGATCAGCACTTTGAATGAAATGAAGCAATACATTATTTACATTTGCACTGAAATCTCCAGTTTATGTCTATGTTAACAATGTAGAATGAGTTGGAACTTCTTCCTCCTATTATGCTCTGTGTTCCTACCTTTGTTACTGTACTTTCAAAATTGTATTGTAATTAAATTATCTATAAATCTCTATTCCCTATTTTCTTGTGTTCCTTGAGAGTAGAGACTGTGTCCTATTTATGTTTGTATACTCTATTCAGCATACAGGATGGCATCCGTTAAATACTGGATGAATGACTCAATTAAAATAATGTTTTGTCCAAGTATGTTAGAAAAATAGCCTTATCTCTGCACTATTATTACAGGAAAAAAAGACTGATTTTAATATAAATAACTTTCTATAGGGAATTTTTACAAAAAATTTACTTATTGATTAAAAGCATAATAACATATTTGCTGTATTTCTGTCTTTTGCAACACAAACGCATAGAGAATAGTTAATATGTGATAAATGAGAGAAAGAAAGAAGATGTAAATCACTTCTATTAACCTTTCAGATTAGGGCCTTTTCCCCATAAAAAAGAATATCTGTGAGGATATAAAGCAAAGTATTTTCACTCTTGAGGTGTCGGGAGAACTATTTATCTTCTAGATGTACAGGGAAAATTTGAGATTAAGGACACATACTTCTCAAGGAACTCCTCCACAAAGAGACTTGCTTTCAATTCATCCAAAACAGACATATCTTTCATTCCCCAAACTGAAACAGCTGAGACTAGAAAGGAGAATGGTAAACATTAGCATCTAGAATTTTCTTTTACACTTAATATAAAGAAGGTAAACATTCACATTTTCTGTTATGGTATTATCTTCATTTGTTTGTAAATGTAATTTTTTCCAGTTACACCAAATTGCAAATATTTAAATAATCATTCTCATTACTACAAACCTCCCACCAAAAATCTCTCAGCCACAGACAGAACAATATCACCTAAACATAATGTTCTCATTTTTTTTCTTTTGGTATCATTAATCTACAATGACATGAGCAACATTATGTTTACTAGACTACCCCCATCATCAAGTACCCACCACATACACCATTACAGTTACTGTCCATCAGCGTAGTAAGATGCTATAGAATCATAACTTGTCTTCTCTGTAAATACTGCCTTTCCCGTGTCCCCCCACCCTGCTACATTATGTGTGCTAATCGTAATGCCCCTTTTCCCCCTTAATCCCTCCTTTCCCACCCATCCTCTCCAGTCCCTTTCCCTTTGGTAACTGTTAGTCCATCCTTGGGTTTTGTGAGTCTGCTGCTGTTTTGTTCCCTCAGTTTTTTCTTTGTTTTTATACTCCACAGATGAGTGAAATAATTTGATACTTGTCTTTCTCTGCCTGGCTTATTTCACTGAGCATAATACCCTCTAGCTCCATCCATGTTGTTGCAAATGGTAGGATTTGTTTTCTTCTTATGGCTGAATAATATTCCATTGTGTATATGTACCACATCTTCTTTATCCATTCATCTACTGATGGACACTTAGGTTGCTTCCATTTCTTGGCTATTGTAAATAGTGCTGTGATAAACATAGGGGTTCATATGTCTTCTTCAAACTGGGCTGCTGCATTCTTAGGGTAAATTCCTAGGAGTGGAATTCCTGGGGGAAATGGTATTTCTATTCTTAGTTTTTGGAGGAACCTCCATACTGCTTTCCACAATGGTTGAACTAATTTACATTTCCACCAGCAGTGTAGGAGGGTTCCCCTTTCTCCACATCCTCGCCAACATTTGTTGTTTGTCTTTTGGATGGTGGCTATCCTAACTGGTGTGAGGTGATACCTCATTGTGGTTTTAATTTGCATTTCTCTGATGATTAGGGATGTGGAACATCTTTTTATGTGCCTGTTGGCCATCTGAATTTCTTCTTTGGAGAAGTGTCTGTTCAGATCCTCCACCCATTTTTTAAATGGATTATTTGCTTTTTGCTTGTTGAGGTGTGTGAACTCTTTATATATTTTTTATGTCAATCCTTTATTGGATATGTCATTTATGAATATACTCTCCCATACTGTAGGATGCCTTTTTGTTCTACTGATGGTGTCCTTTGCTGTACAGAAGCTTTTCAGCTTGATATAGTCCCACTTGTTCATTTTTGCTTTTGTTTCCCTTGCCCGAGGAGATATGTTCATGAAGAAATTGCTTATGTTTATGTCCAAGAGATTTTTGCCTGTTTTTTTCTAAGAGATTTATGGTTTCATGACTTACATTCAGGTCTTTGATCCATTTTGAGTTTACTTTTGTGTGTGGGATAAGACAATGATCCAGTTTCATTCTCTTTCATGTAGCTGCCCAGTTTTTCCAACACCAGCTGTTGAAGAGGCTGTCATTTCCCCATTGTATATCCATGGCTCCTTTATCATATATTAATTGACCATATATGTTTGGGTTAATATCTGGACTTTCTATTCTGTTCCACTGGTCTGTGGGTCTGTTCTTGTGCCAGTACCAAATTGTCTTTATTACTGTGGCTTTGTAGTAGAGCTTGAAGTTGGGCAGTGAGATCCCCCCTGCTTTATTCCTCCTTCTCAGGATTGCTTTGGCTATTCAGGGTCTTTTGTGGTTCCATATGAATTTTAGAATTATTTGTTCCAGTTCATTGAAGAATTATGTTGGTATTTTGATAGGAATTGCACTGAATCTGTAGATTGCTTTAGGCAGGATGGCCATTTTGACAATATTAATTAGCATGGGATGATTTTCCATTTGTTAGTGTCCTTTTGAATTTCTCTTAAGAATGTCTTGTAGTTTTCAGGGTATAGGTCTTTCACTTCCTTGGTTAGGTTTATTCCTAGGTATTTTATTCTTTTTGATGCAGTTGTGAATGGAATTGTTTTCTTGATTTCTCTTTCTGCTAGTTCATCGTTAGTGTATAGGAAAGCAACCGATTTCTGTGTATTAATTTTGTATCCTGCAATTTTGCTGAATTCAGATATTAGTTCTAGTAGTTTTGGAATGGAGTCTTTAGGGTTTTTTATGTACAATATCATGTCATCTGCAAATAATGACAGTTTGACTTCTTCTTTACCAGTCTTGATTCCTTGTAATTCTTTGTTTTGTCTGATTGCTGTGGCTAGGACCTCCAGTACTATGTTGAATAACAGTAGGGAGAGTGCGCATCCCTGTCTTGTTCCCGATCTTAGGTGAAAAGATTTCAGCTTCTCAATGTTAAGTATGATGTTGGCCTTTATTATGTTGAGGTACTTGCCCTCTATACCCATTTTGTTGAGAGTTTTTATCATGAATGGATGTTGAATTTTGTCGAATGCTTCTTCAGCATCTATGGAGATGATCACGTGGTCTCTGTCCTTCTTTTTGTTGATGTGGTGGATGATGTTGATGGATTTTCGAATGTTGTACCATCCTTGCATCCCTGAGATGAATCCCACTTGAACATGGTGTATGATCCTCTTGATGTATTTTTGAATTCAGTTTGCTAATATTTTGCTGAGTATTTTTGCATCTATGTTCATCAGCGATATTGGTCTGTAATTTTCTGTTTTCTAGGGTCTTTGCCTGGTTTTGGTATTAGAGTGATGCTGGCTTCATAGAATGAGTTTGGAAGTATTCCTTCCTCTTCTATTATTTGGAAAATTTTAAGGACAATGAGTATTATGTGTTCTCTATAAGTCTGATAAAATTCAGCAGTGAATCCATCTGGCCTGGGGGTTTTGTTCTTGGGTAGTTTTTTGATTACCGATTCAATTTCATTGCTTGTAATTGGTCTGTTTAGATTTTCTGTTTCTTCCTTGGTCATCAGTCTGGAAGGTTGTATTTTTCTAGGAAGTTGTCCATTTCTTCTAGGTTATCCAGTTTGTTAGCATATAGATTTTCATAGTATTCTCTTATAATTCTTTGTATTTCTGTGGGATCTGTCATGATTTTTCCTTTCTCATTTCTGATTCAGTTTATGTGGGTAGATTCTCTTTTTCTCTTAACAAGTCTGGCTAGGGGTTTATCTATTTTGTTTATTTTCTCAAAGAAACAGCTCTTGGTTTCATTGATTATTTCTATTGTTTTATTCTTCTCAATTTTATTTATTTCTTCTCTGATCTTTATTATGTCCCTCCTTCTGCTGACTTTGGGCCTCATTTGTTCTTCTTTTTCCAGTTTCAATAATTGTGATTTTAGACTATTCATTTGGGATTGTTCTTCCTTCTTTAAATAAGCCTGGATTGCTATATACTTTCCTCTTAGAACTGCCTTCACTGTGTCCCACAGGAGTTGGGGCTTTGTGCTTTTGTTTTCATTTGTCTCCATATATTGCTTGATCTCTGTTTTAATTTGGTCATTGATCCATTGATTATTTAGGAGCATGTTGTTAAGTCTCCATGTGTTTATGAGCCTTTTTGTTTTCCTTGTACAATTTATTTCTAGTTTTATACCTTTGTGATCTGATAAGTTGTTTGGTAGAATTTCAATATTTTTTAATTTACTGAGGTTCTTTTTGTGGCCTAGTATGTGGTCTATTCTGGAAAATGTTCCATGTGCACTTGAGAAGAATGGGTATCCTGCTGCTTTTGGGTGGAGAGTTCTGTAGAAGTCTGTTAGGTCCATGTGTTCTAGTGTGTTGCTCAGTGCCTCTGTGTCCTTACTTATTTTCTATCTGGTTGATCTGTCCTTTGGAGTGAGTGGTGTGTTGAAGTCTCCTAGAATGAATGTACTGCATTCTATTTCCTCCTTTAATTCTGTTAGTATTTGTTTCACGTATGTTGGTGCTCCTATGTTGCATATATATTTATAATGGTTATATCCTCTTGTTGGACTGACCCCTTTATCATTATGTAATGTCCTTCTTTATTTCTTGTTACTTTCTTTGTTTTGAAGTCTATTTTGTTTGATACAAGTACTGCATCACCTGCTTTTTTCTCCTTATTGTTTGCGTGAAATATCTTTTTCCATCCCTTCACTTTTAGTCTGTCTATGTCTTTAGGTTTGCAGTGAGTCTCTTGTAAGCAGCATATAGATGGGTCTTTATTTTTTATCCATTCTATTACTCTGTGTCTTTTGATTGGTGCATTCAGTCCATTTACATTTAGGGTGATTATCAAAAGATATGTATGTACTTAATGCCATTGCTGGCTTTAGATTCGTGGTTACCAAAGGTTCAAGGGTAACTTCTTTACTGTATAACCATCTAACTTAACTCTCTTATTAAGCTATTATAAACACAGTCTGATGATTCTTTATTTCTCTCCCTTCTTATTCTTCTTCCTCCATTCTTTATATGTTAGGTGTTTTATTCTGTACTCTTTTGTGTTTCCTTTGAGTGCTTTTGTTGATAGTTGATTTTATTTTCTACCTTTAGTTGGTATTTGGTTGGTCTTCTTTCTTTGCTGTGATTTTATTTTCTTTGGTGACATATATTTAGCCTTGGGAGTGCTTCCATCTAGAGCAGTGCTTTTAAAATACCCTGTAGAGGTGGTTTGTGGGAGGCAAATTCCCTCAACTTTTGCTTGTCTGGGAATTGTTTAATCTCTCCTTCAAATTTAAATGATAATAGTACTGGATACAGTATTCTTGGTTCAAGGCTCTTCTGTTTCATTGCATTAAATATATCATGCCATTCTCTTCTGGCCTGTAAGGTTTCTACTGAGAAGTCTGATGTTAGCCTGTGGGTTTTCCTTTGTAGGTGATCTTTTTTCTCTCTCTGGCTGCCTTTAATACTCTGTGCTTGTGTTTGATCTTTGCCATTTTAATTATTATATGTCTTGGTTGTCCTCCTTGGGTCCCTTGTGTTGGGAGATCTGTGGGCTTCCATGGTCTGAGACTATTTCCTTCCCCAGCTTGGGGTAGTTTTCAGCAATTATTTCTTCAAAGACACTTTCTATCCCTTTTTTTCTCTCTTCTTCTTCTGGTTCCCCTATAATGCGAATATTGTTCCGTTTGGATTGGTCACACAGTTCTCTTAATATTCTTTCATTCCTAGAGATCCTTTTATCTCTCTCTGCCTCAGCTTCTCTGTATTCCTGTTCTCTGATTTCTATTGCATTAACAGTCTCTTGCACCTCGTGCAGTCTGCTCTTAAGACCTTCTATAGATTGTTTCATTTCTGTTATCTCCCTCCAGACTTCATCCCTTAGCTCTTGCATATTTCTCTGCAGGTCCCTCAGCATGGTTATGACTTTTATTTTTGAATTATTTTTCAGGAAGATTGGTTATATCTATCTCACCAGGCCCTCTCTCTAGGGTTGCCTGAGTGATTTTTGACAGGACCATATTCTTCTGCCTTTTCATGGCGATAGAAGTGGTTGCAGGCAGATGGCGCATATGTCAGCTGGGAGAACAATGTCCCTTCCTGCTTGCTGGTCGCCTTGTCCTTCCTCGCTGCCTGTGTCAGTTACCTGCACACCAGGAGCAGTCTCTGGGATAATCCCCTGAGCTGCCGTGGGCAGGGCAGCCCTCGGGATAGCCTAGATCCCTGCACAGGGTTGCAGCCACGCCAGGTGTGTTCTCCGGGTGTATTCTCCCATGAGAATGGTGCCCCTTCATGCCTTCCAGACCTTGTTTCAGCTTCCACTGCCTTTGCCATTTACCCGCATACCAGGAGCAGTCTCTGGGATAATCCCCTGAGCTGCTGTGGGCAGGGCGGCCCTTGGGATAGTCCAGAGCCCTGTAGGAGGTGGAAGATGCGCCGGGTGTGTTGTGCCAGAACAGCACCCCTTCGTGCCTTCCAGACCTTATTCCAGGTTCCTCTGTCTATGCTGGGCAGCTGCGCACCAGCGGCAGCCTCTGGGTCTGTCCGGGTTAGCTGCATGCTGGGAGAAGACTCTGTGTGGTTGCTATGGGCAGAGCTGTTCACCGGCTACTCCACAGCTGTGGTGGGTCAGCTGGTTTGCTTGGAGCGCTGGCTGGGGGGAATGAATGACAGGCGGTTACTGCCATGAGGGGCTTCGGGGCTGCATTACCCCCCAGGGGGTTAGGGACACTGAAGTTCCTCAAGAGTCCCAGCCTGTTGGGCTGAGTGTGCTGGGATGATTTTGTCCAACTGTTGAGCCCTTGTCCCTTTAAGACTTTTTAAAAGCGCCCGCTTTTCTTTTATCCCAGGGAAGCCAGCTGTGGGGACCCACTCTCACAGTCTCCGTCTCGGATTTTACTTTTCCGTTTCTCTAATATCCAGTATACCGTGCAGTGTGTGTCTGTGCTCCTGGTGCAGATTACTAGGGCTGGTTATTTAGCAGTCCTGTGCTTCCACTCCCTCCCAACTCTGATTCTTTTCCTCTCGCCGGTGAGCTGGGGTCGGGGGAGTGCTCGGGTCCTGCCAGGTCACGGCTTTGTATCTTACCCTTTTCATGAGATGCTGAGTTCTTGCAGATGTAGATGTAGCCTGGCTGTTGTATTGTATCTTCTGGTCTCTCTTTTAGGAGTAGTTGTATTTGTTGTGTTTTCAAATATATATATGGTTTTCAGAGGAGATTTCCGCCACCTTACTCACACGGCCATCTTGAGCCCCTTCCAGTGTCCTCATTTTTATAGCCTCTTTTCTGCTTATATAGCACCACCACCCCAGATAGCTCAACAGCTCATGTTATTCCTCATAAAGCCTTTATTAACCATCCCAGCTCATGCTGATATATTCCCATGGAAGGGCCATAATATTGTGAGTAACATGCTCTCTGGTACTTAATCATATACAGTCATAGTTAAAAACTTTATGTATCTAAGCTTGTCTCCCAAAATAGACCCCTTGTTCCTTAAGGACAGGAAGGATGTCATATAGTAGTGCCTGAAGAAGCAACTTTGAGTGAAGAGTTAAAGATCTGTATCCTACCACCAATGTTACTTCTTACTACTTTTGTTACAGTTAAGAAATCTCTTAACATCTGAGTCTGTGCCTCACTGAAACAATATGAAAGTTTAGTGGTTAAGAGTATAGGTTCGGGAATCACTCTGTCTAGATTTCTTATTATGTTCTTATTAACTGTATGATCTTGGGTAAATCTCTTAACCTCTTTGTACCTCAGTTTCTTATCTACAAATTAGGAATAATAATGGTCTTTTTATAGTGTTGTAAAGATTAAATGGGACAAGACATATAAATTACTTAGAACATTGCCTGACATACTATAAATGCCCAGTAAAATTTGGCTGTTATTTTTTTTTAAAGAAGAAAAGAAAAAGGGGGGGGGATGACATTTTTTTCCTTCTGTACTTTTAGAGAAGCAATTTGATGAAAACTATATTTTATTTCCAACCTGAGACCTTCAATCCATTGGCCTTTCATTTTTCTAATAGTCATCCTCCCTCATGTCCTCATGTCCTTTCTCATATAGTATAGGTTTCATGGCCACTCCCATAATCCCACCCTTACAAAGACTCTTGATTCCTTTGCCTCTCTTTCCTTTGAACTGACTTAAGAAAACGCCTATTCTCAACTTTTTCTATATAGACTACAACAGCTGAGAATTGTTGGAAGAAAAATTGCCCAGCTATGTTGAATGAACTCATTTCAAATTATGACCATAAATTTCAAATGGGCATCCAACACTGACAGATGATAATAGTACACCTTCCTAATAAAACTGGCTTTCTCATTCTTTGAGACAACAGAAAATTGATATAAATGGAGAAGAACTGCCTCATTTTTCAGCACCACTTCTACCATCTCATTGGCATAAGTACCTACAAACCTTGCCTTTTTACCCATCACAAGAGAAGAACTATCCTGGCTCATTATCTAATACCAACTCCTCCAATTGTACTCTTGATACTATCTTTTTCTACTAAGCTATACTTTTTCTTTGCTGAATCATAATTTTGTCTCTTTTTACCAAGATCATTTCCATTGGCAAACATTTTAGTCTCTTTATGACACATATTTTTTAAAAATCACACATCTAAAAACAACAGTAACAAAACTTTCTTTACCCCATGTCTCCTTCAGCTAGTGCCATTCCTCAAGAGTTGTCTATATTCATCATCTTACATCCCACTTTTCATTTCAACATTTCTCAATCAGGCTTTCATACCCAATATTCCAGTGAAATTACTCTTACCAAGATCATCAATGACCTACATTTAGTCAGGCTAAGGTCCCTCACTATCCTCATTTTATTTGATCTTCAGCAGTAACCAACACTTTTGTCTACTTCCTCTTTTTTGAGACATTTTCTTCTTTAGAATTCTACAATACCACATTCATTTGGTTTTCATAGTTCACTTGTCTTCTTTGCTGGTTCCTCCTACTCTATCTGCCTTCTGTCAGAGGCTTCCAGGGTTCTGTCTGAGGCTCTCTGCTCTATATACTCATGCTCTCAGTGACTTTACCCAGTTCCATGAGTTTATGTGCAACCTACATAATGATGACTCCAATCTGAAACTCCATCTGTGCTAAGATTAATAAAATCAATTGCCTTCTTGATGCTTCCATTTGGATGCCTACTGACTCCAGCCACAAACTGGCTCCCCCATGAGTCTTTCCCTATTTTAGGAGACAGCACTGCCATTCACCTGGTTGCTCAAAACAAAAACATAGAGGAAATTCTTCTTCTATCTTTTTTAACCCTCTCACTGTTGGCTGGACCTCTAAAATAATCCCAATTTCAACCCCTTCTCGGATCTCCATTACTATAAGCCTAATCCAAGCCACCATCATCTTTTATGCAGAGAGTTGATTCTCCTTGTGGTCTAGATTCTGAACCACTACAAGAGCTTCCTGATGGATTTTCCTATCTCTACTCTTGCTTCCCAAAGCCTACTCCTTCCACCTTCCAGATAACCAGAATGATTTTTCTAAAGCAAATCAGGTTATGCCACTCAATTTCTTAAAACTCTCCGGTGACTTACCACATCAGCCATAATAAAAGCAAAGTCCATATGATGGCCTGCAGAGCCTTCTATCTTTCAGAAACTACCAATTATTCATATCTCCTCTTTTACACTGAAAGTCACAGTGGCTTAATTTTTTGTTCCTTACACACATCAAGTTTATTCCTGAGTCTGGAGCTTTGCATTTGCTTGAAAGATTTCTCATATCTTTTTATGGTTTTTGCCTTCTCATCATTCGGCTCTCATCTCAAATGTCCGCCTCTTCACAGAAGCCCTTCCCTAACCATCTTAGGAAATAGCACTCCCTACTCCTAAAGTTTCATAGCACATTACATTACTATGTCTTCTTTATACATTTATCAATGCCACATATTAATTCATATATTTAATGTTTTTACTACTGCATCCTTCTTACCAGTCTGGAAGCCCACTGAGGGCAGGGGCTATTTTGATGTCATATATAACTGGGTCCATAGCACCACAGTGCCTGGTACAAAATACATGATAAATGAATGCTGTTAACTAATTTGACTCGTCCGTAGAGGCTATCTCTTTCTTAAGTCCATGACATGGCAAAAGCAAAACATGATTTTGTATATATACATTTTAAAATAGTTATATAGTTAACATATCATTACAACTTAGAGTAGCTCTCCTATAATTGAGCATGAGCTTATTATAATACAATAAATGTTTACAATGTCAGAATATTTTAAGACTTCATCATCTACATATCTTTCACTTATTCTATTATCTCTAGTGTAAGCTTTCCATTTCCTTACTTTGTCACCTAAATTTCATTATAACAATATTAATTTATAACTTTCCTGAAATTCTGACTGAATAAATGCATTTTTATTTAATGAGAAAAGCACTGCATTTTCTTAATAATTTACTGTGCTAAACCCTGAAATAATTTTAAAAATAGATATTTGAGAAACAAAAAAAACTTACCTCTTGTCCATGGCCTTCTAAATTTATCATCAGTAACTCCTGCATAATTTCCATCTTGATATAAACATGAAGGGATTTGAAATAATAAAGCATCTCTGCAAAACTTCTTTCTAATTATGCTCTATGTAAGAGAGATTATAAAATCTTTTAATGTATTTATCAAACTTAACATTGATTTCTCAACATTCAGAAAATTTAAACTTTCTCTTCTTTTAAATTTACATTGTTTTTATTTAAAGGTAATACACATTATAAAATATGAAATAGCACAGAAACATATAACTGAGAAAGTCAAGGTCCCTAGTAATATCAGTAATAGCTTTTTGGTGTTCTACAGACTTTTTTTCCTAGATTAGGCAAAAATGTGTGTTTGTGTGTGTGTGTCTGTGTGCTTTTGACAAAAACCGAGATCACATTATTTATATACCATTCAGCAAGGTGTTTTATTTTCACTTAACAGTATAATATGGCTTAACTTTTGTTTTCTGCCTTTATATTATTTCACATGTGACAACTAGCAAATATGTTCTAATTTTTTTAAAAAATCTAATAAATAAAACTTTCTTGAAAAGAACATTAAATCAGTTAACTTTAAATCACACTTATAACTTATAAATCACTTATAATTTGGTTCTGTCTTTACTTTGCATATTTAGTTCCCATTACTCTCTAGTACTAGCTGTTGTCTTTAAATAGACTAATCTCACTATCCTTCTTGACATTTAGTGGCTACTGTCTCATCAACAACATGGTCTACACTGTGCCTCTTGAAAAATGTCCTCCTACATTCTCTTGCTATCAAAATCCTATTCGTCTTTCAAGGCCCATTTTAAGCAATATCTCCTCTATGAAGTCTTTCCTTAGTGACTCTGAACCTCACACAAAATTATTCTATCTATTTGGACATATGATAGTTTCCCAAGACTTTTTGTTTACTGAAGGTATTATAACATATTAAATAAGAGGTTCTCATTATCCAAGAACAAAAGGTACAAAGAAAAAAATCAGTTAATTTATAAAAATATAAAATGAAGACCAAATGTTCATCGTAAAAAGGAAAAAAAAAAGCTTGGTTGGTATTTTACCTAAAAAAATGAAATAAATTTATAAAACCTAAATTGTATATGTAACAAAATATTGTTTATAATAGCTTATAATTGTTTTTTGTCATTTTCTCACACTTATATGATTACACACATGATATTAGTCATTACTTCACCTTTGATCATAAAGAAGATATTTTTAGAAAATACTTGAGGATTTAATCAAAATTTCCCATGGCATTGCTCTTTTGATATTCAAACCATACTCTTCCTTTCGTCTGTTAACTTATCTGATTTTGCCAGATCTTCATTTGGTAAAGGTTTACCTGTTATTTGAGTGATTCTTCAACACTGTTTTCATGAATTTACAAAATCCTGCATTTTTATGTCATTGATTATCATCATATTTGTACTTTATCATAGGATGGTGGTACACCATCAAGAAACTAAGATACCATAGCCAAGGATAAAAGTTTGAGGATGATTGAGTACAGACTAATTTTGCAAGTAGACAATATATTCATACACATATTTGTGTATCAGTGATTTCTGATTCCCTGCCATGTATATGTTATAATGACACAGTTGCCTCCCTCAGTTATAAGGGAATAATGAAGCCTGAAGATACCTATATGTCTTTCTTATTTCCTATAAAATATAGCACAGAGTTTATTACAATGGAGTAAATTTTTTTTCCTGGTAGATGGGGTCCTGGTAGAAAATTATAAAGAAAACCAAAATTTAACTTGTCAATTAAGATCATAAGAACAATGAATATGACAACTACTATAATTATTTTCTCAACAATATGACCAGCTTCAATCTCAGCTTTGTACAAGTTATTTAACTTTTCAGTTATTACATCAGTTTTCTAACCTGTAAAACCTATATATTAATATATGGAATAGTTATGATCACGTCACATAACTCATCAAAAGAGCAAATGATCAAATGATATAATCCATCAAAGGAGCAAAGTATCTGGTTCATGGTAGGTGGTCAATACATGTTGTTACTGTTATTTTAAGATAACTGGGATTGCTTTTTCCACTCTTTTCAAGAAAGATCACTCAAAATTGTTCATAAAAGCAGCCTACACTTGCCATGAGTTTCCTTTTCTTTTCTGCTGACAGCTTCAACTTCAGGTTAAACTGTCAATAACTTCCTCCCAAAAGTTGTGTTTTTAAGGTATATTAAAGTGGGAAGTAATTTTCAATGAATCTCAAAGAAATTAGACTAAGGATTAATCTAAGGACTACTGCAAAATTATCATAATCATATAATGAATGCAGACAACTCTTTTTATATCATAATTCTTAGTAAACAGGTATGATCCAGTAACACTCTACCTCATATAAATAGTCTATTGCACAATATTTGAATGGTGAAAACATATTTTCTCTCTTTGATATCAGTACAAATTTTGACACCTGAAAATATAAAAATTAAAATTAAATGTTAGTAATGTAACAAAGCCAGGAGCAAAAACCATTCTTAATCACAAAACTTTGGTTTATTTATTAAAATAAAGGCTCTGAATGGTAAAAAATTAACTTTAAAAACATTTATTACCATGATTTAAATCTAATAGGAAAATAATAAGTTGATATAAAATTGTCCATATATTTTTCATATTGCTTACTCCATATAACTTACACTTAGTGGATTGAAATATATTGCAGGTGATCATTTTGTTGCAAGAGAGGCTGGAATTCACAAGACTGGTAAGAGTGATTTTCTCCAGATAACTATATTTCTTAAGTGGTCTTAATAATAAAAGGCAAATAATCAAAGGCAAAACTGTGCTGAAGCAGAGGAATAGGATTTGGGAAATTTCACTCTCTTCTTAGAAAATAAAAGCCTAAAGTTAGAATTCCCTAATATCTAGCTCACTTGGAATAAAGCCCCTATGTCATATTATTTCTGGATCAATAGGTCATTAGTAATCAACAAATTTTATCTAATGAAGCAGTAAGTAAAATTTAGGATGCTGAATGAATCGAGATGGTTCTCATTTTTGCAAGAACCAGAGAAATGAATTACAGTTTAGAAAAGTTACTCTAGGAAAGAGTCCAGTTTGTCAGATAGTTCTTAGCATTTTGATTGGTCATTTAAAATGTTTTGAGAAATTCAGATGTAAGTTAGAAGTTTTCATAGTAGAAATTTATCAGTAGGTTTTTAGTTAATGAAATACACATTTTAATCCAAATGGTCTTGCCTTAGTTTCGTTATCATTTTAAATTTGTTGGAGGTTTATCTACTTTCTTATCTGTGGTAAATGTACCACACCTGAAGACCTAAAGATCTCATCTATATTAACTGGCTATGAATCTACTCCTACTCCTACTCCTATTTTCAGTTATCAAGTGAATATTTTCTTAACTATTCAACTACTGGATTCAAAAAACTAAGAGCAAACACAGAACACAATTATTTTGGTTAATGAACTAGAAGACATTTTGAATATTACAATAAGCTTTCCAATGAAAACAAACCCAGTAAGTTATCTGAATTATTTTTAATGTTGTTAGATTCTGTGGTATCAACAAATGTGGGGAATATATCACGTCGGCGCCCTCTTTCACTTTTACTTAAACAATGCCAAAATAGTGCTTTCTTAGGGGTGATTACTTCTTTGAAAGTCATTGCACTTCCATATACTGTATCACCGGTCTTCAAAGCAAATACTGATTCTAGAATTTCCATTTCTCGATACTGTACTTTCAGAAAAAACTTGTTTCTAATTGTGCCTCATTTTAGTAGTCATTTCAAAAAGTTAAAAACTAACTCTACCCAGTTTTATCCACTCAGTTTATTTTGAGCACTTTGCTTAAATTTTCCTTTCCTGTGAAGCCGATTATTCTTATCAGCTTCAGATTCATCACTCTCAACTATCTGAATAATTACTGTTGTACTGAAGTTACTCATTTAAATTCATGCTAAATATATATTACTTAAATAAAATACCAGGTATCATATACATTTCACAGAATTTCTCCTGTCAGCTTTGTTTCATTGCATACAGATATGTGAATCCATCTCATAGAAGTGGATGGATAGGAAAAGAGATAAACTGGCCTTAATTCTAAAATCAAAGACAAGGGGGAATATAAGCAAAATCATGGTTAGAGAGGTGTTTTAAAATTATCAACTTTTGAATTGTAACAATTCTTGAAATATATTCTCATACCTGTTTCTACAGATTTTATTTCTCCTGTGGTACCTCTTGACAGGTATCTGCTGGGCCAAATGGAAATGCATACAAGTAATTACGTCAGACTCGTATGCACGGGCTGGAGAAGTAAGGTTTCTCAAGACTCTGCCCAGTTTTACTAAGGTATAATTTATAAATAAAAATTGTATATACTTAAGGTGTACATTTATACAAGGTAATATTATTCCCAAGATTATTTAGGACCATGCACAGCGGGGTGTAAGTCTTCAGGTTAGCTTCCCATCTCCTCCCACCAACCTAAGGCATCGAGATTTCTCTTTCCTCACTCCCTTGCTTAAAACCACATTTTAACCATGTAAAATCATGGAGGGGTCGAGGTTCATATATTTTCTTATACTGTTTAACCTATACAACTTGTCCTTAGCAGTTTGACTTTCCATTGGCCTTTCTGGGCCCTTCAACCCTCTATTCTCTTCTAATCAGGTGAGGGGGACGCTGGTTCTGGGGTCTGTCCCTCACAGGGCCAGATCAGCCGGGCCTCACAAACCTGTTTTCCAGAGGCTTCAGAGCTGCCATACTCTAGCCCTTTCCTGCGCTGTTTGTTCTTCCCCTCAGCTCTAGAACACCTTCCCTCCCGCCTCTCTCCAGCCCCTCAAGCCTTTTACCAGAGGTGAAATTGCCTTCCACCGCTCTTCTCAGGAGAAAAATTCCCGCCCACTGGACGTGTGATCCCTGACTCTGGGCTCAGCACTGCCATTGGCCAGCCAGGCCAGGCCCCGCCCTCTCTCACAACACCCTGCCCCTCTGTCTCCCGGCCCTTCCTGCTGCTGTTGGGCACAGCCTGCGGAGCCCAGGCGTTTGAGGGCCGCAGCGGGACAGGCCAGCCCCGGGGTCCATGCGGGGAGCAAGACCTTTGCCACACAGGGTGGAGGGTGACATTAAAGAAGGTGGCAGGAAGCCAGAGGAACCTGTATGTGAGGTAGGGAAGACCGGGCAAAGGAGTCGGGCCTGTTTGGTAGTGGCAGCCCCATTGTCATTAGCTAATCCCTGCCAAACGCTTCAGGGCCAGAGGGAGGAAAGGCAGAGAAGCATTCCAGAGGTAAAACTGAGAGGATTTAGCAACCAGATTCAGGGAAAGAGGAAAGCAAAAGGGAGGAGGCAAATATGACTCAGGTGTCTGGCTGTGAGCTGGCCATCCCTTGATGGCGGAAGAACATTTGAGGAGGGGCAGGAAGACAAGTTAGAACTGGGACGTGCGGGTTGTATACCTTGATTTATAGCGCCCCCACCCCCACTCCTGACAAACACACTCGTTTAGGAATCACTAGACCCACCGAATCAGGAAGAAGCGTTGTCCCTTTCTCTGTATTTCTTGATTCCTGTCTTCCTTTGCCTGACATAGCTTGGCTTTACATTCCTTCCCAGAAGATTGCAAGAGATAACATGCATTTATTTATTTTACTAACACAGGGGTGTCTTTCAAGTTAATTTTTAACGCAATAGTAATTATGAAACTTCTGGGTAAGACACATTATTTTCTTAGGTTACCTACTTCATTCTGTTTTGTACAGGTTTGTGCAGTTTGTTTCAGCAGTTGGATATAATGTTTGGCAATAATCAGTTATAACGATGTTCACCTGGCATTGAGGTGTATTAATTATTCTGCATCCCTGGATGTATACCTGTTATTAAAACCAATTTTAGATTAAGTAATTTTGTAAAAATTACAAAAGTAACACATAGTTCATACTCATCGTAACCAGTACAATCAACCAAAGATGAATACAGAAAAAGTAATCTCCATGAACGACCCTGATTTCTGGGTAACCAGTGTTAACAATCAGTGATATATCTTTTCATGCCTTTCTACATGTTTATCCAAATTTATACAGACATGCATACATGAAGTAGATTGGCCAATTACATAAAAATGGGTAACTTATTTTCCTTATTAAAGAACACATCATGAACAACCTTCCAGATCAAGATATGTAGATTTAAGTAATTTTTTAACAGCTGTATATTTTATAGTAAGCAAGTGCCATAATTATCCAAATATTCTACTATTAATGGGTTTAAAAGATTGTGTCCAGTATTTTACCTTGAGAAATAATGCTGCAATAAGATATTTTGGGCAAGTGATCTTTAATATTATTGCTGTTATTTCTATGGTATAGATTTCTGTTGCTTTATTGGCACAAATGGTAAGAGCATTTCTAATTTAATAGATATTGCCAATTTACATTCCAAAAACTTACAGGAATTTGTGTTAATGCCTGAAAGGGACCACTTTTCCGGAGTACTTAACAGAAATGATTATCTTGCACTTTAAAAATGTTTGCTGATTGGACACATGAAGAATACTGTTTCACTGTTGTTCTAATTTACATTTCTGTGATTGCTGCTGAGATAAAACACTTCTTAGATGTTTATGTGTGCTTTGGACTTTTTTTCCATGAATAAATTGCTTAATTGTGTGTGTGTATGTGTATGAGATCAGGTGACTCGTCTATTGAGTAGGTTGTCTTTTTGAAGATTTTGTATATAGGTATATTAGTTAATATCAGGTTTGACTATATAAATAACAAAATTCCAAAATAATACAAAATTTCTATTCATGTATATGAAGTTCAGGACTGATATAGCAGCTGAGTTCCAAAGGTCCTCAGGGATTTATCTTCTAGCTTGTTAACTCTGATATTCCTATGTTGTGATGCTTGGTCTCTTGGTCCCAGGTGGCAATACCTACGTTTCAGACAACAGGATGGAGAGGAAATGCAAAAGAGGAGAGGCCAAGGACATGGTAAGTAAAACTGTGAAATATAGTGTTCACATAGAAAAGTGTGTAAGGTAATGTATAGTTTAAAAATTATTTTAAAGAAATGTCCATGCAACCTCCACTCAAGTGAAGAAACAGAACATTGCAAGAATTTCAGAAGCTTCCTGTTTCCTTTTCTAATGACAACTCTCCCTAGAGGAAGTCCCCTCCTACACCTAGAGAGTACTATAATCCTGATTTTAGGATAATCATTACCTTGCTTTTCTTTAAAGTTTTACCCAAGTATGCATTTCTAAATGATGTAGTTCTGCCTGTTTTTGAATCTTACTGTTTGTGTTAGTTTGGTTCTTGTTTCTTCTATTCAGTGTATGTTATTATATGTATGTATGTTAATTCAATTTCATCGTTGCATAGCATACCATTATATAAATATACCTCAATTTATCCATTGTACTGTGGATGGACCTTTGGATCATTACAGTTTTGGGTAATTACAAATAATGCTGCTATCAATGTCCTTGTACATGTGTCCTAGTATACATATATGTTTCTTTACAATATAAACTTAGGAATGCATTTCTGTATTATTGAGTATGCATGTTTTCACATTTATTCAATAATGTCAAATTGTTTTCGAAAGTGTGCCAATTTATGCTGCGGTGTTTGAGAGTTCCCTTTCCTCTGTATCCTCGCCAAACCTTAGCAATTTCATACTATTTAATTTTGAGAATGTGGTAAGTATCCAGCTGTCTCTTAAGGAAGGTTCCTATAAGTTTCCACATTATACTTTTGCTTATGTCTCATTGGGTAGGCCCTAGTCATATGGTCATTCTAACTGTAATAAAGGCTAGAAGATTCAGTGTTTATTCTGGACAGTCATGTGCATAGTTACAACTTTGAGATTCTTTTATTAAAATAAGGAGAGGGCAGATTTTGGGAAGTACATAGTAGTCTCTACCACATTAGAATAATAATATTGAGACTAACTTTTATGAACACTTACCACTATTCTAAACACTTTGCAGCTATTTATAAACTAGATCCTATATTACAAGCTCTAGTTTATAGATAAGAAAACTGGGGCTTTGGGAACTTAAGTATCTTGCGCAAGAATAAACAGCTAGAAGGAATGAGATGGAATTGCAAACCCAGGCAGTTTGGTTCATAGTCCATACTTTCAGCCAGGCCATACACTCCTTAAAAGGAACATTTGCTCTTGTTCTGTCATATGTTTTGCAAATTTTTTCTCCTTGCTTACTTTTGGAAACTTCTAAGAGTAGTTTTCTTTATCTATAGTAATTTTACCATATCTAAATCATCAGTAGATAATATTCTGCATCATTTCTAAAATTATGCATATGAAGAGAACCTTAGAACAGTTTCTTTTCCTATAAGTTTTAATTCACCATTATTTGCACCATTATTATTTTGAATCTAGGTAGAAATAAAACAAATTTAGACACACTTGAATATAAACTAAGCTGAAGAGCCATAAAGAAAGGGGGAGAAGCCCCCCCTCTACTATCCAGATCAATTACACAATTCCGTACACTGCTGCCACGATGATTTTCTAAAACTACCAAGAATATCACTCCCTTGCTCAAACTCTTTCATCTTTCTATTACATACAGGATAAATTCTGAAATCCTCACACATGGAACAACTCCATTTACTTTGGAGCCCTGAACCATTGGCCATTCTCTGAAATTCTTCCAGATCCAGTCTTTGTTTCTGCTCTTTTAATTTGTATTCTGATCATACGTTGAAATCCTATTTATTCTATAAGGTTTGGTTCAAATTCCACTGATTTTCTAGAATTAGTTTTTACCTTTTGGCATTCAAATGATTTTTGTCTGTATATTCCACCTTGGACAGATTCATGCCTTTCATTAGAGTTGATTTGTTCATGTCTGTCTCCTCTAACCCCAAGACGTCAATCTTCTTGAGATCATGGACCATGGGCTGTCTTAATTATCTTTATATACTTTGTAACTAGCACAATGTGTTATCTAAAGTAAGCTCTGAAATTAATATTTAATTCACTTCTTGAAATCTGGCACTAGGTCATTTTGAAATAACAGCTATCACAAAAATTGTCCTTTGTATTTTCTATTAAATGTAGATTTTCAGTGTTTTTGCAGGAACACTAATATGTATGAAATATTGTATACACACACACATAAGCCATAGTGAACACAGCTTGAGTATGGCAGAAAATTTGGTTAAGACAAAACTACAGATTTGTTTAAACCAGATCATGTAGAAAATCTGGATATATGGAATGAAATAATATTGCACAAATGTGTTACATAAGTAGCTTCTCTTGTGGTTGCTAATTAATGGGTGTAGCTTTCCATACTACCTTTGATCAGTAAGGAGCTATTTTATTTTACATTAGCAGTTGAAAGCAAACATTCTGGCACAACATACTTAATCTAATTCAAGTAGATAATGCTAGAAAAGAGCATGCAAAGAAATTTCCACAAGTATAGAAGAGAAACGTAACATTTCGTATTCATGCAGTTTACCTTTTTTCAAATAAAGAGATGTTATTGTAGCCCATATTTACATTTGTCTCTATAAATACTATTGCTTTTCTCTTTTCCCGTGTTTAACCCCTCAGTGTTTTTCTGATTATGAGCCATTTATACCTCACCTTTTTATTAAATCTTTTCTACATTGAAAAATTCACTTAAGCCAAGTTTCTGTCCAGAATGAAAATTTTATCCATGTTTAGACTTGACTGTACTTTTGAAGAAGCCATAGGCTGGAATGAACAGTTGTACTTGAGTGGCCATTTCCTTGGGGAAAATGGAAGGGCTAATTCACACTTTAATTAATATTTCCTTAGGCAACATTTACTCCAACACCTTTGATATTTCATGGTCCACTGAGGTTAAGTGATTTGCCCGAAATTACATAGGAAGGTCTAGAACACAGGTCTTCTGACTTTCACACAGTGAAATGGTTGTTCATTTGATGTATCCATCAGTTATTTTAAAGCACATATTATTTGCAAGGAACTGTGCTACTTGGGGTGATCAAATGATTGTATTCTGTCGGTATGGCAGAGAAAACAAAACATTTACAAAATAATAGTTATTCCCTGAGGAAATTAATGTCATAGGAATTATGGGAGTATAAACAGGAAATAATGCTTTATTACTTTAATAAGTTTAGCGATACAGAATAATTGGATAACTCTTAGCTATTTCACCATATTACATCCAGCTCAAAACACCAATAATACCAAGGCTGAGAAATCCCAATCTAAACTAACCAAAAACAAAACTATTTCCACACTCTGCACTCTTCTAGTCACATATATTAAAAAACCCACCCCTTTTCCTGCAAGTAACTACAGATTCTTCTTGAATGAGAAGTTATGTTCCTTCATTTTTCTCTTTTTGTCTCAAAATGTCTATATAGCCTCATTTGATATTTCTTACTCTTCTTTCTGTGGGTAAGTTTTCCTCTTTCTTTCTAAGATGATTCCCTTTCAGTATTTATGCCCTACCTTATTCCCCAAATTATTCACGCTACTGAAAAAAATATGTTCTGTATCTCAGAATAAAAACAAGAAATTAAGCAAAGAGTACCATTCCCCTTAGATACTTTATCTCAACCCCACTCACCTCCCGAGAAATTAGTCATAGGTTATTTTGTCTCACATACATCTTCATTCTCTCCCCTAGAATGGGTTTCCACTGTGTCTAAAAAGTGCTTAATTATATTCTCTCCTGAAATATTCTTAAACTTTTATTTTGATCCTTCTTTTTGACTTTTCTTTATCCTCTAGGACTCCTAGACTACTGTAATTTTCTCCTAACTTCTAATCTAGTCTGCATAGTATTGTAGAATTTAGATTATGTCCACTACTCTCATCAGTCTTTGTGTAGTCAACCAGCACCTATACATAATAACTGCGCCATATCAAATATCTTTTATGTGCAAAGGTACTATGCCTGGAACTTAAGTTTTAGTATTGCCATCATATAGATGAGACACCGAGGCTTCGAGAGGTTCAGTGACTTGCTCAAAACTATATAGCTAGGAAATGAGGAGCCAGGATTCAAACCCAAGTCAGTCATATGCCAAGGTCTAATTTTATACAATTTACCATCCCTTAAGGAATCAAGTCCAAAGTCCTTAGTTTGTCCTTCAGGACTCTATAATCTGGTCCAAACTTTTTCTAGTTACTGCTGACCTTCATCCACTCCTACCCTCTTGTTGAAGTACCATTGTTCTCCACACCCTCTCTTTGCTTTCTTTTCTTCTTTTATGAAATCTGTGTTATCATTCTAACACCTCTTTAGTGACCCAAATAGCTGCTCACCTTTCAAGCCCAGCTAAAGCTTCCCAGCTAAATTCCCTAATCTCTGATCCTTTCCTTTTTTTTTTCCTGGTGAAGTTTTTCTCACTTTCAAACTTTGTTATTATTAATCACACATGTGCTTTTTTTGCCCTTCCTCTACTCTCAACCTCTTTTAGAGTAGGGAATTTGTTATGTGATAGTAACATATTTTTGTATAGAATTTTACAAACACTCTTTCATATATATTAAAAACCTGGCAAAGAGTGGGAGCTCAGTAAATGTTTACTTGTTTGATCCTAATCTTCGTAGCAGTTCCCCAAGGTATTATTATAATTTACTGACAGATAAAGAAACTGGGGCTCAGAGAGATCAAGCGGCCTGCCAGAGAGCTGAAGTGTTCCAGAATGACCAAGTTCTAACTCAGGAGTACTTTTTCCAGTTGAGATACCTCAGAGAGATTGCAGATTCAGTTCCAGACCACCATAATAAAGCAAATATCACAATAAAGCAAGTCAAATTAGTTTTTGGTTTCCCAATGCATATAGAAGTTATGTTTACATTATACTGTAGCCTATTAAATGTGTAATAGTACTGTCTAAAAACCAATGTACATACCTACCTTAATTTAAAAAATACTTTATTGATAAATAATGCTAACTCTTATCCGAGCCTTCAGCAAGTCGTAATCACTGATCACAGATCACCATAACATATATAATAATAATGAAAAAGTTTGAATTATTGCAAGATTTACCAAAATGTGACATAGAACTTGACGTGAGCAAATGCTGTTGGAAAAATGGTGCTGACAGACTTGCGTCATGCAGGGTTGCCACAAACCTTCAATTTGTAAAAATTTCATTGTCTGTGAAGCGCAATAGAATGAGGTATGCCTGTGTACTACCGGATGGCTTCAGAGTTTTGTCCTCTGATATATTCTAACTCTATACTTGATCTTACAAGTTGTTTTATATGTGCTGAATGAGTGAGTAAATGTCTGTTACGAACATATTCTTTCAGGCTGAGAGTCATGAGAAATTTATTGACCACCAAGAATAAGACCACTTCAGGATGTAACTTATCCTCACACATGGTATTTATTGTTCATTTAGGCAGAAGGACAACAAACCCTCCCATTCTGATAAAATACCTTAGGCAACCTTAGGTTGATGTCTGTATTATCCACTTAACTACAGTGCCACACACCTTTAACAAGTTTTTATATGTTACTTAAAATCAGGAAGCATATTGAGAGAAAAGTTTTTCAATTTTTGTTTTTCATTTCTATGTATTCAAGTTTATCATTCTCTTCCTTAGTGTTTCTGTTTGTAGGATAATGTTTAGAAAGGCCATCTCCATCCCATGGATTGTGCAGATATTCAAATATATTCTATTACTTTTTTTATGTCATACTTTACATTTAGAATCTCTGGGACTATGTGTTTGTGTGTATGTTTATGTATGTAAGGCATGAAATAGGTTTATAATATTTGTTATGTGGTTTAGTGAGTTGTTTATTGATTTTCCCTTCCTTCTGATTTAAATTACATCTTTATCAGGTGCACCCATATGCCAAATCGTGTGTGTGTATAAACTTTCTAGATTCGTGATTTGTTCTAATGATGGTTCATCCCTGAGCTATTTTTATTTGTTAATACTGATTTAGTTACTAAAGTTTTAATTTCTGGGTAGCAGTCTCATTTGGTACTCCTCTTTTAAAAAAATTTCCCTGGCTATTCTCTAAGGTTTATTCTTAAAAAGAAACATAGGAAATATTTTGTCAGGATACCACTTTTTAAAAAAAATCGAATTCTGATTGAGAAGGAATAAAAGTAATGGATTAATTTGGAGAATTGGCATATTTTAGTATAGAGTTTTCAAAAATCAGAGAACCTGATATGACTTTCCATTTACTCAAGTCTTCTCTCATTTCCCCCAGTAGTCTTATAACTTTACAATTTCTGTATATATGCACCCACTTTAATAAAGCATAGTGATTTTCAGCACTAAATCAGAGTGCCTGGATTCCAAATTCAGCTATTCCATGTACTAGCCATGTAACCTATTCCTTCATCTTTGTGTGCTTCATTTTCTGCTCTGTAATACAAGGTATGATGATAATAGTATCTCTTAGAGTTATTGTGAAGATTAACAGGTTAATATATGTAAAATGCTTCAAATACTATCTGACATGTGGTTAGTGCCATATAAATACTACCCTATTATATGTATATATACTGTACACATTTATGTTTCTTACTAAATTCTTGTTTTTTATATCTATCTATCTATCTATATATCTATCTATATATATATATACTGTTATTAAAAACAGGATTATTTACCCCTATTTTCTTGATTTTGGTTGTTATTTTATTGATTTTGATTATGGAGTACAATCTCAATAAATACTAAACTTTGAAATTTCAGCCTCCAGACAGCTCCCCTTTCCTGTGAATTACTGTCATTTCCCATAGCTTCTTTTTTAAGTGTTTTGTGTCACTTAGAGCAAAGTAATGAAACAGAAAATGTGTGTGATGCTTTTGAAAGGTCAAATAAGATAAAATCAACAGCTGGTCTATTGGAAATACTAATGGAATAGACAGTCCTCTTGCAAAAGTGATGAAAGAGAAAGCAGCTGAAAATGCCTCCCCCCCACAAAAAATGGACTTAACAGAAGATTGTAAATATCCAAGAAGTTTAAAAATTATCAGAATACTCAGAGTTTAACCTGTCAATAAAGTGAAAATTTGACAAAGTAGGATATTACTTAAGAAATATAAATTATGAAAACTGATACAAGAAGAAGCAGAAAACTTGAGCTGATCAACAAAAGTAGAATAAATGAGAAATGCTACCAAAGTTCTACCTGTGATAAAAGGCACCAGGTCAATATGCTTTTAAACATAGATTCTATTCAAAACTTTCAGAGATAATGTTATTTATGGAACATTGAAAAAGATGGAAAACTTTAGAAGTCATTCTTACCAGGCAAACATAATTATGAAACCAAATTAGTGAGGAATAGCAGAAGAAAAGAAAAAAACTATAAGCCAATCTTAATAATGAAATAAATGTAAAAATCCTAAATAAAACATTAGTAAATTGAATATAACAGCATTTAAAAAGTTGAATGCACCAAATCAAATAGATTTCACTCCAGGAATGCAAAAATAATTCATTGTATTAAGACATGAGCCTCTTAAGATTTATAGCTAAATAATGAGTAAATCTTTAAATATTTTATAGCATTTACCTCCTAATATTATCCTACTTTGTTCCTTTGTTTGATCATTTCTGCCTAGAAGATTTTCCTCTCTATCCAGGAAACAGCTACTTCTCTTTAAAAACTCAACTCCTGTCATCTTTGGGTCTCCTTCTCTGACCCCTCCCTCCCTGAGGCTAAGAAGCTGCTACTCCTGTGTACTTCCACAAAACCCTGTATTTACCTCTAGTACAACATTTATCACACTGTTTTGTGATTTCTAGTTAACTTGTTTGTCTCTTCTACCAAACTATGAGCTATTGAGATAAAGCCAATTTATTTGTTTTATGGAAGGCCAGCACATAAAAATCTGACAGAATCAGTAATAGACATAGAACCAGACTGGAAATAAAAATGTTAGCTGTAAAAGCTATATTGGAAGACCATGATTTAATGTGTTTCTAGACTGGAATTCCTATTACTTCACCTTAAAATTAAACTTTCCTATCCTGTTATAGGCAAAGTTGGGCAATCTCAGGCCTCCCTACAAGGCACTAGCTTCTTAACCACAGGGTAGAAAACAGACTATTGTTAACCTTCTCTGCACAGAGTCCAGAAGATGCTGAGCCATGCATATCCCATTTCTTCTCCCAAATGTATTAATCAATTCAGTTATTCCTCCCATGAGTAAGTGAAGGGTAAATAAAGAGAAAGGCCAGGAATATTATTCTAGCTGAAGTGCTGCATGGAAACATGAAGCCAGAGAAACAGTTGGTAGCCCTCAGAAATGGCTCCCTAACCTAAAAGTTTTTCTTTTCGGACTGCCTACAGTTTCAGAGAGAAATTTCAATTACAGCAACTAAGGTTAGCCTAAGTGCTCTAATATAATCGGTAGGCCTTTGTTCTTTAATTTATAATTGTATTTGTATGCTTTCTTAAATTTTTGTTGAAATAGGTGGGGTAAAATAAGTAATCAAAAAATACATACAAGTTTATTTAGATTCTATTATGTTCTCTGTACTTTTTTCTAGTTAATGTACTCAAGGTTGCTTTCAAGGACACTCTTAACCAGGTGAACTCTTCCTTGTGTAGCCTCATGAGACTGAATAAGAAGAAATTGTCATCCCCATGTATCCTGGATCTGTACAGCCCAACAACATGCTTTGCTAAACAGGCAGACAAGGGGAGGCCTGGTAAAGCTACAGAACAAAGACACTCTTGGACTACAAGCCCACTCACATAGCATTTGCTTCAGTAGCCTTTTTCTCTGCTACTGACACAACTAGTAGGTAGATAAATTCTGGAGATCTAAAGCACAGCATAATGATTGTAGTCAATAATATTGTATTATATACTTAAATTGCTAAGAGACTAGATTTTAAATGTTCTCAACACACACAAAAAAATGATAATTGTGATGTGATGGAGTTTTTAGGTAAAACTTATGTTGCAGTATATAAATATCAAGTCGACATCATACACCTTAAACTTACAAAATGTCATGTTAATTATATACCATTAAAAAAATAAAGATATATCATAATTTGTTTTCACCTGTTCATGGATATTTAAGTTATTTCCAGTTTTTCGCTATTCAAAATAAAGCTGAATGTTTGGATACCCATTTTTTGTGCGGATGTGATTTCATTTCTCTTGTGTAAATACCAAGGAATGAATAGCTGGGTCTTATGGTTTGTGTATGTATAATTTTTTAAATTGAGATATAATTGACATATAACAATATACTAGTTTTGGGTGTACAACATAATGATTAGATGTTTGTATATAATGAGAAATGATCGCCTCAATAAGTCTAGTTGATATCCATTACCACTCAAGAGTTACAATTTTTTTTTCCTGTGATAAGAACCTTTAAGATCTACTATTTTAGCAACTTTCAAATACACAATAGAGCATTAATAACTGTAGTCAACATACTAGTACTTCACCTCCTCAGGGCCTACTTATTTAATAATGTACCCGTTTGTTCTTTCTAAGATTGCTTTGGCTATTTGAAAGCAACTTTCTTAAACTTTCAAATCTTATTGAGGACAGGCTCTTATTTCCCATCTTCTCTTTTTGCATCACTTTCCCCGTATGTTTTCTTCTTTTATTCCTCTTCTTTTAAGCATTTTTTCTTTCTACTTCTATCCTCATCTTCCTTCTTTTCACTTCTCCCTCATATATCATTTCTTCTTTTCTGTATTTAACACAAATTATGGGTTGCTTTTAACTTAAGCAGCAAAGTGAGAATATAGGTAAATGCAGCCTTAGGGAAATTATCTGTGGTACCAGAATACAGATATCTGAGAATCTAGGAAGAGTATTCAAAAAATGCAATGAAAAAATTAATTGGACTGCCAATACATAAAATGATGCCTGAGATGAAAGGAAGCTAGGAAGAGTATAACTCTTCCCAAATGAAATATATACCAAATATCCCTGGGGAATATCCCAAAGTGAATGTGGTTGTGATACTGTGATTTATAATAAGAAATATATACTTGGGCTTCCTCCTGGTTCCTGGCACAGAGCTCTAAAACCCCTGGAATTCCTGTGATGAGAGAGAGAAAACTGTCTTTGTCTTGTTAATGAGGTGACTTTCTTTTTTAGTTTTTTATTGAAACATAGTTAATACACAATATTATATTGGTTTAAGATGAACAACCTAGTGAATTGACAATATATAGATTACTAAATGCTCACCATGGTTAAATGTAGTTACTGTAGTGAGATAACTTGGAAAGCACATAAGGATGGGGGCTGGTCACCAGTGGAGCCAGCTATGTCATTTAAAGTCCCATCTTCCCCAACACCTTGTGGGAGGTGGGGGGTAGGGGGAGAGGTGGTAAGAGAGGCTGGAGACTGAGTTCAATCACCAATGCCCAATGACTTAATCAATGATGCCTATGTAGTGAAGCCTCTATAAAAACCCAGAGGACAGGTTTCAGAGAGCTTCTGGGTTGGTAAACATGGATTTGGGGAGAGTAGTGTGCTTGGAGAGAGCATGGAAGTTTAGTGCTTCTTTTCCCCATACCTTGCCCTATGGTTTTCTTCCATCTGGCTGTTTCTGAGTTATATTCTTTTATAATAAACTGGTAATCTGGTAAGTAAAATGTTTCTCTGAGTTCTGTGAGCCATTCTAGCAAATTAATGGAACCCAAGGAGGAACATCATTGGAGCCTCCAATCTATGGGCTGTTGGCCAGAAGTACAGGCAATAACCTGGACTTGAGATTGGCATCTGAAGTGATGTGGTGCTAGGTTGGGGCAGCAGGCAGTCGTGTAGGACTGAGCCCTTACCTGTGGGATCTGAAGCTGTCTGGGGTGAATAGTGTCAGAATTGAGCTGAATTGTAGGATACTTAGCTGGTATCAGAATTCCTAAGTATGAGGAAAAAACCCACACACTGGAATTGGGTGTAGAATCTTAGTGATACACTCTTCCTTGGAGTAATCTCTAAGTAAACAGTAATCTGGTTAGGAAAAATTAAGAGAACAATGCTTCCGCAGGCTTCAGGTGACCTGTTCTTAATTTCCTATGATTATGGAGACTTCCACTAAGTCCAGAATTGAGGGAATTTGGGGACATTATAATGTAATCATACCATGATTTTTGGTATGTGCCGAGGTTCCTCTTAGCCAAAAGTAATTTGATCTAGCTGTTTGGTAAAAGTACCTTAGGTAAAGGTGTGAGTGCTGAAAGATTTAACTGTCTTGGGAGGACTACCTAATAGTAAGAGGCTGATGCCAAGCAGGTAGGCCTTGCCCAGTAAAGATTTTTGAAGCAGTCTATCTACTACCTACTTTTTTTTGTTGCTGAGCTATGTTGTCTGGTTGGGTTTTGATGCAGTACCACTCTATTCCAGCAGACATATTTATTAAGCAGAATAGGACTATTCTCAACTGTTATACTATTCTACCTCAACCAATCACATGTGTAGGCAGAAAGCATGACCAAAAAAGAAAAGACAGCTCTAAATAACTCTCTACATAATCTGACTTTGGATTTCATATGACAACCTAAGGAAACAGCATTTTGTAAGATAGGACATAACATGATCTCAGTAATTCTACAGCTGTTTAGCTTCAGTTAATTCAACTAATTCTGGGGTGTTTGTCAGAACTCTTTTAGAGTGGTGCCAACAACATTTCTATACTTCCCTGTGTGGGAGGAAGGTAAGAGAAAATTTTTTTGACTTGCTGAAATAGTCAATTACTTTGGCTTGACAGTTATAAAATGCTACACTGATATGAAACGGATACTTTGGAGATTAGATTATAGGTAAAGTGACTATATAACTTATTGTTCAAACCTGATATTTTTGAGAATGAAAGAAACAAATTAATAATCATGCTGGGGCAATAGAAACCAAGCAAACCCTAATCATAAATCATATTGTGTAAACACATTAGGATTTTGCAAGTAGAGGAAGGGGTTCTGGAGAGTTCTCTCTGCATATATTTTCTCACTTTCCTTCACATTTCCCTAGGGTTTCCTAATGTCTCCTTTAATATTCCTAGCCACTTTTTCTCATTCTTATCCGCTAGAATGTGAACTGAATTCAGTGCAAAAACATTAAAACTAGTTCCACACATACTTGAAATTCAGCTGCTATCTCTACTCAGCAGCAAAACAGGTGTAGTTTTGGGGAAACTCCAGAATGGCTTACCAGTATGACTGCTGGAGGTACAGCATTTATATAGAAGGTAAGTCTGCATTTCCTATTTTCCTTTACAGAAGGCACTTTATGTCTTCTTTCTGGTGTATAAAAAGTCAACAGTGTTTGAATGTTAATTAGTAGTCAAATGCAGTTTTATGCAGAGCAGCTTTTTGCTCAGTTAAGTACTCTTGATGCCCTTTTAAAAATTGAGATATAATTGACAATAATATTGTGTATGTTTAAGGTGTGCAATGTGTTAATTTAATACATTTATATTTTGCAGTATGATTAATACTGTAGTGTTAGCTAACACCTCTATCATGTTACGTAATTATCATTTCTTTTTTGTGGTAAAAGTACTCTTGTGGTGATTCTATTCCATGTGTCACTCACATGGCTTTTCATATCTCCCCCAAGCAAAGAGAGAACAAGAACAAGTCTGCCTTACTCTAAATTTGTGTATCTGTGCTGAATGCTTTAGATGCACACACCATGCATGTCACAAGACATAATCATGTCTTCATAAAGTTAAAGAAAGATGTAAACCTGTGACAGCCAGACCAGTGCCCTCTGGGACCTCAAAAGAATATCAGCATTTTCACATCAGACAGAAAGGTCAAAGGGACTGCAAACAATGGGAGAAAGATGTGCTCTCAAGTAACTTTTGAAAACTGACTTTTATAAGTGGGAAACGGTGTCATTGTCTATAAATTGGATAAATACTTGTTCTCAAGGTCCTGGTATGAAAAGAATCCAGTAATTGAAGGGGAACAGAAAATGCCACCCCAAAATGTGCCCCAAAATAATCAAAATGTAGATTATTTCGAGCTGAAGTCAGTCAATACCCAGCGGACCCAAGAAAAACTTTACCTCTCCCTTAAGTACCTAAAAGAATTTAGATAAGAGGCCTGGCCCAGGAAGAGAGCTATAATCAGAGGTAACTTTTTATCTGTATCCATACAAAGACTTATTTGTATGGCAGGGCAAACATTTGCTCTTCTTATCACCCTGTGGATCACTCTCCTCCTCTTTGAAGTCCCAGGCCCCTGTTCCATTCCTTAGCTCAGGATGCCATATAAGCCTCAACTGCCTGACTTGTCCTTGAGTTTCGTATCTTTGAGGCTCCTGTTCATACAAAGCTAAATTTGTTTTTCTCCAGTTGATCTATCTTACATATATTTAATTATCTGGCCAGCCAAAAAACCTAAAAGGGAAGAAGGGAAGTATTTTTCTCCCCTTTGTGGTTGGTGACCAAGAGGGACCTCACTGGCTGGACACTGCTTGCTCCAGGTCTGCTGCAGCTGAGAGATCCTGGGACCTCTGGCAAAAGCCAGTAGAAGATAAGAATTCTTACTACATCACTCTCCCAGATCTCTGCCTGCAGCATCTTATGGAAGCAAGAGTGGTGAGAATCCTTTTTTGCAAATTTAGATTAGCAGGAGAAAATATTTGTGTGAACTAGTTCCTTTGGTATAGTGATTCTGGTAAAGATTTGGTATAAGTACTCTTGTTTTCTGATGATCCCTTTCCTCGCAGAGATAGTCCTTGTTTTCTTTTGTCTCTGTTGTCTTGTTCTATGTATTGAAAGCTTAGCTTTATGACCAGTGACAATATTCTTTCTGATCTCCACCAACCAAAGTATGCATGTTCTGGTGTGCATCTGTCAGACAGCTGCATAGGTTGTTGATCTAATAAGAAAAACCAACTTGAGCTAGACTCGGTGCAGTGTGAGGCAGCGTCCCCCTTTTCCAACTTTGCCACCTCTCAGAGGACTTTATCATAAAGGGTCTTAGTCCATAAAAGGCCTTTGTCCTCTCAACCTTAACTGTCTCATTAGTGCTAGAAAAGTCCCATTCCAGTAGCACCTGCCTGATGTCACTGATTAATGGGTCTGTGATTGGATGTGTCTTACATACTTGTGGGAAACCAGAGACACCATTTTCACTACACCATTCTTACTGCCTGTAACAACAAAGGTCTTTGCTCTGAGACTAATCTGGGAGTGGACATTCTGGATTTTGTGAGGGCAGCATCTTTGGCACTCCCTTTTGAGATGCTGCTTGCATCCATGGTTAAGCCATAGAAAAGCTTATTGGTTTGAGTTGCTATTGAGATTAATATAAGACCCAACTTGTCAATGGCCACATGATGGATCCTTTGAATTGGCTGTATTTGAAAGATAAGAAATTTAGGGAGCTCTCATTCTAAACAATTGTCTTATTGGTACCTATGGAAAGATTAAGTTAAAAAGAGGACACAAAGGAGCATAACAGCTAGCCTTAGGGACTCCCTTAACAAGATGAAAGAAAAATTGTACTTAGAACAAAAATTAATGTCTACTTCCAACATAAATTCCTCTTCTCAAAATTCGATCCCATCTTCCAGTTTTAACTTCCAAGATTTACAGCTCATACTCCAGCTTGATCTCCAGGTCTAGGATATACAGGTACATCCTACTATATTCAGTAAATACTAAAAGCCAGGAAGTAAATTTAGCAGAAGCACCTGAAACAGGAAGAAGGGCTTGCTTCTTTTTTTTTTATAATTTATTTTACTATCATTAATCTAAAATTACATGTGCAATATTATGGTGATTAAACTACCCCCTTCATCAGGTCTCCCGCAACAACCCCATTACACTCACTGTCCATCAGCGTAGTGAGATGCTATAGAATCACTACTTGTCTTCTCTGGGTTGTACAGCCCTCCCTGAGCCCCCCCCAACATTACATCTGCTAATCATAATGCCCCTTTTTCCCCCTTATCCCTCCCTTCCCACCCATCCTCCCCAGTCCCTTTCTCTTTGGTAACTATTAGTCCGTTCTTGGGTTCTGTGAGTCTGCTGCTGTTTTGTTCCTTCAGTTTTTTTTTCTTTGTTCTTATACTCCACATATGAGTGAAATCATTTGATACTTCTCTTTTTTGGCTTGGCTTATTTCATTGAGCATAATACTCTCTAGCTCCATCCATGTTGTTGCAAATGGTAGGATTTGTTTTCTTCTTATGGCTGTATAATATTCCATTGTGTATATGTACCACTTCTTCTTTATCCATTCATCTACTGATGGACACTTAGGTTGCTTCCATTTCTTGGATATTGTAAATAGTGCTGCAATAAACATAGGGGTGCATCTGTCTTTTTCAAACTGGGCTGCTGCATTCTTAGGGTAAATTCCTAGGATTGGGATTCCTGGGTCAAATGGTATTTCAATTTGGAGTTTTTTGAGGAACCTCCATACTGCTTTCCACAATGGTTCAACTAATTTGCATTCCCACCAGCAGTGTAGGAGGGTTCCCTTTTCTCCACATCCTCGCCAACATTTGTTGTTGTTTGTGTTTTGGATGTTGGCCATCCTCACAGGTGTGAGGTGATATCTCATTGTGGTTTTCGTCTGCATTTCTCTGATGATTAGTGATGTGGAGCATCTTTTCATGTGCCTGTTGGCCACCTGAGTTTCTTCTTTGGAGAAGTGTCTATTCATGTCCTCTGCCCATTTCTTAATTGGATTATTTACTTTATGTTTGTTGAGATGCGTGAGTTCTTTATATATTTTGCATGTCAACCCCTTATTGGATACATCATTTATGAATATATTCTCCCATACTGTAGGGTGTCTTTTTGTTCTACTGATGGTGTCCTTTGCTGTACAGAAGCTTTGCAGCTTGATATAGTCCCACTTGTTCATTTTTGCTTTTGTTTCCCTTGCTCGGGGAGATATGTTCATAAAGAAGTCACTCATGTTTATGTCCAAGAAATTTTTGCCTAAGTTTTTTTCTAAGAGTTTTATGATTTCATGACTTACATTCAGGTCTTTGATCCATTTTGAGTTGACTTTTGTGTATGGGGTTAGACAGTAGTCCAGTTTCATTCTCTTACATGTAGCTGTCCAGTTTTACCAACACCAGCTGCTGAAGAGGCTGTTGTCTTCCCACTGTATATCCAAGGCTCCTTTATCAAATATTAATTGATTGTGTATGTTTGGATTAATGTTTGGATTTTCTATTCTGTTCCACTGGTCTGTGGGTCTGTCTTTGTGCCAATACCAAATTGTCTTGATTACTGTGGCTTTGTAGTAGAAATTGAAGTCAGGGAGCGTAATTCCCCCTGTTTTATTCCTCCTTCTCAGGATTGATTTGGCTATTCGGGGTCTTTTGTGGTTCCATATGAATTTTAGAATTATTTGTTCCAGTTCATTGAAGAAAGCTGTTGGTATTTTGATAGGGATTGCATTGAATCTGTAGATTGCTTTAGGTAGTATAGCCATTTTGACAATATTTATTCTACCTAGCCAACAGCATGGGATGGATTTCCATTTCTTAATGTCCTCTTTAATTTCTCTTAGGAGTGTCTTGTAGTTTTCAGAGTACAGGTCTTTCACTTCCTTTTTTAGGTTTATTCCTAGGTATTTTATTCTTTTGGATGCAATTGTGAATGGAATTCTTTTTCTGATTTCTCTTTCTGTTAGTTCATCGTTAGTGTATAGGAAAGCAACAGATTTCTGGGTGTTAATTTTGTATCCTGTAACTTTGCTGAATTCAGATATTAGTTCTAGTAGTTTTGGAGTGCAGTCTTTAGGGTTTTTTATGTACAGTATCATGTCATCTGCAAATAGTGACAATTTGACTTCTTCTTTACCAATCTGGATGCCGTGTATGTCTTTGTTTTGTCTGAATGCTGTGGCTAGGACCTCCAATACTATGTTGAATAACAGTGGAGAGAGTGGGCATCCCTGTCTTGTTCTCGATCTTAGATGAAAAGCTTTCAGCTTCTCACTGTTAAGTATGATGTTAGCTGTGGGTTTGTCATATATGGCCTTTATGATGTTGAGGTACTTGCCCTCTATACCCATTTTGTTGAGACTTTTAATCATGAATGAATGCTGAATTTTGTCAAATGCTTTTTCAGCATCTATGGAGATGATCATGTGATTTTTGTTCTTCTTTTTGTTGATGTGGTGGATGATGTTGATGGATTTTCGAATGTTGTACCATCCTTGCATCCCTGGGATGAATCCCACTTGATCATGGTGTATGATCCTCTTGATCTATTTTTGAATTCGGTTTGCTAATATTTTGTTGAGTATTTTTGCATCCACGTTCATCAGTGATATTGGTCTGGTCTGTAGTTTTCTTTTTTGGTGAGGTCTTTGGCAGGTTTTGGTATTAGAGTGATGCTAGCTTCATAGAATGAGTTTGGAGGTATTCCCTCCTCTTCTATGTTTTGGAAAACTTTAAGGAGAATGGTGTTATTTCTTCTCTATATGTCTGGTACAATTCAGAGGTGAATCCATCTGGTCCGGGGCTTTTGTTCTTGGGTAGTTTTTTGATTACCGCTTCAATTTCGTTGCTGGTGATTGGTCTGTTTAGGTTTTCTGTTTCTTGCTTGGTCAGTTTTGGAAGGTTGTATTTTTCTGAGAAGTTGTCTTTTTCTTCTCGGTTTTCCATCTTGTTACCATATAGATTATCCTAGTATTCTCTTATAATTCTTTGTATTTCTGTGGGGTCTGTCGTGATTTTCCCTTTCTCATTTCTGATTCTGTTTATGTGTGTAGATTCTCTTTTTCTCTTAATAAGTCTGGCTAGGGGTTTATCTATTTTTTTATTTTTTCAAAGAACCAACCCTTGGTTTCATTGATTATTTTTATTGTTTTATTCTTCTCAACTTTATTTATTTCTTCTCTGATCTTTATTATGTCCATCCTTCTGGTGACTTTGGGCCTCATTTGTTCTTCTTTTTCCAATTTCAGTAATTGTGTCTTTAGACTATTCATTTGGGATTGTTCTTCCTTCTTTAAATAGGCCTGGATTGCAATATACTTTCCTCTTAGAATTGCCTTTGCTGCGTGCCACAGAAGTTGTGGCTTTGTATTATTGTTGTCATTAGTTTCTATATATTCTTTGATCTCTGTTTTAATTTGGTCGTTGACCTACTGATTATTTAGAATGTTGTTAAGTCTCCATGTATTTGTAAGCCTTTTTGTTTTCTTTGTACAATTTATTTCTAGCTTTATGCCTTTGTGATCTGAGAAGTTGGTTGGTTGAATTTCAGTATTTTTGACTTTA
The DNA here is from genome assembly GCA_032199065.1 of Smutsia gigantea. NCBI lineage: Eukaryota > Metazoa > Chordata > Mammalia > Pholidota > Manidae > Smutsia > Smutsia gigantea. Next base: position 187,681 of record JAVSCE010008008.1, on the reverse strand, counting down.
CTGAGGTTCTTTTTGTGGCCTAGTATGTGGTCTATTCTGGAAAATGTTCCATGTGCACTTGAAAAGAATGTATCCTGTTGCTTTTGGCTGTAGAGTTCTGTAGATATCTGTTAGGTCCATCTGTTCTAGTGTGTTGTTCAGTGCCTCTGTGTCTTTACTTATTTTCTGTCTGGTTGATAATGTCCTTTGGAGTGAGTGGTGTGTTGAAGTCTCCTAAAATGAATGCACTGCTTTCTTTTTCCTCCTTTAATTTGTTAGTATTTCTTTCACATATGTCGGCCGTACTGTGTAGGGTGCATATATATTTTAAATGGTTATATCCTCTTGTTGGACTGACCCCTTTATCATTATGTAATATCCTTCTTTATCTCTTGCTGCTTCCTTCGTTTTTAAGTCTGTTTTGTCTGATACAAGTACTTCAACACCTGCTTTTTTCTCCTTGTTGTTTGCGTGAAATATCTTTTTCCATCCCTTCACCTTTAGTCTGTGTATATCTTTGGGTTTGAGGTGAGTCTCTTGTAAGCAGCATACAGATGGGTCTTGCTTTTTTATCCATTCTATTACTCTGTGTCTTTTGATTGGTTCATTCAGTCCATTTACATTTAGGGTGACTATCGATAGGTATGTACTTATTGCCATTGCTGGCTTTAGATTCGTGGTTACCAAAGGTTTAAGGGTAGCTTCTTTATTATCTAACAGTCTAACTTAACCTTCTTGTTAAGTTATTGTAAACACAGTCTGATGTTTCTTTATTTCTCTCCCTTCTTATTCTTCCTCCTCCATTCTTTATATACTAGGTGTTTTATTCTTTGCCTTTAGTTAGTATTTGGATGGTCTGCTTTCTTTGCTATGATTTTATTTTCTCTGGTGACATCTTTTTAGCCTTAGGAGTGCTTCCATCTAGAGCAATCCCTTTATATATCCTGTAGAGGTGGTTTATGGGAGGCAAACTCCCCCAGCTTTTGCTTGTCTGGGAATTAATTCCTCCCTCAAATTTAAATGATAATCGTGCTGGATACAATATTCTTGGTTCAAGGCCCTTCTGTTTCATTATGTTAAATATATCATGCCATTGTCTTCTGGCCTGTAAGGTTTCTGTTGAGAAGTCTGATGATAGTCTGATGGGTTTTCCTTTGTAGGTGATCTTTTTTTTCTCTCTAGCTGCCTTTAATACTCTGTCCTTATCTTTGATCTTTGCCATTTTAATTATTATGTGTCTTGTTGTCTTCCTTGGGTCCCTTGTGTTGGGAGATCTGTGGGCTTCTATGGTCTGAGAAACTATATCCTTCCCGTGCTTGGGGAAGTTTTCAGCAGTTATTTCTTTAAAGACACTTTCTATCCCTTTTTCTCTCTTTTCTTCTTCTGGTACATTTATAATGCGAATATTGTTCCATTTGGATTGGTCACACAGTTCTCTTAATATTCTTTCATTCCTAGAGATCCTTTTATCTCTCTGTGCCTCAGCTTCTCTGTATTCCTTTTCTCTGATTTCTATTCCATTTACAGTCTCTTGCATCTCATCCAGTCTGCTGCTAAGCCCGTCGATCGCTTGTCTCATTTCTGCATTGTCTTTCCTCACTTCCCTCACTTTCTCCCTTAGCTCTTGCATATTTCTCTGTTCATCCATCAGTATGGTTATGACTTTTATTCTGAATTATTTTCCAGGAAGATTGTACATGTCCATCCCATCAGGCTCCCTCTCTGGGGTTGTCTGGCTAAGCTTTGTTTGTACAATATTCCTCTGTCTTTTCATGGTGGTAGAGTCGTCACTGGTAGGCACTACGTTTGTCAGCTGGGATAACAAAGTCCATTCCTGCTTGTTGTTCTCCTTGCCCTTCTCCCAGGCCTGAGCTGTTTTCCTGCACACCGGGAGGCAGTCTCTGGGATAATCCCATGAACTGTCTGTGTGAGGGGTCACCCTCAGCCTAGCCTATCAGGCTGCTGATCTCTGTGGGAAGGCTCAGCAAGGCTGCTTTGCCCAGCCGCTGGCCAAGGGGTCTGAAATTCCCCAGGACTCCCAGCCTTCTGGGCTGAATGCGCTGGGATGATTTTGTTCCGCTGTTGGGCCCTTGTCTCTTTAAGACTTTTAAAAAAGCGCTCACTTTTCTTTTGTCCCAGGGAGCCAGCTAAGAGGGCCCAGTTGCGTTGTCCATCTCAGATCCTGCCCTTCTGTTTCTCTAATCTCCGATGCACCACACGATGTGTGTCAGTGCTCCTGGTGCAGATCACCAGAGCTGGTTATTTGGCGGGCCTGTGCTTCCACTCCCTCCCCACTCAGAATCTTTTCCTCCCACCAGTGCGCTAAGGTGGGGGAGTGCTCGGGTCCCGCCAGGTCACGGCTTTGTATCTTACCCACTTCGTGAGGTGCTGAGTTCTCGCAGGTGTAGCTGTAGCAGTTGTCCTGTATCTTCTGGTCTCTCTTTTAGGTATAGTTGTTTTTGTTGTATTTTCATAAATATATATGGTTTGGGGGGAAGATTTCCGCTGCCTGCCCCCGCCGCCATATTCCCAGAAGTCTCCTATCATTTAAATTTGAAGGAGGGATTAAACAATTTCCAGATAAGCAAAAGCTGAGATAATTTACCTCCCACAAACCATCTCTACAGTGTATTTTGGAGGGACTGCTATAGATGGAAGTGTTCCTACAGTTTAATAGCTGTCACCAGATGTAATAAAACTGCAGTAAAGAAAGTAGAATTGCTAATTACTAAGAAAATGCAAAATTAAATTAATTATCCCCAAAGTCAATCAAGGGATACACAAAGAGTACAGAATATGATACCTAATATATAAAGAATGGAGAAGGAAGAAAAAGGAGGAGGAAACAAAACAAAACAAAAAAAGAACCTTTAGATTGTGTTTGTAATAGCATATTAAGTGAGTTAAGTTAGACTCTTAGATAGTAAGGAACTTAACCTTGAGCCTTTGGTAACCACGAATCTGAAGCCTGCAATGCCAATAAGTACATACCTATCCATAATCACCCTAAATGTAAATGGACTGAATGCACCAGTCAAAAGACATAGAGTCATTGAATGGATAAAAAAACAACATCTATCTATATGCTGCCTTCAAGAGACTCACTTTATACCCAAAGACATGCACAGACTAAAAGTAAAGGGATGGAGAAAGACATTTCATGGAACTAATAGGGAGAAAAAAGCAGGAGTTCCAGTACTTATATCAGACAAAATAGACTTCAAAACAAAGAAAGTCACAAGAGACAAAGAAGGACATTATGTATTGATAAAAGGGTCAATCCAACAAGAAGATATAACCATTATAAAATATCTCTGCACCCAACACAGGAACTCCCACATATGTGAAACAAATACTAACAAAATTAAAGGGGGAAATAGAATGCAATGCATTCGTTTTAGGCGACTTCAACACACCACTCACTCTGAAGGACAGATCAACCAGACAGAAAATAAGTAAGGAGACAGAGGCACTGAACAACACACTAGAACAGATGGACCTAACAGACATCTACAGAACTCTACACCCAAAAGCAGCAGAATACACATTCTTCTCAAGTGCACATGGAACATTTTCAAGAATGGATCATATACTAGGCCTCAAAAAGAGCCTCAGCAAATTCAAAAAGATTGAAATTGTAGCAACCAGCTTCTCAGACCACAAAGGAATGAAACTAGAAATGAATTACACAAAGAAAATGAAAAATCCCACAAACACATGGAGGCTTAATAACATGCTCCTAAATAATCAATGGGTCAATGACCAGAAAAAACCAGAGACCAAGCAATATATGGAGACAAATGACAACAATAATCCAACACTGCAAAATCTGTGGGACGCAGCGAAGGCAGTGCTAAGAGCAAAGTATACTGCAATACAGGCCTATGTCAGGAAAGAAAAACATTCCCATATGAACAGTCTAAACTCACAATTAACGAAACTAGAAAAAGAAGAACAAATGAGACCCAAAGTCAGTAGAAGGAGGGACATAGTAAAGATTAGAGCAGATATAAATAAAATCAAGAAGAATAAAACAATAGAAAGGATCAATGAAAGCAAGAGTTGATTCTTCGAGAAAATAAACAAAATAGATAAACTCCTAGCCAGACTTATCAAGAAAAAAAGAGAGTCTACACACATAAACAGGATCAGAAACAAGAAAGGAAAAATCACTATGGACACCACAGAAATACAAAGAATTATGAGAAAATACTATGAAAAATTATATGGCAACAAACTAGATAACCTAGAAGATATGGACAACTTTCTACAAAAATACAACCTTCCAAGGCTGACACAGGAAGAAACAGAAAATTTGAATAGAACAATTACCAGCAAAGAAATTGAATTGGTTATCAAAAAACTACCTAAGACCAAAATACGTGAACCAGAAGACTTCATTGCTGAATTTTACCAGACATTTAGTGAAGACCTAATACCCATCCTCCTTAAAGTTTTCCAAAAAGTAGAAGAGGAGGGAATACTCCCAAACTCATTCTATAAGACCAACATCACTCTAATACCAAAACCAAGCAAAGACACCACAAAAAAAGAAAATTACAGACCAATATCCCTGATGAACATAGATGCAAAAATACTCAACAAAATATTAGCAAACCGAATTCAAAAATACATCAAAAAGATCATCCATCATGATCAAGTGGGATTCATCCCAGTGATGCAAGGATGGTACAACATTCAAAAATCCATCAACATCATCCACTATGTCAACAAAAAGAAGGACAAAAACCACATGATCATCTCCATAAATGCTGAAGAAGCATTCGAGAAAACTCAACATCCATTCATGATAAAATCTCTCAACAAAATGGGTATAGAGGGCAAGTACCTCAACATAATAAAGGCCATATATGACAAACCCACAGCCACCATTATACTTAACAGCGAGAAGCTGAAAGCTTTTCCTTTAAGGTCAGGAACAGGACAACCATGCCCACTCTCCCCACTTTTATTCAAATGGTTGTGAAGGTCTTCGCTATGGCAATCAGAAAACACAAAGAAATAGAAGGCATCCAGATTGGCAAGGAAGAAGTTAAACTGTCACTGTTTGGAGATGACATGATATTGCACATAAAAACTCTAAAGAATCCACTCCAAAACTACTAGATCTAATATCTGAATTCAGCAAAGTTGCAGGATACAAATAAATGCACAGAAATCTGTGGCATTCCTATATACTAACGGTGAACTAACCGAAAGAGAAATCAGGAAAACAGTTCCATTCACAATCACATCAAAAAGAATAAAATACCTAGGAATAAACCTAACCAAGGAAGTGAAACACCTGTACCTTGAAAACTACAAGACACTCTTAAGAGAAATTAAAGAGGACACTAATAAATGGAAATTCATCACATCCTCTGGACTACAAAGAATTAATATTGTCAATATAGCCATCCTGCCTAAAGCAATCTACAGATTGAATCAATCCCTATCAAAATACCAACAGCATTCATCAATGAACTAGAGCAAATAGTTCTTAAATTCATATGGAATGACAAAAGACTCCGAATAGCCAAAGCTATCCTGAGAAGGAAGAATAAAGCTGGGGGAATTATGCTCCCTGCCTTTAAGCTCTACTACAAAGCCACAGTAATCAAATCAATTTGGCACTGGCACAAGAACAGACCCATAGACCAGTGGAACAGAATAGAGAGCCCAGAGATAAACCTAAGCATATACGGTCAATTATTATACGATAAAGGAGCCATGGATATACAATGGGGAAATGACAGACTCTTCAACTGCTGGTGTTGGCAAAACTGGACAGCTACATGTAATAGAATGAAACTGGATTACTGTCTAACCCCATACACAAAAGTAAACTCAAAATGGATCAAAGACCTGAATGTAAGTCATGAAACCATAAAACTCTTAGAAAAAAATATAGGCAAAAATCTCTTGGACATAAACATGAACAACTTCTTCATGAACATATCTCCCTGGGCAAGGGAAACAAAAGCAAAAATGAACAAGTGGGACTATATCAAACTAAAAAGCTTCTGTACAGCAAAGGACACCATCAGCAGAGCAAAAAGACATCCTACAGTATGGGAGAATATATTCATAAATGACATATCCGATAACGGGTTGACATCCAACTTATATAAAGAGCTCTCATACCTCAACAAACAAAAAGCAAATAAGCCAATTAAAAAATGGGCAGAGGAGCTGAACAGACACTTCTCCAAAGAAGAAATTTAGGTGGCCAAAAGGCACATGAAAAGATGCTCCACATCGCTAATCATCAGAGAAATGCAAATGAAAACAACAGTGAGTTATCACCTCACACCAGTTAGGATGGCCACCATCCAAAAGACAAACAACAAATGTTGGTGAGGATGTGGAGAAAGGGGAACCCTCCTACACTGCTAGTGGGAATGTAAACTAGTTCAACCATTGTGGAAAGCAGTATGGAGGTTCCTCAAAAAACTCCAACTAGAAATACCATTTGACCCAGGAATTCCACTCCTAGGAATTTACCCTAAGAATGCAGCAGCCCAGTTTGAAAAAGACATATGCACCCCTATGTTTATCACAGCATTATTTACAGTAGCCAAGAAATGGAAGCAACCTAAGTGTCCATCAGTAGATGAATGGATAAAGAAGATGTGATACATATACACAATGGAATATTATACAGCCATAAGAAAAAAACAAATTCTACCATTTGCAACAACATAGATGGAGCTAGAGGGTATTATGCTCAGTGAAGTAAGCCTGGTAGAGAAAGACAAGTATCAAATGATTTCACTCATCTGTGGAGTATAAGATCAAAGAAAAAAACTGAGGGAACAAAACAGCAGCAGACTCACAGAACCCAAGAATGGACTAATAGTTACCAAAGGAAAAGGGACTGGGAAGGATGGGGGAAGGGAGGGATAAGGAGGGAAAGGGGGCATTACGATTAACACATGTAATGTAGTGGGGGGGGACACAGGAAAGGCAGTATTTACAGAAAAGACAAGTAGTGATTCTATAGCATCTTACTATACTGATGGACAGTGACTGTAATGGGGTATGTGGGGGGAGCTTGATAATAGGGGGCCTAGTAACCATAATGTTGTTCAAGTGATTGTACATTAACAATACAAAAAAAAATCACAGTATGTAGAAAAAAAAAAAACAAGTTGCTGTAAGATCTCCCTTACTCAAACTCTAGTCTACAGCCTCCATAAGATTACCTGTTTGGACAAATACAAATCTTAAAAGTCTTCTTTGCAAATAGTTAAAAGCTTTAGCCATCAGAATAGGTAAATTTAAGTATTTCCAATTGCCAGGAAAAAAGTTTGGAGTAAACCAATTTTTACAAACTAGTGAGTTTTGTATTATCATATCTGACTCATGGCTAAAATTTTAGAATGAAAGCTATAAGGTCTCTGTTTGCCATTGTCTGTATGTTTATATACACTCCCCTGTGTAGATTGTGTGTGCCTTGTGGTTTTGGCAAGCTAAAGGCTAAGTTTGAGATGGGCTTTTTCTGGTGATGGGCTCCCAGGGCATGACCTCAGGGGTGCATCCTTGGGGGCCCACTGGAGGGGATCTTGTGTGGATGCCTGTATATTCTTCACTGGTCAGGGGTCATTGGTGGGACAGCAGTGGGTCACGGGTGCACTCCAGGGAACTCCCAGATTGGTGCCAGCTGAGTCCACTGTGCCTCCTCACATGTACACTTATGCATGCTCTGGACCTGCATCAGGCACCCACCAGGTCCTTTTGGCAGTGTGGAGTCATGCTCTATGAACATTCCCCCATAGCCTCTGTGCACTCTGGACTGCTCCAGGGAATTCCCACATCAGCACCCACCAGGTCCCACTGGTGGCCAGGGGTTAGCCCCCAACATAAGCATTATCCTGCAGTTATCTGGCATTGCCTTGGTGGCACCAGCCTACGGATTCTTACACCCTCCCTACGAACCAGGGAACTTTCCAGTCCTAGTAATGGGGTCTGGGCTGGTGGATAACAGTGGGCAGGAAGGTGGGCTTCTGGATCTCCTGCATGGTACCTGGGATGTGCAGAGGTCAGAGGGGTTGCCTAGACCATGTCCAAGATTGGTGTGTGCACTCAGATCCTGAACTTGACCACCCGAATATGTGTGGAAGGAATGCAAATAATGGCACTGGCCAACTCCTCTGTTTCCAGATTTTGCCTCCAGTGGTTTCCTCACCAAGCACTGGATGTTTAGTTTTGAAACTTAGTTTCTTTCATTATGGCCTAGTTGCACTTTAACCTGCAAGTTTTTTTCCTGTGCCTAAGTCCTGGAGTCCATGCCTGGCTCTCTCAGTGATACCCCTTCCTTGAAATCTCCTCTGCCATTTGCTGTGCTGGGGGTGGAGTCCCTGTGGTTACCGTGTCTCTGTCTCTCCTGCCATTTTGTTTTTTAGTGTGTGTGTGTGATTTTTCTATGCCTTATTGTACAGAAGGTGTTCACTTCAGTGTCTGTTCTTCATGGTAAAATGCTCTGTGTGTAGGTGTAGAATTGGTGTATAGGTGGGAGAAGGTGGATTCAGCCTCCCTCTACTCCACTATCTTCTGAGAATCTTGGTAGCAAGTGATTTAGGTAGATGTGAGTGGGATAAGAGTTTTTAGGTGAACTTTTTCCCACAATATTTATGTTATGGTATGTGTACTTAAATAGTTCCCCAAATCTCTTTGGTAACTTGCCCCTTAAAGTTTTGCTAAGTTAATAAGTTAAATGATAGAAACTCATTGAATATCTAAATCATTTCTAATAAGATAAAATACTGAAATATTAGTTACTGAACACAGATTTATACATTTTGTTTTTCTCTTATAGAGGAACTAAAGATATTTGTATTAGTAAACATGTTTTGTGCCACATTGGAAAATTTACTATGAGAAAGAATATGCTTCTAGAAATGATGAATTACATTCATAAATTTGCCAGTAGCAGACAGTTTACAATTATTTATGTCTTAATTTTTCACTAGAAATTGAAATTCCTAAGGGTTAAGAATTCTAAATAATCTATGTAATTAAGACTATAAGAAATAATAGGGGGAAAAACTCTGTATGCAAGGAAAGTAAGTTGTGGTTTTGGCTAAGAGAAGATAGGTATGAAGATGTATATTTGTCAAGGAAAAAAATATTTTTTCCTGTTTTTTTCATAATAGGGAGGAAGGGAGAGAGAATGAAGGAAAAACTTACCTTTTATGGTCAAGTTGGCTAAAATTGAATGAATTTATTATACCTTTTTTTCAAAATAAGCTTGACATCAGTAATGTACTTACACTTAAGTAAAACTATATGTTTTTTTCATCTGCTAAAAGGAAAAGGTTTTTTTTTACTATTGGTCTGCTCTTGATAATAATAATAATCTGTCTAGAAAGCAAAGATTTTGTGTTTTAATAAAATAATTTCCTGTGCTTTATCAGGTCTTTGGTTTTGCTCAGAACTGTGTAACCATCTGTATTTGTTTTGAAATATTTTATTGTCACTTTGGTTAAATATATATAATAAAGATCCTTTTTAGTCATTTGTGCAAACCTTTTAATATTTTCCAATTCTAAATGAAGTCTTTTTGACCTGGAAGTAACTTTGGAATTTACCGGAGGGCATCTCAAAAGATTTGTTATAAAAAGAGAGATGAGGAACAAGCCACTTTGTGAGGCTGATCCTTATAATTAAGCTCATTTTACAAGTGAAAGAAGGAACAGAAGCACAGAGAAGACATGACCTAGTCAAAGCCACAACTAGGTAAGGGGAAGAATAAAGACTAGAATTCAGTGAATACTGAATCCTAAATCATAATGCCTGTATAATCAACCACTGTTGATTATAATTTTATGGTTCTTTTCTGTGTTGTGCTATGGGATTCAGAATGGGCTTTGTTATTTTTCCTTGGTATATATAATAAACAAGCAAAGCAGATTGCATTTAAAATCTAGCCCCCCCACCCACAAACACACACAAAATCTATTGAGAAAATCCCTTCCTAAACAATGACCTACTAAAAAGTACTTTTAGATAATCAAAGGATAAGTGAATCAAAAGTATATGGTCCTGCTGAGTTCCTTTGGGAGGACTTGCAGGCTAAGATGATATACATAGAACTACCAGGAGAGCTTTAGGATGTAAGGTGGTTCACTTCCATGCTATATATGTTACTCTGTTCCTGGCCTTTTCAGTTTAGCTGGGCCACAGAGAGTATGTCAAAGTCAATCATGAGTACCAGTGCTCAGTGCTGTTATTAGCCTTGGATCCTGGCATTTACTGTCCCATTGCAGCATGCATGATTATCCTGTTATTCTGAGTTCTCAGCCCCCTGAGCTCCCTGATTGTAACTCCGGAGGGGAAAATCCCAGGGCAAAATACCTTTGAAACTGAAATCAGTCAAAGGGAGAAATAAAGTTTAAGAAACCTGTTTATTTCTTACGAGCAGTTGTCCCACATCTCTCTCGACCAGCCTGCAGCAGAAGAGAGTTCCACCCAACCTGCAGATAAGCCCCACCCCCACGTCCCCACCCACGCTCACCCATTAATTACCTATTGATACAGAGATGGCTACTTTTCTCCACCCCTTGGAAACAGCTATTGATATGCAGATGCACTAAAGCCAGGCGAGAGATTCTGGAAATACTGCAATTATACCCACACTAATATTCTCTTATACTTCAGTTTTGAGAAACTATCTCAGACTTTTGTATGGCTGACTGGTATAATACCCTAAATAACTCTAAGTAATAGGCTTTGTATCCATGATCTGTGTTACAACCAAGCTTACAGGTGTAAAGTATTTTGAGGTATTGAAGGTTTTCCTTTTGACCCTTACCCTTTCTTGAACAAGCTACCCTCTTCCCAGCTTTCTTGAACAAGCTATTGGGTGGCAGCAATAGCTTCTAAAGGTGTGGCCCTAGAGGAAAGGGCCTATATAGCCAAGAACAAAAAGTCAAATTCTTGGCTTTGAATTCTAAAGTAGGCTGTTGAAATTGATAGCCGACAATAGGCTTGCAAACAGAGACTTTTAAACTGCAATAGTTTTGAGTTGTTTGGAAGTGAAAGTATCTTTAAGTTTAGATGCTTGGCTTTGAAAATCAAGAGCCAAATTCCAACTGTAAACTTTATACCATAATTATCAGACTTTGGAACAATATAGGATGATGTAAGAACAGTTTTCCTAGCCAAAAGGAAGTAAAATTTCCAGGACTTGGCAGGAGAAAGAGAATTGGAGAGGACATGGAAGGAACTTGGCTTCATGGGTGTAGTTTCTATACTTTACAATTTTCAACCTGAGTCCCAAGATGGATATTGAAGAGACACATCAGCAATTCTGCTGATAAGTGGCTTTCAGAGCAGGAAAACCATCATCATTAAACCCCTAAGAGTGTTGCCTGGTTAGATGGCATATTTTGTGGTGAAGACTTAGTCTCTAGGTGTTATGTCCGGATTGCAGTATCCTCAGAGACCAGAGACCACCAGGGAGACCAAGTCATGTATGCAAGAGCAAAGGGCATTTATTACGGGCTTAAGCTCAGACTCCCAGCATTTCCACCTAGGTAGTGGAGGTGAGCTGAGAGCCCCGGACAAAGGCGGGGAGGATTTTTATGGGCGTTGGGAAGAGGGGGTTACAGGAAACTGGGACATGGATACAGCAATCCAATCACAGTTACACAACATTATTGATGACAATTCCAGCCATACATATCATTTGGAGCATCCGTTACTTTTGGCGGGATCCAACCACAATATTTAAGGTATCTTTGAAATTAACCAATTACAGAGCGAACTTAGGGTCTTGTCTGATGACTAACAGGTTAACTTTTACAGGGTCTTATATCTCCTGCTCGCAGACCCCATCCTCAAGAATGTAGGGAGGCTTTCGGCTTCTCTTGATTGGATGGCAGGAGGGTGGTTACATGCTTTGGGCAATATGTAACTACCTGATAGTTTTGGGGAGACTGAAACTTAGGCCTTTTGTTTTCTGAGGCTTCCTGAAGCCTGTCATGGCGTTAGTTTGGTTCTTTCATAGGAAAGCATCTGAACTGAAGAGAAGCAATGGCTAAATGAGATCACCAGGTATATGGGCCTGAGACAGCTTTTTGGAGTCCTGCACACTCCTGTATGGTGTCCGAGAACCTTTAAAAGTTCCTATGGCACACAGTATGACAGTCCTCAAAAACTTAAACATAATGTTACCGTATGATACAGAAATTTCATTTCTAGTTATTTCAAAAGATTTGAAAGCAGGAACTCATATATCTTTACAACCATGTTCATAATGGCATTATTCACAATACCAAAAGGTGGAAACAACCCAACTATCCATCAACAAATGAATAAATAAAATGTGATGTATACATACGATGGAATATTATTCAACCTTAAAAAGGATTGAAATTCTGATACATGCTATAATAGGAATGAACCTATAAAACACTATGCTAAGTGAAATAAGTCAGATGCAAAAGGAAATAGTGTATGATTCCCTTGTAGGAGATATTCAGAATAGTTAAATTGAAATACAAAAAGTAGAACAGTGGTTACCAGGGTTTGGGGGAGCGGAGAATGAGCAGTTATCATTTAATAGGTATTAGGTTCAGTTTGGCTGATGAAAAAGTGGAGATGGATGGTGGTGATAGGTGAACAACAATGTGAATATGAACAATAATGCCAGTGAATTGTAGACTTAAAAGTGATCAGAATGGAAATATATGTGATGTATGTTTCACCACAATTTTTTTAAAATCTAGAGAAAAAAAAATTTCCTGTGCCCCAAGTGGAAAGACAAAAATGACTGAAAGTGAGGCCAGCTGACCTGGCGAGGCTAGGGCAAGGAGAATATAGAGTGACTTGTGAAGTCCTGGTGACTGGTGAGCCATGGGGATGCAGACATTTCAGCATGCTTATAGTGGAAATAGGTAACCAATACAAAGGAAACAGGGATTGTTCCTCTCAACAGAAGCTACTGAGGTAGTTTGCTGGTGACCGTATATCATATTCCTCTCCCCACAAACTAAGGATGATAAACTACCTAGGAGTCGGATCATGCAGAACTTAGATTACTACTGAGACTGAGAGGGGACCGAAAGGGGTGAAGGGAAAAAAATGATCATTTATTCAAAAAAGATTGAGTATAAATCGAAGTTACCAAAATTACTTTGGATTACAGGATTAGGTTTTCCATCATCAGTGAAATAAGGACTCCAGAGCTAAAGTAAGCTGAGTTATAAGGAAATCATTCCATTCTGCATGCATGAGTGTGTATGACTATGAAATATATTCTCACTGTGTTGCTACATGCCTTTTCTAAACCTAAAGTGAGGTGCTCCTCAAATCTGTGAAAATCCTGGAGCTCTTCTGTGAGGAACAAGGAGTTCTGCTTGGCTCTAAATCACTGCAGCTTCTTTGGGCTCATGTAAGATAGCCACACCCTTTGACTGATGGGCAATTCATGAAGCTGGAACTTTGGGGTACCTACAATTAAAGCAATAAACAAACATGTCCCTTGTTATACCTTGGCCTTTGAGAACACCTTTATACTATTTGGAATGCTGGAAAACTCTCCCACCATCATCTTCTAGTGGTTCATGGTAAGGACAAAAGACCTCCTGAACTAATAGCTATTAATAACTGCTAATCTTTATTACATTCCGTGCTGGCACTGTGCTGAGTACTTTACATGATTCTCTTATTTAGGCATTACAACAAATCTGTGAGGTAAATACTACTATTAATCACATTTTGCAGAAAAGGAAACTGAAGGTTAGCAAAAGCAGATAACTTGCTCTAGGTGACCCAAGTGCAAATATAACAGAACTAGGAAGAACCTAGAAACCTGACTTTGCAGCTCAAGTACTAGTCATGACCCTACATTGCTACTTGTTACTGTGGTAGCCTTCTGGTCTGCTCTAAATATCTAGCTCCACACAGATCACTGGCATGGATTTTCCTGGGTACAGCATTATACAGGATCTAGTGTCTTACAAGAACTGGCCTAACTGTTAGATCTGTGTTTGAGGACTCCCAGGTTGATTACTGGTCTATGTAGACAAACAAGGCTTCCACCTGATACCTAATAAGTTAACAATTATTAACTTGAATAATTTTGAAATGTGACTTTCTCAAAATTATGGAAAGCATTCAGTATATTTTGGGGTTTACAAGTCTATGGACAATTTATCGCCTTAGTTGTATCCAAACTACCTCATAAAAAGAGAACACAAGGAACTTGTGATGCTGTGCTGCATCTTTAAGCCATGAAAATTATGTATGTTTCCTACCATCCCAGGCCTTCCCCACCCCCATGTCACTGGAAGCTTACTTCTGTTCTCTGGTATAGGGTTGTCCTATTCATAGAGGAGGCGGATAACTGGCTTCCACAACTACCTCATGCAGCAGTGAGAGTTAATGGCTTAAAAGGCTTTCTTAGAAGCATGAAGGCTAAATCTCAGGGAGTGAGCTTGGAGCAACTGAGATAGACCTAGAGACTTACTTCATGCCATACAAGGTAGTCCAGCTTTTTGTTTCTGCCCTGTAGGCACTTGACAGGCAGGTGGACATTGCCTTATCTCACAAACAAGGGAAAGGAAAGAACACTTCTCTGTTCCTTCCTGAAGGGGTGCTGTGTGGTACAGGAAGCATGAAGATACTCTGCACCTGAGCTTGATTATGAACCCCACCCCCACCCCCCGCCATTGACAGCTGGCTCAAGGGAAAGCAGAGTTCCGAGATGAACTGTTCTAACCATGAACAGCCAATTAAATCAAGCCAGAGAAGCCCATCTGCAGGTGTTTAGTCTCTGTCCTAAAATGGACCTAGCCAACCTCTCCAGACTATCCAAAATACTGAACATTCCCTCCAGAGACATTTTTTAGCCTGACACGTCCCTTCTAATGTACAAACATTAATGATACCTGAACAGGTGTAAGGAAGGACCTCCAGAGGCCTAAGAAGCTATTCATCTGTTTCTGATCTTGAATGACCCCAGGACATCTTCCAGAACATGTTGCTCAACATAGAGTCCTTCTAGACTTTTAAAGTTCTGAGAGATTATTTTCAAACTATAACCTGACACTAAGCAAACTATTAATCAAGGATCAGGAAGAAAACATCTTTTCAGACACAAAAAGACTAAAATTGTACCTTCCAAGTACCTGTTCTTAGAACTTAACTTGAAGATCTGTCTCAATGAAATTAGAGAATAGATCCAGAAAGATCAGACAGAATCCAGAAAACAGTGTGCCACTCTAACTCAAAGCATCAGAGGGAAGTTCCTGGATGAAGCTAATGAGCAAGTCTATAGAGTGACTATTCCAGATTGAAGCTGGGCTAGATCTTCCCTATCTTTAATATCTCTGGTCCACTATTTTTGAGACCCAGGTCTGTATTAGGGATCCAGAGGCCTGGGCAGAGATAATTTAAAAACTGATAGGGAAGGAAGGGTGAGGAGAGATGTTGAAAGAGTGAGAGAAAGGGAGAAAGCCATAAATTAAACAAATTTTCACTTAAAATGAAAAAAAATCTCAAGACACAAATTTATTGCTCATAAAGATAGCTAATAAAATCTATAATTTGGAATAGGAATCCAGTCTCTGTGAATGTTTTATAGACTGATCTGACAAGGCCTTAACCATAAATATGTTGAGAATATTAAAAATATAAATTAGGACATAAAAGATAAAATTGTAAAACAAGTAAAATGAAACTAAAATATGTGGATACCTGAAAGAACATTCAAAGTTTTGGAGATCAAAATATAATCATTTGAAAAAGAATGAACTTCTGATGCATAGAACAACAGGGATAAGCCTGAAAAATACCATGTTATATGAAAGCAAGATGCAAACGACTGTATTATATGATTCCATTTTTAGGAAATGTCAAAAATAAAAAAGCATATCTACAGAAACAAAAGTAGATTAGTGATTGCCTGGGGCTGGAGGTGGGAACAAGGATTGACTAAATGAGCAGAGGGATTTTTTGGGGGGGTGATGGGAATGTTCTAAAACTGTATCATGGTAAGGAATCCATAAGTCTATAAATTTACTAAAACCCTTCGAACTGTACATGTAAAATGGGTGAAATTCACAGTATATAAGTTATACCTCAATGAAGTTGTTAAAAATATATAATTCTTGGGATAAAAAAGAGTTACAGTTAAGGATACTCTTAAAACTGGACGCAGTTGAACACTTAATTAGGAATTGAAGACATTACTGGGGAACTTGCTCAGTATGCCATGCAGGAAGACAAAGAAATTAAATATGAAAGAAAATCAAAAGACATGGAGGATAGATTTTCAAGTCTCCAACAACTGTTTTATGAAAGTTCCAGAACAAGAATAGAAGTAGAGCTGCAACATTTGAAACAAGAATGGCTAAGAATTTCTAAAAACTGAAGAAAGATTTTGATTTATCTAAGAAATATTCATCAGTTGCCTGTTTTGTACCAGGCCGAAGAAAAAACTGAACAAGATGAAATCTCTCCCTCAGGTTTGTTGTGTATGTTCAGGACCAAGCAGGATAAATAAAAATGCCAAGGTACATCACAATAAAACTGCAGAACATTAAGGATAAAGACATAATCTTAAAATCTTCCAGAGAATAATGAATGATTATCTACAGAGTAATGACAGATCAACAGCAGATTTAATATCAGCGACAATGCAAGTCAGAAAACAGGAAAGATGATGCTGATGTGAAATAACCACCTGCATAGAATGTTTTACCAATGAACTACAATCATTAATGAGAGGGGAAAAGATGCATTCAGTTGTACAAAAACCAAAAGAATTTATCATGCGCAGAACCCCATTAAAAGAAATATTAAAGATGTACTTTAGCAAGGAAAAATATGGACAGAGAGAAGACGTGAGAAATGAAAAACCATGAATAAAATGTCAGTAAATGTAACAATTTCCTATTAAAAAACCACAGCCCTAATTTCTATGTATTTTTAAATAGAGTTAAAATTATAATCTAAATAATGATAAGAAGATGGGGCTGTTATTCAATGGATCTAGCATCCTCAGACCTGTGTTTGGGTTATGGTATAATAGAAATAATTGAATTAACATAGGCTTTATTAGAAAAATTTGTAATTCTTTATGTATGTAAATCTTTAAGAATAGAAACATCACGTATAATAATTAATATTTATTTAGTATTGGAGAAGTTAATAGAGGGGGGAAAAGAATGAGTATCAGAAATTTTATGAAGGCATGGAAGTGGAAAAAAAGAAGAAAAAAGATAGTAAACAGAAAACAAATTAAGTGGCAGAATTAAGTTAAAATATGTCATTAATCACAAAACAAAAATGAATTAAACTCACCCTAAAGATAAAAATTATCAAATTGGGTATTTAAAATTCTAGCTCCGTGTGTCTGGGAGACACATATAAAAACAAAACTACCCAAAAAGGGTAGAAACAGATGGACAGAAATAAGTCAATTCACTACTAACCCTGTGGAAGCTCTGGTAGCAATAGTAATATAGGCAAATGTGATTTAAGGCAAATAAAAAACGAACTAAAATATAATCCTAAAAAGCTACCTGGGCCAGCATTGGGCAATACTTACATTGTCTTAGAAACGTAAATGTTGGTTACTGGTTTGCGACTTTTCGATTCATCTTGGAAGAACCAAGGAAGTCTTGCTTGTAATTGTAGGCAGGATACTTACTCTGCCTTGATGAAGTAAAAATAAAAGTGTGCTAACAGTGGTGGCACATGGAAGGTGAAAGAAAGTGTACAGGAATTACCACTCACATAAAGTAGGTGGTCAAGAGGCCCTGCAAAAGTTGATGAAATAGGAAATGGAAGTTTATGCATATTGTTTAAACATATAATGAATAAACACATATTAATTAGTAAAAGAATTAAAAATTACATAAAATCATCCAAGGGAATGGTCAGCAAAATCTTCATTAATGAAAGTCAATAGATAATGCCTAAATTGATAAATCAAGAAATAGAGGCCTAAGAATGTGTATATATAACATGTTGGTGGTAACCAATAGAAGTTCTGAGCTCTTAGAAGAGGCTGCCTCCTGAGTACAGAACTGGGCATAGTGTAGGGGTGGTATGGGACACTTATTGTTTTTAATCATAAGCAGAACATATTTGATATGTTACCATATCCATAAATTACTTCAACAAAGTAAAAAATCAAAATGAAATGAAGTTTAAATAAAGGGGGTGTACCACAAAACAACCCTTACCCTTTAGGCCTGGGCCACTCTGCATTTTCTCAACAGTAAGAATCTATGCAGCCTGTACTAATTATCAGGAGTGTAAACTGAAGCCACTGGGTGTGTGGCTGGAGAGGAGCCCTATCTCCAGGGGATTTCTGAGTCTCTTTTGGTATTAACTTTGGCACTGAAATTTTGGTTCTACCATGGTCAGCAGTACCCACAAATTCTCACATCAGCTAACCTTGAGACAGTGGCAATGGCTTCTTTCCTCTCTTAAGTGGCATGTCTGATTTTTGCTTCCCTGACAGGGAGCTGCAGTCAACAATCATTAGGATTTTTTCCCCAAACATACATAACCCTGGTCAGAAAACACATGAGTGGCATTGCACAGATTTTTGACCAGGGTTTTCATTGTTCAGCTAGAACTCCTCTCTTCTCAGATAATACATCCCATAAAGAATAAATACCTCTTTGAGAGCAGTTGGGAAGCCAGATGACAGAGGAAGGAGGGAGATTTACTTTTCTCTGTCTATACTTAGTACCTTTCAAAATTGGAGCCTGGATTTTTTTTCTTACTCAAAGAGTCTATGGAAATCTATCTGCTTTACTTTATAAATCCTAAATTGAAACATTACTAATATTTAAGGGTCTCTCTGAAAGGGCTTTTAAGAAAAACCGGACTGTCAGAACTCTGTTGACAATTTTACAGAGAAGGTACCCAATAAATATTTGCTGATGTTGGTGTTATTGTTGATAGCGGTTGTAATAGCGCCAATGATGGGATGAGCAAGACCTCATTTCATTACCACACAAGCTAAAGCACTAGAGCTTTGTGAAGAGTCACCCTGATTTCTCTAGAATGGCATGTCCACAATGCCATTGCCCATTTTCTTCAGGGCCTGGCACTGCCCTTAATACGACCTCTACTTGCTATAAAGAGTCTCTCCTCTGTACTCTGTCAGCAAATCATTCTGCCCCCAAAATGGGTTTTCCAGATATCTCACGATCATAACCAGTAGCTCCGACTCTAGGAAATCTCTCCACTCAGTTGATGCTGTGGTGGAGTGTAACCTGTGCATTTGGGAGGAACCTACCTTCCAGGGAGCCAGAAGTGCTCACTAGTCAAGCAAAGCACCATGCACAGACGCCGTACTATTAAGTGATGTATTCTGATCTCTCAAGTGCCCAACACATCCCCTAAAGCATTGTCTGGCAACTGCAGGCCTGCAGTCTGGGTGTAGGAAAGAAACATGAAGATCATTGCCACCTAGACATTTACCACAGTTAATCACGAATCAGCTGTCTGAATACAACATGGCTCAGGGCTGATTGGAATTCTATATTCTTCATCACATAGACATGATCTTTGTCACAGAGAATTCTCCATCCCTGTTCCCTCCCTCTTTTCCTTCTTCATTCTTTCCTTCCCTCACTCACCAGACATCCTTCAACCTATGTGTGTCAGACTGCTCCAATAAGAAGGAACTAAGAACCATATGCCCACTTTAAATTTAGGAAAGTATGAAAGACCCCAACATCAGAAGTGGAAGTGGGTTCTCATAAGACTCTTAACTCAGGAATAAGTAGATTAAGGAACTAAGAACCATATGCCCACTTTAAATTTAGGAAGGTATGAAAGACCCCAACATCAGAAGTGGAAGTGGGTTCTCATTAAGACTCTTAATTTAGGAATAAATAGATTAAATTAAAGCTGAGAAATTCCCATTATAGTTGCATCTTTTGAGTAATGCCCTCTCTTACACCCACATCTGATTTGGTTAGTACTATTCTGTGGGCAATTGTAAGTACGATGGAAGGAATGATTCCCCTAACTTATCTGGGTGATTTGAAGGAGGTACAGAAAGGGCCACTACCTAGTATGGTTGTGCAAGTTGGGCACAAAGGAGTGCCTGGAGGAGGTGAGTCAGGGCAGAAATCTAGACCATGCCCTGCTCACTAAGCCATGAGTCTAGGGGTGCAGAGGATGGGTACACTTTTCTCATTCCCACAAAGGTCTGTATGTTGTAGGCAGCAGATCTGCGTTCTCTGATTGTAATCCTCTGATGGGAAGGTCAGGGACAGACCAGACTGGGAACACCAGCTGTGTGGACAGGCCCAGGCTTTACAAAGCAAGGCAAGAAGGGCATCATCCACATCAGGTCCCCTGCTTTGATACCGCTTAGGGTCAGGGTTTTTCTGGGGATCTGACTGGGGTTTCAAACTTCATAATTGGTCTTCTGGTTTCTACCCAGTTACTCCTCACATTAGTCCTACTGATTTTTATCTCCCAAATAAATGTATCTCCTGAACATAAATATATCCTCTTCATCCTCATTGACATTTTCATGTGGGAAACTTCTAGAGAATCCCTAGAGAGACGCAAATGGGCTTGAACACTAAGGATTTAAGAAGAGGTGGCTAGAACTGCTAATTTTCTAAGGCCGACCTTGTTGTCACCTAAAAACTTGCCTGGAAGAACGATCCACGTTCCAACTGTGGCTTTGATCCTAACTCTATGCCTGCTTTGGGTAAATCCTTACCCAGCCCTGGGCTTCAGTCTCCAGGTCTAGACAATAAGACGATTGGGTCTTTATTGTTCTGTCAGGCTGTGGTTATACCCAGCTTGGCTTCCTGAGGTTGGAAGCATAAAAGTGACTTGACAAAAGCCCTGGTTTGTAGTCCTGTGGAGCTCACATCTAGGATGAGAATGAAGGTGTCGTTCATAGGCTCAGAGCCCTGTGCTTCTCTCCCTGCTCAGTTCATGCTGAGTGATTCAGGGATTTAATGGCCATTGGAATACCAAACATTACTGAGCTTGCTTCATCTTCAGCTTCTCCTCTTATTTGTTAAGCCCTTGTGGAAGTTGCCATCCCTCCCACCTGTACATGAGTATGCAGGATGCTATAGTAAAAAACCAGGTGCTTTGATGTCCTAGCTCCACGCCTTATTACTTAGGTGACTGATTCCCAGTTTCCTAATCTGTAAAGTGGAGATAATAATGTTTATGTCATGGAGCTGCTGTGAGGATTAAATGAGATTCTGTCTTAAAACGCATAGCATAGGACTTGGCTAATACATGATAACTCCCTTTCCCCTCCTCCCTTCCCCGCCCACCCCCTAGTGTGTGCATGTCAGTAAAGACTATTAAAATGTTGCATCCTAGAGGAGTAGACTGGCTAATGACACAAGTTTAGGCATGAAACAGGTATGCACTTGGTTATTTGTGGCTTGAAATATCACCCCTGCCATTATTTCATTGAGTTTTATCTGAAGAGATGTCTCATTAGAATGAAAATATGTATACATTTTTTTCTCTGAAGTGATGGGATCTCTAGTTTTGCTGGATGTGATAATCCTATGTGTGCATATGGAAGGGGTTGGCATCCAGTGGGTTCACTGAAATGGCATTGGGAAGTCCCCTTGAGTTTCAACCTCAGTGCTTTCTGATAAGTTGACTGTCTCCCATCATGCACCTGTGATAAAAGGCCCATTGTGTTGTCCCTGATACCCAGACACTGCCCCCTCATTCCATCTGTGAAGAGTTTTCTTCTAGGGAAATGTACAGTCTCAGCCACACAATTACTATCTGTATAAAACAGGTAAGTTAGTATAATGTACTGGTTAAGAGCAAGGTCTCCATATTCATTCTGTTTGATTTTTGAAGACTGACACTGCTACTTACTAGCTTTGTGACCTTGGCTATAGTTAATTTCTCAGTTTCCCTATCTAAAAAATGGGGCCAAAGGGGCCAACCTGACAAGTTTGTTGAGAAAGTTAAATGAGTCAATATATATAAAATGTCTGATACATAATAAGCTCTCATAAATTTCTATTTTTATTAATCATTATAATGATGTCTTCTCCACATTATAAGTCGTCAGTATGTTAGAACAAAGCTGAAAGTGGTCCAGTTAATTGCAGCAGAATGGGTATATGGGGAGGAGCCAATACCTAGAACCTTGACCATCTGTTTCAGAGATAATACCCTGCTGCAGGTCCTGGAGATCACTGTAACTGGAAGGAAAGACCATAAACAGCAGGTGGGAGACTATGATTGCAAAAGGCACTTTTCTGCCTATTGATTTCCTGCCTGATCACATAAGAGATCTCAAGTCCCTATTTGTGCCAGGTAGGACACTGGAACACAGTGAAGTCAGAACGGCAGGGAATTCCTGATCACCCGTCATCTTTGCATTGTTCGTTTGATGGCCGTGACCTAATCAATCCCTGGAACTTCTAGATGCTGGCCTTTACCTCAGCCTGCTGCTGAGAACAATATATGCAATTTATGTCAGTTACCAAATGGTTCCACCAGGACTTGAGTACCTGACTGAGAGAATTTCTTAGAAGAGACAAAAGAGCTGCCTCTGGTTCTGTTCTCATGACTAAATCCTAAGAGTGAGCTTGCTTTTGCTGCTGAAGGCCTGAATCCTTAGGGGGAAAAAAAGCAGGAGGAGTCAGGCTATGTTAGGATTACTAAGGCTTCTTGGTAGGCAGAGCATGCAATAACTACCCACTCCTGATCATTCTCGACCTGTTGGACCAGCTGAGGAGATCTGGGATGTTCACAAAGTCCCAAGTCTGGGAGGTGTGTGACATCATCAGAATCTAGGAGATGCCTGGAAGGTGGCATTGTACAATGACTCCATCTGAGTACTGAGAGATGCCCTTCAGATTCTGCACTTGAAGTCATTATTTTTTTAGAAGTACAGAGAATGAGAGATAAATAAAAACTGGATTGGTGGGGAAAGTTCCCTGGAAGAAATGGTCCACATACGCTGCTTCTACTTCCAAGACTCTACTTCCTTTCAATCCCCATTCACAGACAAATCTTGGGTCTTGTCAATTGCCCCAAACTACTCCACCTCCAGAATCTTAAACTCTAGTATCCTGTCTTCAGTCTTCCATTTCTCTCACTCCTTGTTCCTTCTAGACCTACTCTTTGATCTTAACAAGACTTACTTCCTAGTATTTGATTCTTCCACTTTCTTCCAGTCTGTCTCTCCCTTACACAATTCTTTTTTTTTACTGAAGTATAGTTGATACACAATTTTATATTGGTTTCAAGCATACAACACAGTGTTCAACAGTTATGTCATTAAATCCTCACCCCAACTTGTGCAGTTACTATCTGTCACATATGAAGATGTTACAAAACCATTGACTATATTCTCCATGTTGCACATCCATCTCTGTGACCAACTTATATTATGATTGAGATTTTTGTGCCCCTTTATCCCCTTCACACACCCCCACCCTAACCCCTCCCCGACGGTAACCACCCGTCACTTCCCAGTGTCTCTGAGTCTGCTGTTATTTTGTTCATTTTGCTTTGTTTTTAGATTCCACAAATAAGTGAAATCATATGGTATTTGTCTTTTTCTGCCTGTCTTATTTCACTTAGCATAATACCCTCTAGGTACTCCATATTGTGGTAAATGTCCCCTATGCAATTCTTAGCTCTTCAGATCGATTACTGTTATAACAAAGCTGTCTGCTCTTTTGTCCCCCTAACCTTTTACCTAACCTGCTGGGAAAGCAGCTGGGCCTTTCATAATACATTAGTGGTCAGCTACCTCTCCTGTTCCTCAAAGAAGTACAAGTTATTTCAAAAGTATCTATTCTGTTCAAACTCTCTACCTCTTCTCCATCCCACCCTATCTCTTAATTCTTTTTTTTTAATTTTGGTATCATTAATGTACAATCACTTGAACACCATTATGGTTACTAGACCCCCTACTATCAAGTCCCCCCAGCATACCCCACTACAGTTACTGTCCATCAGTGTAGTAAGATGCTATAGAATCATTACTTATCTTCTCTATAAATAGTGCCTTCACGTGTCCCCTGCTTCTGTATTATGTGTGCTAATCATAATGCCCCTTTTCCCCCCTTATCCCTCCCTTCCCACCGTCTTCCCCACTTTCCCTTTGGTAACTGTTAGTCCATTCTTGGGTTCTGTGAATCTGCTGCTGTTTTGTTCCTTCAGTTTTTTCTTTGTTCTTATACTCCACAGATGAGTGAAATCATTTGGTACTTGTCTTTCTCCACCTGCCTTATTTCACAGAGCGTAATACCCTCTAGCTCCATCCATGTTGTTGCAAATAGTAGGATTTGTTTTCTTCTGATGGCTGAATAATATTCCATTGTGTATATGTACCACATCTTCTTTATCCATTCATCTACTGATGGACACTTAGGTTGCTTCCCTTTCTTGGATATTGTAAATAGTGCTGCAATAAACATAGGGGTGCATATGTCTTTTTCAAACTGCGCTGCTGCATTCTTGGGGTAAATTCCTAGGAGTGGAATTCCTGGGTCAAATGGTATTTCTAGTTGGAGTTTTTTGAGGAACCTCCATACTGCTTTCCACAATGGTTGAACTAGTTTACATTCCCACCAGCAGTGTAGGAGGGTTCCCCTTTCTCCACATCCTCGCCAACATTTGTTGTTGTTTGTCTTTTGGATTTTGGCCATCCAAACTGGTGTGAGGTGGTATCTCATTGTGGGTTTAATTTTCATTTCTCTGATGATCAGCGATGTGGAGCATCTTTTCATGTGCCTGTTGGCCATCTAAATTTCTTCTTTGGAGAAGTGTCTGTTCAACTCCTCTGCCCATTTTTTAATTGGCTTATTTGCTTTAGTTTGCTGAGATGCATGAGCTCTTTGCATATTTTGGATGTCAACCCCTTATCGTATGTGTCATTTATGAATATATTCTCCTATACTGTAGGATGTCTTTTTGTTCTACTGATGGTGTCCTTTGCTGTACAGAAGCTTTTTAGTTTGATATAGTCCCACTTGTTCATTTTTGCTTTTGTTCCCCTTGCCGGGGAGATATGTTCATGAAGAAGTTGCTCATGTTTATGTCCAAGAGATTTTTGCCTATATTTTTTTCTAAGAGTTTTATGGTTTCATGACTTACATTAAGGTCTTTGATCCATTTTGAGTTTACTTTTGTGTATGGGGTTAGACAGTAATCCAGTTTCATTCTCTTACATGTAGCTGTCCAGTTTTGCCTACACCAGCTGTTGAAGAGGTGGTCATTTCCCTGTTGTATATCCATGGCTCCTTTATTATTTACCAATTGCCCATATATACTTGTGTTTATATCTGGGTTGTCTATACTGTTCTACTGGTCTATGGATCTGTTCTTGTGCCAGTACCAAATTGTCTTGATTACTGTGGCTTTGTAGTAGAGCTTGAAGTCAGGGAGCGTAATTCCCCCTGCTTTATTCTTCCCTCTCTGGATAGCTTTGGCTATTCGGGGTCTTTTGTCATTCCATATGAATTTTAGAACTATTTGCTCTAGTTCATTGAAGAATGCTGTTGGTATTTTGATAAGGATTGCATTGAATCTGTAGATTGCTTTAGGCAGGATGGCCATTTGGACAATATTAATTCTTCCTAGCCAAGAGCATGGGATAAATTTCCATTTATTAGTGTCCTTTTAATTTCTCTTAAGAGTGTCTTGTAGTTTTCAAGGTATAGGTCTTTCACTTCCTTGGTTTGGTTTATTCTTAGGTATTTTATTCTTTTTGATGTAATTGTGAATTGTGTATTGTTTTTCTGATTTCTCTTTTTTGCTAGGTCACTGTTAGTGTATAGGAATGCAACAGATTTCTGTGTATTAATTTTGTATCCTGCAACTTTGCTGAATTCAGATATTAGATCTAGTAGTTTTGGAGTGGAGTCTTTAGGGTTTTTTATGTACACTATCATGTCATCTCCCAACAGGGACAGTTTGACTTCTTCCTTACCAATCTGGATGCCTTTTATTTCTTTGTGTTGTCTGATTGTCATGGCTAGGACCTCCAGAACTATGTTGAATAAAAGTGGGGAGAGTGGGCATCCTTGTCTTGTTCCCGATCTTAAAGGAAAAGCTTTCAGCTTCTCGCTGTTAAGTATAATGTTGGCTGTGGATTTGTCATATATGGCCTTTATTATGTTGAGGTACTTGCCCTCTATACCCATTTTGTTGAGAGTTTTTATCATGAATGGATGTTGAGTTTTCTCGAATGCTTTTTCACCATCTATGGATATGATCATGTGGTTTTTGTCCTTCTTTTTGTTGATGTAGTGGATGATGTTAATGGATTTTTGAATGTTGTACCATCCTTGCATCCCTGGAATGAATCCCACTTGATCATGATGGATGATCTTTTTGATGTATTTTTAAATTCAGTTTGCTAATATTTTGTTGAGTGTTTTTGCATCTATATTCATCGGGGATATTGGTCGGTAATTTTCTTTGTGGTGTCCTTGCCTGGTTTTAGAATTAGAGTGATGTTGGTCTCATAGAATGAGTTTGGGAGTATTGCCTCCTCTTCCACTTTTTGGAAAACTTTAAGGAGGATGGGTATTAGGTCTTCACTAAATGTTTGATAAAATTCAGCAGTGAAACCATGTGGTCCAGGTATTTTGTTCTTGGGTAGTTTTTTGATTACCAATTCAATTTCTTTGCTGGTAATTGGTCTATTCAGATTTTCTGTTTCTTCCTAGGTCAGCCTTGGAAGGTTGTATTTTTCTAGAAAGTTGTCCATTTCTGCTAGGTTGTCCAGTTTGTTACCATATAATTTTTCATAGTATTCTCTCATAATTCTTTGTATTTCTGTGATGTCCGTAGTGATTTTTCCTTTCTCATTTCTGATTCTGTTTATGTGTGTAGACTCTCCTTTTTTCTTGATAAGTCTGGCTAAGGGTTTATCTATATTGTTTATTTTCTAGAAGAACCAGCTCCTGCTTTCATTGATTCTTTCTATTGTTTTATTCTTCTCAATTTTATTTATTTCTGCTTTAATCTTTATTATGTCTCTCCTTCTACTGACTTTGGGCCTCATTTGTTCTTCCTCTTCTAGTTTCATTAATTGTGAGTTTAGTCTGTTCATATGGGATTGTTCTTCTTTCCTGACATAGGCCTGTATTGAAATACATTTCCCTCTTAGCATGGCCTTTGCTATGTCCCACGGATTTTGCAGTGTTGAAATATTTTTGTCATTTGTCTCCATATATTGCTTGACCTCTCTTTTCATTTGGTCATTGACCCATTGATTATTTAGGAGCATGTTATTAAGCCTCCATGTGTTTGTGGGCTTTTTCGTTTTCTTTGTGTAATTTATTTCTTATTTCATACCTTTGTGATATGAGAAGCTGGTTGGTACAATTTCAATCTTTTTAAATTTACTGAGGTTCTTTTGTGCCTAGTATATGATCTATTCTTGAAAATGTTCCATGTGCACTTGAGAAGAATGTGTATCCTGTTGCTTTTGGATGGAGTGTTCTGTAGATGTCCATTAGGTCCATCTGTTCTAATATGTTGTTCAGTGCCTCTGTCTCCTTACTTATTTTCTGTCCTTTGGAGTGAGTGGTGTGTTGACGTTTCCTAAAATGAATGCATTGCATTCTATTTCCCCCTTTAGTTCTGTTAGTATTTGTTTCACAAATGTAGGTGATCCTGTGTTGGGTGCATAGATATTTATAATAGTCATAACCTCTTGTTGGATTGACCCTTTTATCACTATGTAATGTCCTTCTTTGTCTCTTGTGCCTTTCTTTGTTTTGAAGTCTATTTTGTCTGATACAAGTACTGCAACTCCTGCTTTTTTCTATTAGTTGCATGAAACATCTTTTTCCATCCCTTAACTTTCAGTCTATGTATGTCTTTGGGTTTGAAGTGAGTCTTTTGTAGGCAGCATATAGATGGGTCTTGTTTTTGTATCCATTCAGTAACTCTATGTGTTTTGATTGGTGCATTCAGACCATTTACATTTAGGGTAATTATCGATAGGTATGTACTTATTGCCACTGCAGGCTTTAGATTCGTGGTTACTAACGGTTCAAGGGTAATTCCCTTACTATCTAACAGTCAAATTTAACTCACTTTGTATGCTATTACAAATACAACCTAAAGCTTCTTTTTTTTTCCTCCTCCATTCTTTCTATGTTATGAATCATATTCTGTACTCTTTGTCTAGCCCTTGGGTGACATCTATTTAGCCTTAGGAATGCTTCCATCCATCATAGTCCCTCCAAAATGCACTGTAGAGGTGGTTTGTGGGAGGTAAATTCTTTCACCTTTTACTTATCTGAAAATTGTTTAATCCCTCCTTCAAATTTAAATGATAACCTTGCTGGGTAGAGTATTCTTGGTTCAAGGCCCTTCTGATTCATTGCATTAAATATATCACGCCACTCCCTTCTGGCCTGTAAGGTTTCTGTTGAGAAGTCTGATGATAGCCTGATGGGTTTTCCTTTATATGTGATCTCTAGCTGCTTTTAAAAGTCTGTCTTTATCCTCAATCTTTGCCATTTTAATTATTATATGTCTTGATGTTGTCTTCCTTGGGTCCCTTGTGTTGGGTGATTTATGCACCTCCATGGCTTGAGAGACTTCTCCTTCCACAGACTGGGGAAGTTTTCAGAAGTTACCTCCTCAATGACACTTTCTATCCCTTTTTCTGTCTCTTCTTCTTCTGGTACCTCTATAATGTGAATATTGTTCCATTTGGATTGGTCACACAGTTCTCTCAATATTCTCTCATTCTTAGAGATTCTTTTTTCTCTCTGTGCCTTAGTTTCTTTGTATTCCTCTTCTCTAATTTCTAATCCATTTACCATCTCTTCTACACATCTCATCTGCTTTTAAATCCCTCCATTGTATGTTTCATTTCAGATATGGAATTTCTTAATGATTCAATCTCCGACTTAAATTCGTTCCTGAGTTCTTGAATATTTTTCTGTACCTCCATAAGCATGTTTATAATTTTTATTTTGAACTGTCTTTCAGGAAGATTGGTGAGTTCAGTTTTATTTGGCCCTTTTTCTGGGGTCTGTGAGATTTTGGTCTGAACCATGTTCTTTCGATGTTTCATATTTCTGTGTGGTGCCGTCTATTGCCCAGACATTCCAGTATCTGGAGCTGCTCAGCCCCTAGAGCAAGGTTAGGGGTCTAGGGGAGCAGAGCTGGTGCCTGGGGGAGGAAAGATCTGTTTCCTGATCCCATCTGCGGTGCCTGTCTCCAGTGCCAGAGCCTGGGGGCCAGACACACACATGTAAGCCTGCGTGCTTTGCGTTTCTAGATGTTGTAGGAGGGGCCTCCCTCTGGCTGGCCTGCTGCCAGTGCAGTGACTTCGTGTTTGTGCGCAGGTGCCTGCAGGCCAGTAGGAAAGCTTGGCAGGGTGTGTGTCACAGTGAGGGGCCTCGGAGCTGGGTGGGCAGCCAGGGAGATGGAGCACCTGAAGCTCCTCAAAGCTCCCAACCAGCTGGGCAGAGTGCACCCAGAGAACCTTGTCCAGCTCTCCCTTCTCCCGTGCAGCAAGCTCCATGCAAACCCCGCCCCTTCAGCAGCCCTGTAGCTGCTAGGAACCCTCTCAGACCACCCTCCCTTCCTGTGACACAGAGCGGGTGGGTGTGGATCTCATCCTCCACAAACAGCCGGAATGTCAGTCTCACAGGCCCTCTGCCCGTCTGAGCTCCCCAGCGTCCAGAGCACCACACAATATAGGCTTCTGCTCACAAAGCAGATCTCCAGGACTAGGTGTTCAGCAGTCCCAGGCTTCCATGCCCTCCCGGCTCTGTTTCTCTTCCTCCTGCCAGTGAGCTGGGGTGGGGGAAGTCATTCATGTTATGCCTATGTTTTTTTCTAAGAGTTTTATGGTTTCATGACTTACATTCAGGTCTTTGATCCATTTTGAGTTGACTTTTGTGTATGGGGTTAGACAGTAGTCCAGTTTCATTCTCTTACATGTAGCTGTCCAGTTTTTCCAACACCAGCTGCTGAAGAGGCTGTCATCTCCCCATTGTATATCCAAGGCTCCTTTATCAAATATTAATTGACTGTATATGTTTGGGTTAATGTTTGGATTTTCTATTCTGTTCCACTGGTCTGTGGGTCTGTTTTTATGCCAATACCAAATTGTCTTCATTACTGTGGCTTTGTAGTAGAGCTTGAAGTCAGGGAGTGTAATTCCCCCTGTTTTATTCCTCCTTCTCAGGATTGCTTGGGCTATTCGGGGTCTTTGAACTCATCCTTTAAGGAATGAATAGCAATTAGCCAAACAGACAAGGGAGAATTGACATTCCAAACAGAAGAACATCGTGAGCAACATCATGAAAGAGTGAGAGCACCTGCTGAAGTTGTAAATGGGTGGCCTGGTTGAGCATATTCGATGAATGTGGGTGAAGGAGAATCCTGGTCATCTATTCTGATGATGACACTTCAGTAAAAGTAAAATTAGTCCTTGAATTTAATCCTCTTCTTTAGTAGGACCCTTTAAAAGATGACAACAATAAAATCTTCTTAATTCTTTTCATGAGAATTAAATTCATTTAATAAGAAGTACCTTAGTATCAAATACAGGGACAGGAAGCTCAAAAGAAGTTTTTCATCTCTTCAGCTTTCTTTTAAAAAATTACTTCTTACTATTTGCTGGGGGCAATGGTTATTAATAGGAATAGTCAAGGGAATAATTTCTCAATTATTCTCAGCTGCTTTTCAAATGCGAAGGATGTTAATTCTATTTTTCATAAGGTGGAAGAGTATGACCAGTTGTATCAAGTAGAATCCAAACCCCAAACAGTTCCAAGTCAGTTTGGATTAGCCTCAGGAAATCCTGATTTTTATCTGATGTGGCCCATAAGCCCAATTATTATACTCACAAGAGAGTTTCTTTAAGAACTGGCTATTAGCCTCACTTTACATTCAAAGGCAGGAGGTGATAAATCTTAAAACAAGGTCATATGACTTTTAGAACTGCTGTCACTCTCCCTCTTGATCTCTCTATCCTTCCTTTTGATCCACATCCTTCCCCTTTGCCCATTCTGTTTTTTGTTCATGTCCCTATTTTTTTCTTCTTAATTTATGTCTTATGCCTATCAGTATCTCATTGTCATTTAAATTTTTCTGCTAGTGATATGTGGATTTCTAATACTTTCCCTGAAAAAATATTTCAGAGAACTCTTCAGACTGCTTACTTCTCAGGGACTGTCAAATCAGTTCCTCTTACAATTCCTCAGATACTCCCATACTAGATAGAACCACACCTAGAGGAATGGGATTATCGTCTCTGTGTCACTCAGGAGCAAGTCTCTTGTGGAGAATCCTGTCTATCCTTGGCCCTGCCCTCCTTAATATTTTTAACAGGCATGTGTATGAAGACATGGATGGCAGGATTACCAAATATGCAGGTGACTCAAAGCCAGGAAGCATAACTAAGATGATAGGTGACAGAATCGATTTCCATAATGATCTCACTTGGCTGGAATGTTGATATGAAACCAACGAGCTGAAATTTAAATCAGACAGATGTAAAGTTCAACATGTGAAACTTAAAGAGAATCTGCAGACACTCGAGTCCTGACATAGATTAGCTCATGTGGATTAGATTGAATGGTTTTGACTATTAGCTTAATGTAAGCCCAAAGCATGAAACAGCTGTTGAAAAGGTTAACATATGGTTAGACTGTGAATTAAAAGTGGGTCTAGATCAAAAGGAATTGCCTGTACTGTGCATTGTCATGGCATATCTGAAATATGATTTTCTATGATGATCCAGAACCAGGACAGGGGAGGTAGATGGAGAGGGAAGGACAGTGAGAGGTAAAATTAGAAGAGGGTCTAAAAACCATGTCAGATAAAAGTGGTGAAAAACTTGGAAAGAAACAAGTCAGAGATCTGCTAGATGAATTCACCTATTCCAAGGTCAGTGTGAGCCAGAGAACAACTCAAAAGGAATGTAGAAGTAAATAGCTTCAGTTGACCCCATCTCTGTCCTACTGTGTTCCCTGCCTCTGCCCCATTTGTCTTATTCCTGTGAGTTCTAAAATGAGTCCAAACTTCTTCCCTAACTCTAAGTACACAGATTTTATCTCTCTGTCATGATTAACATATGGATAGGACAGAGTTAGCTTCATGGGTGTACAATCTGTGCTGTTGCACAGGGCCCTGCTCTTAGAAGGACCCTGTGCTTGGTTTAATGTCTCCTTGAAATTCATAACAATTTTTGAACAAGGGCCTGGCATTTTCATTTTTCACTGAGCCCCACAAATCATGTAGCCAGTCCTGGGTATGGACAACTTTCTTTTCTTCTTAGACCAATCGGAGTTTTCTAAAAGGAAGTTTTGCTATGAAAATAAGCTAGCAAACAATGTCAGCTACTCCAACAGCTAGAAAAGAATAACATTTCAGATTATAGATTAATCCCAAAATGAACTAAAGCTCAGCCAAAAAATGCAGTTAGCACAGTTAGGAGAGTCTATAGCTTCTGGCTCCTTTCTACCTCATTTTTAGCTGCCCCCAAATGTTAAATTAAGACATGGACATGATCTGAGGTTGATTTTGGTTTAACAACAAAACCAAACTGTAGGATCTATAGCAGAGGCTCCATGCCAGAAATGGTCCCAAGTTCCCTGACTCTAGTTTTATCACCACTTGCCAGTCCCCTCTTTCTAACCTCCTTCTTCTGCCACTTTCTATCCATTGTAGATATCTGGGGCACTGGCTTCTTCATTTTGACTCCATTTACTTCCAATCTGTTTACTAGCTGATTGAAAAGGCCAGTTAAACAAGTTGGAGAACTTTGTTTTCTTCACCTACTATTGGCATCATGTAAGGTTGCCAGATTAAGCAAGTACAAATATAGTTTACCTAAATCATGATTTTAGATAAGCAATGGGTGATTTTTTAGTACAGTATTTCAAATATTTCATGACATATACTTAATGCTAAAAAATTATTTGTTGTCCAGCTGAATTTCAAATTTATCTGAATGTCCTGCATTTTATCTTGGAATACAGACCTCATGAGCACCTATGGCTCCTGGGCTGCCCTAGACATCCAGGATATGCCTACCAGCTAACGAACCTCTTGGAATCCATTGGCATCTCTTCAGTTTTTTCTGGGGCCAAAACTGTCTCCTGGCTTTATCTAATGTCAGATTCTGGCTCTTAGAATGTCTGCCTCCTCTCTAGTTCCTATTTTAACAAGAGAGCAGCCATGACTAATGGATCCTGAGTTTATTGAACAATCACATATCTTTCCCAATGCACATTAGCAATTCTTCCCATTTATTCAAGTTCTCTTTAATAATTCTGTTTCCAAGTACCCCAAAGAAGTCACAGTTACTAGATTTTGCAACTGAAGTTGTAACTAGTTTTCTCACCATAATTTTCCCAGTATCTACTATGGTGCATGGGGTCCAGTGGAGTTCAGTAAATATTTGTTGAATGAGTTAATTAAAGAATAAATTCCCATTAGACTGTTTGTTAGAACAGATGGCCTGGAGTCTTCTATTTCATTCCTAGGGGAAGGACCAGGGCCAGTAGTATTAATGCTTAGGGAAACCATTTTGGCTTCAACACCCAAAAAAAGAGGTCAAAGTGGTAGTGTTGAGAAGTCAAGAGCTGGCCACCCCTGGCAATATTCAAGAGGAAGCTGAATTCTCACCCGGTAAAGACCTGCTGCCACAGATAGAATTCCTGGATTGCAGTGAGAATTAATTGTTAGATTACTTCTAACCCTAAGATTCCAGAATACTAATGTACTCTATAAAAATTTTTTTTCAACTTGAAAATTGCCTATGTTACTGAATCGTGCTCTTCTGAAACCTAGGATGTATAATGGTTGCATGCACTTATTAATGATAAGACAACTACCTTTGGTTTCAGATCTCGTAGGGCATAAAGACAAGGAAGCAGTTCCTATTAATGGAAAGTAAAAAACCCTTAATTTTTCAGTTTATCTTTGATTTATAGGTTTCTGTGTCTATATGTGGCCAGGCTTTCCTTGGCCTTTTTCAAAAAGAACATGATGTGATAGTTAAAAATGTGCAGTAACTGACAACATGTCCATGGGGGGAATGTTATAAGTGTTATCCAAAAGTATGGTTATTAATGGAAACCCAAGCTAGTGCTTCAACATGAAAGAAAGAAGTATTTGTAGGTGTGGTAAGCATAACCATTTCCTCCAGTAACCATGGGACCCTCATATATCTCCTCATTCTTTTAATGTTGTAACATGTGAGGGAAAGGAAAAGATATTTGGGATAGAGTTATTGTGTATATTTGAGTCATGCATGTGGTGTTGCGAGTGGGGGAGATAGGGAAGTATAGGAGAGTGAGGACAAGATATAAGATGTCCCTGGGGCCAGGAGAGGGGGCATGGCTCTGGGTGTGTGTGTCAGTTGTGACGGCTGAGTAATCAACACCCAGTGTTCAAAATAAATAATAATATTTAGTGTAATATTTCTTTAAATAAAAAGTAATGCTTTGGGTGATGAACATGTTCTAAATTAGGTAATGGTGATGGTTGCACAACTCTACAAATATACTAAAAAACACTAAACTGTGTATTTTAAAAGGATGAATTTTATGGCATATGAATTATATCTCAATACATCTGTTATTAAGAAATTAATACAAGAAACCTATGATAAACAAAATATTAAAATTTTAATGAAAGTAAGGATCAGGCCAGGACCTCTCCAACCCAAGGTACCAGTTTCCAGATCTCAGGACCACAAATACTGCTTGAGAAAGGTGTCTGAGGGAAAGAAAGGGGGCCACAAGCAGCAAAGAGAAGCAATATACTTTCTGACTTCTTTATGTGATTTTAATTCTTCTTTCCTAAGCCACAAACACTAACTTCCCCTGCATGCCTCTCTAAATAGTCCTCTCCACATCTTTTCCTACCGTTTCATCTCTGTACTCTATAGTTCAAGTGTGAGCAGGGAGAGAAGCAATCTGGTAGCTGAGTCTGGATGAAGAAAGGAAAGCAACTCCATCCTGTTTGTTTCTAGACCCACCTCTAACCTGGGCAGAGGTTTGTAATAAGGTGGAGAAAATATTCAGTTTACAACTGGCACCCAAATTCCTAAGGGAGGAAACTTGAGTGAAAACAGCCTCAAAACTTACTGGGGAAGAAGGCAGGACCTTAAAAGCATACATGTCAGCCAATGGCCAGGCTAAGGGGACCAGCCTTGCTATCTTAGGCAAAGAAAGCAATTTGTTTATCTGGAGAAGGAGAGGCAGTAGGACAGGAGACAACAGTTGTTTGTGATGGGAGAGGAAAGTAAAGGACCTGGGGAAGATAGGAGACTGGGTTCAGTGTGAGCAGAATGGCCAGAAGAGGCATCCCCTGAACTGAGGAATGGAGAAGGGCATCAGAAAGATTTTTTAAAACAGGAATATCTGAAGTAGCTTCTGTACATCATTTAATGTGTTCTATGTGACATAATCTCTCCCTCATAAATCCCTGCTCTTAAATAAAATCTACATGTATGAGTGGGGGTTTGTCTGGAAACCAATGGAGGGACTGAATTTCCTATATGGCTTGACTTGCTCAGAATGGAAAATTGGACAGATGAGGAACAAGAGACCATCAGATGTAAGCCTCTTGGACTGTGCAGAAACCTTACAAAGGGCTCTGAACTCTTGCTGGCGATGGAATTAGGATAGCTGACTCAGTTTCATCTAGTTCTCAGTGATCAGGGAGGCCACATTTGAGGTCCAGGTTAAGATTAGATCTGTTAAAAAGGGTTAAATCTTATTTGGAAGGTCTTTGTGGGCCCAGTGGGGTTAGGAGAATCTTGCCATTACATTCCATTTATAGCTAAAAGGGCCACTGGGGGAAGGAAGAATTGTCTGGATTGATACCAACCATTGTTTCAACAGTCCCAATCCAAATATTTGCGGCCCAATTCTCTAAGGCCCATACTTAAGTGTATTACTTCCACATTTCATGGGGTTATTCACACTCCATATACTAATCTTTATCAAGCTCAAGATCTCAGCTGGGTAGCCAAATTTCTTATTTTGCTGACAGATGTTCCAGTTTAAGAGCAGATTTTGCAGTATTATCTTGTATGTATGATACTCTTCTTTCCACATAAAAGGAGGTTTCCCACTGAAAATGATAGTTTAATATGAACCATGGCAGACTCTGTGGTTTCATAGCACTCAAGAAGCATGAAGATAACTGTCTACTGACTTTTCTATAATTGTTTCTTGTCAATAAATCACTTTCCTTCCTAGAACTTTCTGACAATATTCCTATCCTGTTTTATGGTGGGCAAGCCTCAAAAAGACTCACTCTGGCCCAAATCAAAAATTCCAGAGTTGGGTCTTGGGAATCAGTATTTTTTGAAAACTCTCTTAAAGTTCTGCCTTAGTTGGGAATTACAGGAATTGAATCTTCGGAGGCATGTGTATTTGGAAAAATCTTCATCCCCTTCTACCAGTTGACTTATTTAATAAAATGAGATTTAAGAGTATCTAATTCTATGCATTGAATAATTAATTATTTAATACAGTGTTTAAACCTCACTATCACTTGTCAAAAGCACAACCTAAAGAAAGAGAATTCAGAAATCAATGTATTATTCCAAAATATCCTGATAATTTAGTTGCTAGTAATAATAATTTAAGTTACTCTATTGATAATCAATTATTTCATTGATTAATTTGTTCATTAATTCAATAATTAAGCATGTATCATGTGCCTATATTCTTCTAAGCATTGGGATACAAAAGTGAATAAGATATAGTCCCTGCCCTCAGGAAAAATTGACGAGTGAACAGTCAATTACAATATAGTGTGATGCATAGTAAGAAACGAATAAGCATGTGGAATGCTGAGTGCACATTGAACTGAATCTTCGGGGTCGGGAAAGTTCAAAAAGTATTGTCTAAGCTGAGACTTGGTGGATGAGGATTTATCCAAATGAAAAGACACAAGGGAAGTGCAAAGGCCAGGAGAAAAACAGAACAAACCAAATATGCAGGGGACCTCAAGAAGTTTGGTATGATTTAAGACCTTAAAATTCCAGGTGGGTAGTGCTTAGACATGAGGCTGAACAGATAAGCAAAAGTCAGATTATAAAGGATTCCGTCCATCATGTCATGGAGTTCAGACTTCATCTAGGTGGAATGTCATAGAAAGGTACTTAAAGCCACCAAAATCGTCAAAATTAAAAATATTGACAATAACAAGAGTTGATGAAGATGATGGAATTTTTATATACAGTACCTACTGTTGCTCTATAAATAAGGAATTCTACTCTAGATTATATACCAACAGAAGTGAGGGCTTGCATCAATCAAAAGATATATATAAAAATGTTTAGTTTTATTCATAATGTCTATAACTTATAAATGACATAAATATCTATCAACAGTAAGGAGGGTAAATAAATTGGGATGTAGTCACAGAATGAAATACTACATAGCAATAAATAAGAATGAACTACTTACACATGCCACATACTGGATGAATATCACAGACATTGTGTGAAAAAGTCACATGCAAAGACTTTTTTTTGTATGATTTCACTTATATGAATTTTTAAAGCAGGCAAAACTAAACTGTGGTGACAAGTCAAAATAGTGGCCACCTTGGGGTGGAGTATGACTCAAAAAGGGGCATGAGGGAGGCTTATGAAGTGCCAGAAAAGAATTTGTAATGTGAAGATTTTTATTTTTTATACTGAGGTACATGCAATAAATTGCAGAAATCTTGGTGTACAGCTCAATGAATTCTGACATGTGCAGCGTCTATTTCACTTATTCCTCTGCCCTCAGAATGTTCTATACCTTGATCTGGTATACATATTTTAAAATATATCAAGTCATATATTAAAGATTTGGGCACTTTGCTAAGTTATATCCCCCATTGGGCACTTTACTGAGTTAAATGCCCTTATTATTATTAAAGTGAAGGGCCTTTATTAAGTTATACCTCAATAAAAATTAAAAAGAGGAGCAGCATAACAAGATTTGCATTTTGGAGTGACTACTCTAGTTGTAGAATGGACTGGAAGCAAGGAGAAAAATTGGCATTAATATCTGTAAGAGAGTTGTGGCCTGAAATAGGGGATGGATTAATTTTACACATAAAAGTTAAGGAGACAGGGACTTGGTATTTCCAAGGAGAATGAAGGAGACGGTGGATGAAGGAGAATGAAGCATTAAGACTGATTCAGAGGATTCTGGCTTAGGTAACAGGATGGGTGGTGATGACATTCATTGAGATAGAGAGCACAGAAGGTGGAGCAGACTTGAGGTAATATTTAGTCAACAAGAACAATTCTGGGGAGGAGAACTGGGTGTGGCCAAGGCAGGCCTCCACTCTGTACAGCTGGTCTGGTGGAAGTTTCATAATCTCAATTTCAGTCACATGCATTTTGTTGGCACTGGAAGGACAGACTCTAGTCAGAGGGGTTGAGGGAGATATTAAGGAGCCACTGTCACTTTGTGAATAGGAATCTATGGTTTGAAAACAGGTCTGTAAAGAATAAAGATGATTTAAAGCAATGGGCCTCAAGTTTCTGAAAGGCCAGAAAATGAAAATAGTAAAGGCAGATATGCCAAAGGAAATAAATATGCTGACCACCTTAGGCATACAATGAGCAATACAGACCTTGAGCCTTAGAGAATAAGTGTATGTCATTGGTTTATGGAACGAGGGGGAGGGGAGGAGCAAGGGTCTGGGGCCAAACAGACCCAGGTTCCAATCCCCTCCCCACTACTTACATGATGACTGAGAGCAAGCCAATTAAACATTACAGTCTCGATTTCTTTATTTGAAAATGTAGCAAACAATGCCCACCATCCCACATGTGATGTGTAAATAAATTCATCTATGTGAAAGAAGTTAATTCATCATGGGTTTTCAATGCATATGGGTTTCCCCTTCCTCTTATTATGGACAAAGCATGTCTTCAATTAAATTCATATAAAAAGTCCTAAAGTATAAAATGGCCTATTCAGATCACTTTGCCAAGTATCTCTGTACAACTTCTATAAATTGGTTTTCAAAATCCTATTCTGCAACCTTTCCTAACTGCATGAAATAATCATCTTCTCCCTGTAATGCATGGTACAAAAAGAAGTAACCCTTAAGCATTATGAAAAGTGTCATAATTCTTGTCTGTTCCACCTCTGATCTCCTATCTCTCTTTTTATTAAAGTATCATTGATAATCTTATGATGGTTTCAAATACATAACACAGTGGTTCAACATTAACCCATATTATCAAGTCTTCACTCCCTCCATTGCAGTCACTGTCTATCAACGTAGTAAGGTGTTATAGAGTCATTAATTGTATTCTCCGTGCTGTACTACTATGCCCATGACCTACCTATATTGTGATTGCAAATTATTGTGCCCCTTAATCCCCTTCTCCCGCCTCCCCACCCTCTTCGACCTCTTCCCCTTGGTAACCACTAGTCCCTTCTCGGCATCTATGAGTCTACTGCTATTTTTTTTCCTTCTGTTTGCTTTATTTTTGTGCTCCACAAATGTGTGAAAAAATTTGGTGTTTGTCTTTCTCCACCTGGCTTATTTCACTGAGCATAATACTCTCTAAGTCCATCCATGTTGTTGCAAATGGCAAGATTTCTTTTCTTTTTATGGCTGAATAGTATTCCACTGTGTATATGTACCACATCTTCTTTATCCATTCATCTATTGGACACTTAGGTTGCTCCCATATCTTGGCTATTGTAAATAGTACAGTGATAAACAGAGGAGTACATATTTTTTTTTGAATCAGGGATCTTGTTTTCTTCATGTAAATTCCTAGAAGTGGAATTACTGGGCCAAATTGTATTTCTATTTTTAGTGTTTTGAGGAACCTCCATATTGCTTTCTACAATGGTTGCACCAATTTACATTCCCACCAACAGTGTAGGATGGTTCCCCTTCCTCCACATCCTTGCCAGCATTTGTTATTTCTTATCTTTTGGATAGTGGCCATCCTAACTGGTGTGAGGTGATATCTCTCATTGTGGTTTTAATTTGCATTTCCCTGATGATTAGCAATGTGGGGCATCTTTTCATATGCCTGTTGGCCATCTGTATTTCTTCTTTGGAGAAGTGTCTGTTCAGATCTTCTGCCCATTTTTTATTTGGGTTATTTGTTTTTTGGATGTTGAGTCTCCTATCTTTCTTTTA
Organism: Smutsia gigantea; assembly: GCA_032199065.1. NCBI lineage: Eukaryota > Metazoa > Chordata > Mammalia > Pholidota > Manidae > Smutsia > Smutsia gigantea. The sequence continues at coordinate 147,586 of JAVSCE010008008.1, read as the reverse complement.
TTATAATGTGATTAAAGATTATTATATAGGACACAGAGATTGAACAATTTGCCTTATTATTATAGTTTAAAATCATCAATCTGACAAATGTATTAATTAGGATTAGTTTAGCAGCATTTAACCAAACACCCTAAAACAACAATGGCTCAAAAAAATATAAACATATTTCTCTTGTAAAAGCCTGGAGGTAGGCATTTCCAGGTTGGCCTGGCAGCCCTCTGTTAATATAAGGGCCTCAAGCTGCAATATTTCTGTCCACCATCTTAGCACATGGCTTCCATCCCCAAGGATCTCATGGTTCAGGATGGCAGCTACAGCTTCAGGCATCTTGTCTTAGTTGCAGGTTAGGAGGATAAAAGGCATAAGGGCAATAAAGGGCCATTTCCAAGTGGAGCAATTTCCTTTATATGGCTTTTATGAAAGTTCCACAAAATTCTTATTGAGATAGGCAACTAGTACTATCTTCTCAGGGATTTCATTTGCCCCCCAAAATATTTATTGTATGACTCTATTAGGCACCAGGCCCTATTGCAAACATTGAGGTTTCACCAGGAAAAAAAAAAGGACAAATTCCTATCTTCACAGAAATTATATTCTAGTGGAATAATAATTGATAACATTTATTAAGTGATTACTATATGCAAGCATGGTTTTAAGCATTTTACATGTATTAATTGACTTGACATTTGTAACAGTCTTTCAGGATACATACCCTCATTACTCACATTTTGTAGATAATTGACTTGACATTTGTAACAGTCTTTCAGGATACATACCCTCATTACTCACATTTTGTAGATAAAGGAAACTGAGGCACAGAGAAGTTAATAACCTGCCCAAATTTATGGAAGTCATAACTAGTAGATCCAGGATCTGAATTCAGTCTAATTCCAAAAGGCATGCTTTTAACCCCTCTACTTTATGGCTTTTCTTCAGTGTTTTCATATGTTTAATTTGCCTTCTCTTTTGAGCATAAAAATTGCATATATGTTTTGGAGGCATAAATAGTTGGGTCCCATTCTACCACTTTCCTTTGTGGTGGTGAGGCATTGGAAGGGGGTGACTTGTGATACATTCTGTCAGGAGTGAATGGAAGAAAGTCACCATATGCAGTAGCTAGAAAATTATTAGACTGCTTATCCTCTTACAGTGCTGCTCAAATGCAATAGGAAGTAAGAATTGTCCTCCTCTTTTTTCAGAGCTGTGACTTGCAGTGATTCTGTAACATCTTTCTATATTGATAGTAGCCGCACTAGAGGGGGTGAGGATTTAATGATATGGGTGACTTTTGAGCCACTGTGTTGTACATTTGAAATCAATATAACATTGTATATCATTGATATTTAATAGAATAAAAAAAGAGCTGTGACTTGAATTGGGGTCAGCCATGGCCTCAATAGTTGCTCAATCCAGAAACTTGGACGTCATTTCTCACTCTTCCCACTCCTTCACTCCCACATGTAATCAATTAGACTTTTTGATTGGACTTCCTAAATATTTCTAAATTTGTCAGCTTATCTCCTTCTGTATTATCACATCTCTAAATTCATAGCATTATCTTTTGTCTGTATAATTCAGTAGGCACATATATTAGTGTGATACCCTCCAATCAAGCCCTCTTGGGTCCACTCTTCACACTGTAGTCAGGGAATTTAATACCCACAGCTGATCACATCACCCTTTCTTAAAACCTTCAGTGACTCCACTTTGTCCTCAGAATAATGTCTAAACTCTTAGCCTAACTTACAGAGTGTTCCATTCCCAAAGCAGGCTGAAAGACTGTTGAATTTGGATTCCCCAGGAAGCAAATTCAGATAGAGATTAACATGCAGGAAGTTTATTAGGGTGTCCCCTTGGGTGTTGCATCTATGAAGGAGAAGGGAAGGAAGCAGGATTGAGCAGAGGAAGAAGTTAAACTGTGGTGAGTGCTCAACAAAGGCCTCAGCTGCCAATATGTCCCCATCTGAAGCTGGAATGACCTATCATATTGTCCCAAATTTCAGTGAGAAGGCTGGTACTTTATATCCCCATATTGATCAACCACTGGATATGGGTTGCCCTGGGAAAGGGACATGACTATGGATGAGGCCATCCACACATTCTACAGCCTCTTCTGCAAACTACAAGCCCTTTTAGAGCTTTACATCAATCCAAACTCAGCACTTCCACATGCCTCACCCTTGAGTACTCAGAACCTCTCACCTAATTTTCCCAGTTTATAGTGGAGAGGGTAGAATAAGTGCATCCTCCACTTCAGCTGCCTCTTAGGCCCTCATTGGGGGCCTAAGAACTCAGCTTCTTTATGAGGCTTGCATCTTCTAGGTTCTGGAGCCTCTTAACCCTGCCAGAAGTCCCTTTCCCTTGGCCTCCTCTTATCCCATGACCCGCAAATAATGTTTAGGGAATTTCTCAAGGGCTCAGGCAGAATCTAAGGTCTAGTCTATGTTCTGAGTTCTCTAGCTTTGCTCTTATTTTTTAAAGTCAAAATTTTATTTTTTTCTTTCTTAAGCATAAGGCTCATGAAGTTGAAAACCATGACTTTCAAGAGTATTATTGTCTTTGCTGTAGATATACAAAAGCTTACCTTACAATGAGGAATCTAGGAGAGTTTTGGTTTTTCTTTTAATCCTGCTTGTCATTTTTCTTGGCTTCTTAGATCTATGTCTTATCTTTCATTAATTTTGGAAAATCTTGGCCATTAACTCTTCAACTATTTCTTCTGCTTTCTGGTGCTCCAATAATACATATATTAGATTGTTGAAGGAATTCTTCATTTCTTTCATGTTTTTTACTTAGCATATCCATTTGACTGTTTTTTATAGTTTCTCTCTAGTGAAATTTACCATCTGTTCATACATGTTGTCCATATTTTTCACTAGATCCTGTAACATATTATTCATAGTTGTTTTGACTCCTCATCTGATAGTTTCAACATGCGTGTCATCTCTATGTTTCTGTTGGGCATTTTATCTCTGGGCAGTGGGTTCTTTCTTGCTTTTTGTGTAACCCACCATTTTTTTAAATGAACACTAGATACTGTGCATAGCAAAACAGAAGAGACTGAGTACTTTTGCCCAGAAATGAGTATGCCTCTTCTTTTGTGAGACTAATGAGGACTTGAATCAATCTAGTTATGAATTGAACTGGTTTTCCTTTGGTGGTTGTTTCCATTACCTTCAGTGCATCACAAGCTTCACATTCCTGCAGCAGCTGGTTGCTCTTACCTTATGCTTATAGTAGGCTATGGGATCCTAGAAAATTTATCTGTTTCCTTGCTCCAATCTCAGTTCTCAGTAGTTCCTGTATACCTGTGCCACAGGTAGGGTCTTCCCCATGGTCTTGTTCTCCTAAGCTGATGTTGCTTATTACTTTGTGCTAGACTCAGAGGAATAGAGGGCTTCCCTGTGGTCTTAGGCAGGCCCTGTGCTCCTGAGCTGGGTTGGGGTTTCTCAGCATTCCTGCCCATTCTTCCTATTTCTGCCTTGACTTCCTATGTCACTTAAATGCTGACTTGTATCTGTAGTTAGACTTGAGCAGGAGAAATTTTCCCATGTCTGCTTAAGGGTAGCAGATCTCTGCTTAGTTTTGGTGCAGGGACCGGGGCCTAAAGGAGGTTTTCCACGCCTTCCTCAAGAGCAGAGGGATTTTGCTTCTACCCTTCCCCAAGCGGCAATGGAATTTTGCTTCTTAGAGGTGAGAACTTTCTTCCCTATTCCAGAAGCAAACTAGCTTTGCTGCTACTCCTTTCGCATAAACTATGTGAAAATTGCCTGGCTCTGGGATTGTACTGCCGCTTCCCAGTGGCTTAAGGCTGTTATTTCCTTTGAAAGAAAGGTCTGGGAAATTGGGTAGGATTTTGTACCTGTCCCCCAGAAGCAGCCAATTACCTTCACCCCTGTGCTGCCTAGAGGAGGCTCTCACAAGTTTTCTGTCCTGCCCCCAGTCTTCCTTGTGAGTACCCAGTGGAGGCCATGGAATACAGTTTACTAATGAGTGTTAACCTTTTCTTGTGTTTGGGACTTCTAGCTATTTATTTCAAAGTGACACTAGATCATGCTTGGCCTTTAAGAATTTGTTAACATTTTAGCCAGTTTCTTCTTACCTGCTTTTATTTGGTAACTTTTTTTCTCCCATGATCTGCCACAGGTTAGTTTGCGTGTTCCGTCTCTCTTTGGAATAGCTTGTCACTCTCTGGGATTCAGTTTACTTGGTTGTCTTAAGACCTCATTTTTGTGATAAGCTAAAAGAAATTAAGATTTTGTAGATTATCTGGCTTTTTTGTGTGTGTTGTTAGAGTGGGGGTAATAGTCTCTTGAGGCTTTCTCCATCGTAAGTAGAAACAGAACTCTTCTCTTATGGCTTCTTCACCAGAAAGATGCCTCAATTAGGGGAAAACCAGGAAGAACCCAATTGGCCTAATCATAATTAGTTTTGGTCATGTGCTCTTCTCTCCACCAATCACTGCCCACAGGGGATGCTCCCATATTGGCCCCACTTGGGAAGGGGAAAAGAGATTCAGAATGTCTTATCATAAGAAGTAGAAAGAATGCCTAACAAGCAAAAACAGTAGCCTGAAATGCAGTAAATACAGATAATTTCTTAAACTATTTTTAATGAAAAAAGTGATATAGGCACATGGCAAAAAAATTCAAACAATACAATGGGATGTCATTCTGTCTCCCAAATCATACTCAGTCATTGTCCTCAGAGGTGACGGTTGGTCACAATTTCTTGAATATTCAACCAGAAAGTTTCTCTGCGTATACTAACATATACACCCACAAACACATACCTCCCCTCAACATAGATGCTTTCTTAACCAAAACTCCACTTAACTGACTCATAAGATAACCAACAGTCTTCACTCTCTCTATATTATAGAAACACACAGTGAATACCTGGCCACATGTCTGCTTCTACCAGGTGAGTTTCATGCTTACCCAAAGTAAGTTGTGTTTATTTTAAGCCTTTTTATGACAATAGTGGTTATTATATTTAAGTAATTAAATTAAATGTTATATAAACATTAAAAAATACAAAGAAGCTATATGAAATGCTTTGGAAAGGCTTTATAAAGGTGAGTTCCTTTAAAAAAAAAACACCAAATTAGCCGTGAGAGAAACAATTAAAAATCATTGGGGGAAAACTGAAAAATCAGGAAGGATTTTGTGTTGATATTGCTCCAAGTTGTTTAAGTCTTCATTCTACCTAGACATAAGTAATTTTTAAAAATTACAATCTTACTTAAAAAGGAAAGCATGGAAAATGCACTGTGTAGTTTATGCAAGACAGACAACATGAAACTCTAATTAATGAACTCATAACCAAAGAAAAGGCTTTAAGTTAAAATTAAATTGTTGAAATACATTTTTAAAGAATATCATTTTTTATGATTTCCTGTTTTATTCCTAATTTTTTTGATTAAACAGTAAACTAATCTGTGAGCCAATTAGGCAACTTCATTAGGTAAAAGGGTTTCTGCATGTATATATGTTATGTTTGTATGTATGAAAAAGGAATCAAAGAGTACTGGTGTGTGTGTGAGCAAGTGTGTGTGTGTGTGTGTGTGTGTGTGTGTGTGTGTGTGTGTGTGTGTGTGTGCGCTCACACATGTATGCATATGCACCCTATCTTAGTGGTCAGCAGTCAGGAAATGCATCTCTAATAAAATGGCATTTGACCAGAAATCTGAAGGAAGTTTTTCAAACATGCAGAATCTGAAGGAAGAACATTTTAGGCAAAGAGAATAGCAAGTTCAAAGGTTTGCTATATGCCCTTGATTGGCAGGTGATTGGTTAAAAAAGTGTGGTTCACTAGAATATAAAATATGCACTGGAAAGCAAAATATATGCCAGAACACTATGTCGCTGATTAAAAATTGAAGTAAATGACACAAAGATGTCTCCAAGATACATTGTTACAGAATAAAAGCAAGGTATATATTATTTTTTATGGAATCATTAGAACTTCATGTGCTATGGAACTGTACAAAATATATAAGTAAAAAACTTAGAAATGCAAAATAAAATGGAAAGAAACAAAACATGTAATAGGGATTTTCCCTCAACACTATCAATAGGTAACAGTAAGTACAGTGAAAATAAGCAAGTTTAGAAGATTTAAACAAAATAAATATGAACTAAGTATGTGATTTTTCATACTAACATGTATTTTAAACAAATAATTTTAAATATCCCTGATCCTTTCTCAGTTACACCTTTTATTTATATTTTGCATCTTGCAACATTGACTAAACTTTAAGAATTATATTAAAACGTAGACTAAAAATTATTTATGCCCTAAGTGATCTGACCACTGTCTATCACTCTGATTTCATGTTATACCTATCTTCCCTTCTGTCACAGAGCATGAAAATATTATTTATGATAAATGAAGGCAGTAAAATGTTATTAACCTTGGTAATGTCAGTGTATCTGGCCAAAGTTGGGAAGTGGAAGGGTAGGGGAAATGGAACAATATAGAAACTGAGACAAGATTTAGGAGTAAGAATTTATAAAAAATGTTCACTTTTAATTTTCTGTGCTTCTGACCCATTTTGAAAAATTTTTAAATCACATCTCTGTATTATTTGATAATTAAAAAAAAGTAGCTTGACTCCTAGGAATTTACCCTAAGAATGCAGGAGTCCAGTTTGAAAAAGACATATGCACCCCTATGTTTATCACAGCAGTATTTACAATAGCCAAGAAATGGAAGCAACCTAAGTGTCCATCAGTAGATGAATGGATAAAGAAGATGTGGTACATATACACAATGGAAGAAAACAAATCCTACCATTTGCAACCACATGGATGGAGCTAGAGGGTATTATGCTCAGTGAAATAAGCCAGGCAGAGAAAGACAAGTATCAAATGATTTCACTCATCTGTGGAGTATAAGAACAAAGAAAAAACTGAAGGAACAAAACAGCAGCAGACTCACAGAACCCAAGAATGGACTAACAGTTACCAAAGGGAAAGGGACTGGGGAGGATGGGTGGGAAGAGAGGGATAAGGGGAGAAAAGGGGCATTACAATTAGCACACGTAATGTAGTGGGGAGGACACGGGAAAGGCAGTATTTACAGAGAAGACAAGTAGTGATTCTATAGCATCTTACTACGCTGATGGACAGTGACTGTAATGGGATATGTGGGGGGGACTTGATAATTGGGGAATCTAGTAACCACAGTGTTGCTCATGTGATTGTATATTAATGATACCAATAAATAAATAAATGATAATAATAATAATAATAAAAAGTACCAAAACCCTGAGAGAAACCCTTCTTGGTCATGTTGGGTAATTCTATTAATTTGTAGCTGTATTTGTTATTTTAGTGTTTTATTTGGAATTTTCACATATATTTTCATTAATAAATTTGACTGGCCTACTATTCTTTTTGCATGGGCCAACCCTGGTTCTGGTCTGAGGTTTGTGTTAGGTTTATATGATATACTGGGAAGTTTACCAGTTTTTTCAGTGCTCATTCATTTACCCAATCAATAATGATTTATGTCATATTGGGCATAATTTTAAGTTGGGGGGGCTTGTTTATTATTGTAAACAAGACAGGCAAGGTCTCTACATCTACGGAATGGAGCCTTCATTCTGAAGGGGGAAGGGGACAGAAAGTAAAGAGATAACAAGTTTTTAAAAATCAGATATAAGAAGTATGTGGCAGAAAATGAAAGCTGAGTGATTTTAGGCTTGATAGTCTGATCAGGCCTCTCTGAGGAGATGATATTTAAGCTGAGACCTACACAATCAAAGAAGAAACAAAGACATGTAACTTTATGAGTCAGGCTGCTACTACAATCAGAAAATAATTTCACTGACTGAATGATCATGCATTCTGTGTGTAATCATATGACGTACTTATTTCTTCACATCGAAAGTAAACCCCCTCACACGTACACAGATGATCCTTTTTTGGATGGGGAAATGGTAAGTTGTGCTTTTTATGAACTTAGTATCTAAGCAAACAATATACCCTATATGTCTTTCATTTTTCATTGTAAGTGAAAGCCAGGTGGCATCAGCATATATATAACCAGACTTAATATGTGTAACCTGGGTGCTTACTGTGCACCCTGTTCCCCTTTCAGAGGAGCACATCCTCTTACTGTCAAGATGTTCTCTTTCATTTCTCCTCTCCAGAGCATACCCTGCCACTGGGAATATTCTAGATAGATTTGCACCAGTGAGAAGCAGTTTAATTTCAAATCATCACTCATACTTTTGGAACACCCTTTGTTATTTACATACTGTCAGAAAGAAGCAAAAGTTTGTTGGGGCTTTTGAAAACAAAGGAGATAGTTTTTGTGTTAGGAGATAGTTTCTCTCTGAGGTTTGCGTTAGGTTTATAAATAAAACCTAATGCAAACCTCACCAGAGAATCAGTGATATCCTAGAGTTGAATACTAATTCCCCTCTACTGTACTTCCTGGAAATACCCTGTTTGGGGCCCTAAGGTTGTAATTATTATTCAGATTCTTATTATTTTTAATGTGGATTCTGAAACACTGCTTAAATGATAAAAATAGGAATGACACTGGGGAGTTGGTAAGCTACACTTCCAACAGCTCATTTTTTTAGGTTTTTCCACTTCAGGGCTCACAAGTGATCACAAAGTTGAATTGGACCAGCACAAAGATTCTTTAGTACAATTGAGTTGGAACTCATTTAAAAAATCGCTATTAGTTTTCACTGTCCATTGAGTAATATTATGAATGACATTAATACTGGACTACCTTGAACATAACTATATGTGGTAACCCTTTAAAAAGGTTATATGCTATAGAAAGACCTTCAGACACACTCAAGATGATTTTCTTTTCAGGTTCTACTTACAAGGAACTGAAATTTGATAATCTTTTTTTCTATTATTAATATACAATTACATTAGCAACATTATGGTTACTAGACTCTTCCCCCTATTATCAAGTCCCCACCACATACCCCATTGCAGTCACTGTCCATCAGCGTAGTAGGATGTTATAGAATTACTACTTGTCTTCTCTGTGTTATACTGCCTTCCCCATATCCCTCCACCCAACCCCCACCCCCACTACATTATGTGTGCTAATTGTAATAGCCCTTTTTCCCTCTTATCCCTCCCTTCCCACCCCTCTTCTCCAGGCCCGTTCCCTTTGGTAACTGGTAGTCCATTCTTGGGTTCTGTGAGTCTGCTGCTGTTTTGTTCCTTCAGTTTTTTCTTTGTTCTTATACTCCACAGATGAGTGAAATCATTTGATACTTGTCTCTCTGCCTGGCTTATGAAATTTGTTAATCTTTGAGATAGCATTTGTCCAGTGTGATTTCTTACATGCATCTACGAAAGGAAAAAGATCAAAATCAATTATTTCAAAATATAAATAAACATCTTGAACCATCCTTACCTGCCCACATTCTCAAACATAAAATTATGGTAAATTTTTAAAACTTTACATTTTTCAACTCAATTCATAAAGCCTCTACAAGCTTAACTTTTTATTAGCATTTACCAAAGTAAGAGACAAGATGGCAGATATTCTATTTGTTGTTTTTTAGATATGGGGCAGAAAAGGTAGCTAGAAATTTAAACCAGAGGAAGCTTCCCTCAAAGGAGTACAAATAAAGTTTTGTTATATTTCCAATTTTAAAAAATGGATGTGAAACTGAAACATGCTTATTCTACTTTAGCTTCCTAATCGCCACATCTCACCATTCCCACTGTGTACTTGGTCAAACTGGGTCTTCCATATCACAGGTATACGAAGATTTCCCGGTGGGCAATATACCTGGTCCCAGATTTGAGGAACACCAGGATTTGATTAAGACTTTTGGAAGACAGCATTAGAAAGATGGTTCCCCTCTCCTTGCCAAAAGAAATTCAAAATAAAAAACAATACCAAACCATGAATTATATTTAAGGAAGTCCAACAGATTTCAGACTTTCCCCACGATGACAACATTGAGTTTCTCATTTTTTGGTGCCGCAGTTTTATAGAGCCCTAAGCATCGAAAAGGTCAATCCTGCCATTTGCCGACTGATCCCATCCACTCACCTCTACTGTAGTACCTAGCTGTATCTCCACTACTTTCTACTGGATTATTTGCATTCATCTAAAAACTTATCGTGATATCTCATTTCTTAAAAGAAAATAAAAATTTCCTCAACTACATGCCCTTTTCATGTAGTTCCCTATTTCTTTGCTCCCCCTTACAGCACTCAAAATACCATCACCTACGCCTGCCCCAGAAAAGGTGAGACTACCCTGTCAAGGTCACTAATGGATTCTTGTTGCCAAATCTAATGGTCAGTTCTCAGGATTTATTTTATTGGGCAAATTTGGTATAATTATGTTCTACCTTTTTTATTTCTTCCTTTATTTGGCTTTTATGACACTGAAGTCTTCTGGTTTCCTTCCTGCCTCACTGGTTGCTCTGTCTCAATGTTCTACATTGGATTAATTCATTTTGCTAGCTTCTAAACATTTGTGTCAGAGTTCAGGCCTCAGGCCTCTTCTTTGTCAGTACTGGTGAGTTTATCAATCTGCTTTATCAATACTTTATCAATGATGATGGCTTTTTAATATTTGGGTCTGTGGATAGAATGATATTTCAGGATAATTGACTTCCTTTGTAAACCTCTGTATTTATATTTTTCATCTAAAAACATTTTTTTAAGAAGGAATCCATGGAAATCTCTAGATTACTAAAGAGTTCTATGGCATATGAAAGGTTAAGAACACCTACATAGCAATCTCATTCATGCCCTTCAGGTTCATTTACCTGCAGATGATCCTCAGATTTATATTTTCAACATTTGGATTTTATTCCAGTTACTGCTATGTAATTAATTGCTGAAAAACATACAACTGTTTTTCAAACCAAAACAACTGTTCTATTATATCTCGCCAATTTATAGGTGAAGAATTTGGCGTTGATAGAGATCATATATTGGCATTCAACAGGCAGATGGCCAAGACTGGAGAGTCTGAGACAGCTTCACCCTGGTAGTGATGGCTGGAAAGCTGAGCCCATCTGGAATCATTGACTGAAATGCCCACTGTGGCCTCTCCAGCATCGTGGTCTGAGAGTGGTAAGATTTCTTACGTGGAAACTCAGGGCACCCTACAGGTCTTCCAGTGGGCCTGAGCTTCTTGTGACCTAACCGAAGGAGTTCCAAAAATGTCACTTTGACCACTGTTTAGGGGGCAAGCAAGTCTGTAAGGCAACCCAGATTCCTCCATGCCATTTCCTCCTCCCTCCAGTCATAGCAACCACTAATTTAATTTATGTCTCTAGATTTACCTATCCTAGTCATTTCATAAAAATAGCGTTAATACAGTATGTGACCTGTTCAAAAACCTTTTTTCATAGCATAATGTTTTCACGGTTTATCTACATGGTAGCATGTATCAGTACTTCATTCCTTTTTATAGCCAAATAATATTCCATTGTATAGATATACTACATTTTGTTGACCCATTCATCACTTGAGTTAGATTTGGGTTGGTTCAATAAAACTGTATTTAGAACAAACAGGAACAAAAATAACAAAGGCTGAAAGAGGTGATCTGGGATCTTTCATATTTAAGACTTCCTAGAAATTTTCCATTGTTTTTGAAAACCTCTGTCCTGGGCACAGTGGTTAGCTCTCTAATTCTGTTTTTCCCCATCCGTTAAACAGCTGCCATGCAGTTTGGGTGTGATTATCCTTACTGCCAGCTTCATTCAGTGGGCCCTAATTTCACCATTCTAGTCTTCTTTCCATTGCCTGAGCCAGTTAGCACATGGCATCAGAGTATTACAATAAAAAAGCTGAAGATTTTTGTTAGGTGGTTTTTCTCTTCCTGCATATGAAGGGAAAAGCGTGAGGCCCAGGTAATTGTTAGCAGTCATCTTACAACAATGAGAGAAGTGTGCTTGAAGACAAAACTGATACAGAGAGAAGGAGAGAGTGAAGTCTATCAGAGAACAATGAAGCAAGAGCCCTGACTGCGCCCTGCTTGACTCCTGTGTCCTTTAAACAGTGTGTGGCCATATGACTGATTTGCCTAGGACGGTGTCAGCTTACATCAGTTCTCCTAGCCTGATCCTTCATAGTACCCCCTTTTCTTTTTCGAAAGTGTCCTGGGTTAGACAATCACTTGTATGGTCAAACTCCTTATAACTAGGTTTTCCATTGCATGCCAGTTAAATTATCAGTTAGCCAAGGTCAGCTATTTCTCAAATTGTGTCCATTCAGACTGTTTTCTGGCTGACTCCCAGCAAGCTCCCTCAGATTGTTCAGTTGTTTAAAATATTTAGATTCAAAATGTAACCATGGAAGATATCCTGCCTTCCCCTCACTCATTACTGGGTAATCTCTTTAATTTCTTTCTTCAGGACCCAGGGATTTTCCATGAAGTTTTTCTAGATTTTCCTAAATAGAAGTAACCATCCCCAGCTCCCAACAATTCTTACAACTTACAATAGTGCATTGCAGTGAGCAGTTTTTGTGTTTATCTTCCATAGCCAACTATGAACTTCTGAAAGAGGATTACATCAATTTGAACTTTGTATCCAAAACATGAGAACAAGGTGCTCCTGAAACATAGCTTCTTTTGATATGTATTGAGGAATACAGGAAAAGAAATAACTGATAGGAAAGCCATTCATTTGTTTACCTTGTCATTTTAACAGTCTGTTCAAATAATTTTGTTCAATATTTCCCACTGCATAGCGACTAACCCCTTAATAATGTCTCCCAACCCCAAATGATCTGAAAGTAATTAAAATGGGCAATTGAATTTAAGGATGAGCTTAGTATAAAAAAGGCCCCAATAGTTGTTTCTATATCCTTGAATCATCACATTTAAGGTAACACTTCAATATATGCCCATAATTAAATAAAGGCTTAAAAATTATCTTCTATGATTTTTGAACCATAAAATTACAAGACCGGGTGGAGGGCTCATCTTCACAAATTCATTGTCAGTTTCGTACTTATTCATGCAAATGTTGTAATCCGTTTTTAAACTGATTCTGAGCTCAAAAGAAAATATATTGTGTGTAAACTAGACTCTGAAAAGTTTGTCTTAATCCTGATATCCTGATACATTTTATCCTGAGTATTTTTAAAAATACTTATTACCAAAAATAATATTAACACTTATTAAACATTACTGTTTCTTGCATATCAGAAGGCCCCATGTGTAGCTAAATACCTTTTATTCTTTGCTTATATAGAATATTTTATTTCCAGGCCTGAAGTTAATTTTTCTAATGGAATAAGAGTATCTTTTCTTGCTTTTTACTATTTAATTATATTTCCTTATTCCATACTATTGTCATCTAATTACATTTATTTCTGATTGACTGAACCAGTTATGATAGCAAGAAGATGAGATCTATAGGATGTTCTGGTTTGTGTAATAAACAAAAATTGAGGAATGTTGTATGCTTCTGTCACAGAGAGATTGATTTGCTTTTTAAAAATCCTTATATGCAATTTCATTTCGTATAAGTAAACAACAGCAAAGGGAGAAATAGGGAAAATGAAAATCAGTGATTTAGATGAAATTAGAATGATCTCTATCAAAGAACAGTAATAAAACTTTCATAGGATTTACATGTGCCTGGAACCGTTCTAAATATTTTACATATGTTAACTTTAGTCCTCACACACAGGTCATAGAGCTAGTAAATGGTAAGGATTCAAACCTAGCCAGTTTGATATTCACAGTGTACGTGCTTAAACAACAGTCTATACTATATCCTGGAACAAAGCATTCTTTTTTTTAAAATAGTTTATTTTGGTATCATTAATCTACAATTACATGTGCAATATTATGGTTATTAAACTACCCCCTTTATTAGGTCCCCCCCACCAACCCCATTACAGTCACTATCCTTCAGTGTAGTGAGATGCTATAGTCACTACTTGTCTTCTCTGAGTTGTACAACCCTCCCCGTGCATCCCCCAACATTACATCTGCTAATCGTAATGCCCCTTTTTCCCACTTGTCCCTCCCTTCCCATCCATCCTCCCCAGTCCCTTTCCCTTTGGTAACTATTAGTCCGTTCTTGGGCGCTGTGAGTCTGCTGCTGTTTTGTTCCTTCGGTTTTTTTCTTTGTTCTTATAATCCACATATGAGTGAAATCATTTGGTACTTGTCTTTTTTGGCTTGGCTTATTTCACTGAGCATAATACTCTCTAGCTCCATCCATGTTGTTGCAAATGGTAAAATTTGTTTTCTTCTTATGGCTAAATAATATTCCATTGTGTATATGTACCACATCTTCTTTATCCATTCACCTACTGATGGACACTTAGGTTGCTTCCATTTCTTGGCTATTGTAAATAGTGCTGCAATAAACATAGGGGTGCATCTGTCTTTTTCAAACTGGGCTGCTGCATTCTTAGGGTAAATTCCTAGGAGTGGATTCCTGGGTCAAATGGTATTTCTATTTTGAGTTTTTTGAGGAACCTCCATACTGCTTTCCACAATGGTTCAACTAATTTGCATTCCCACCAGCAGGGTAGGAGGGTTCCCTTTTCTCCACATCCTCGCCAACATTTGTTGTTGTTTGTGTTTTGGATGTTGGCCATCCTCACAGGTGTGAGGTGATATCTCATTGTGGTTTTAGTCTGCATTTCTCTGATGATTAGTGATGTGGAGCATCTTTTCATGTGCCTGTTGGCCATCTGAGTTTCTTCTTTGGAGAAGTGTCTATTCATGTCCTCTGCCCATTTCTTAACTGGATTATTTACTTTATGTTTGTTGAGATGCGTGAGTTCTTTATATATTTTGGATGTCAACCCCTTATCAGATACGTCATTTATGAATATATTCTCCCATACTGTAGGATGTCTTTTTGTTCTACTGATGGTGTCCTTTGCTGTACAGAAGCTTTTCAGCTTGATATAGTCCCACTTGTTCATTTTTGCTTTTGTTTCCCTTGCTCGGGGAGATATGTTCATAAAGAAGTTGCTCATGTTTATGTGGAACAAAGCATTCTTAAGATCGAAGGTATTTGACCAAAATCCTAAACTCAGGTGATCCAGGTTATCTCAACAGCCCTTGTTCCTTAGTAAAAGCTAAACTCCCACTTTAATTACATTGTTAATACAATGAAATAATGTAAGAAGAAACTTATTTTATTGACATTTTCCTGAATTATTTTATTTAGAAGGAAGTGCTTATGAAAAAGACTGGTCTTTTTAATTCTTCTACTTACTGTTTGCTCTCTTAAAATGAATTATTTTGAAGTGACAGTATATTTCATGAAATTCCTCTTCACTGAAGCAAAAGATGTGGTGAAAGGAAAGAGCAAGATGTTTAAATTGCCAGTGCATCTTATCATAAAACATGATCTATTCTTAATGTAGTTTCCTATGTCTCAGTTGGTGAAATTGACTTCTACAGAATATTGATTTATACCAAACTAAATAATGCTAAACAAATATCTACTATTCAATCTGAACTTTGAGGACTGATCATCTACTACATATTATTTAAATTAACTTAATATCGTACTTGCTTGTATGAAGAGCATTTGCCTTGGAGCCTGACAGACCTGGGTCCAAACTCCAGTTCCCTTCCATATCAGATGTGTCACCTGGGTAGTTAACTTAATATTTTTGGCTTCAAATTATACATTTTATAACTTTTGTGAAAATCAAGTTAATATTCTAAAAATGGCCTGGTACATAATTTATGTTCTGTGTTCAATAAATATTAGAGTCCCAGTCTCTGTCTCTCTTATTCTCCAACAAACTTACCAAGTTTCTTTACACACAGATACATGTGCACACCCACATGCATGCACACATGCACACACACATAACAGCCTCAGTGAAGGTTTTAACATTATAAAACTTAGTCAACAAATCGAATTGAGTCACAACTATCTAAAAAAAGGCAATTTCAAAAACATTTTGAAAAATAAAGTAGTTGTTATTTACATGGGATATATTTGGAAATCTTTTCAATTTAGTTTCCTTTAAGAATGAACCCTAGAGCTTCAACCTAGCATGCTACGGATTAAAACAAATCAAATATGAAATTTGAAAATCAAAATGAGTATGAGGTAAAACATTTCAATTAGTCATTTGTATATGAGCTAGCAAAACAGCTGAGCACAAAATGAACTCTAGTGAACTTCAGGCACTCCCCTGGACCACACCCACACATAGAAACACACTCTACCTGTGGTTTATCACGATCAGGCCCTGACCTGACAACTTGCCCAGAACCTTTGTGCATTTGAAAACTATTCACAGTAATATAGTATCTTACGATCTGAAGGCTTTTACAAAGTTACATGGGTACAAAACCAAAGTAGGTTAAACACCTGAGCTGATAAATAAAGTATTCTACTAATTTCAAACATGCCAAGGGAGAAAGGACAAGAATCAAAGTGCTTCTTTTGACATTAGCACCACAAATTTCAAATCAATTGATTCTAACTTTGTTTTTGAAACTTCACATTTACCCAGTTTCTGGAGGATCACTTTTTTCTTTTAAGCTTTATTTTTTTTTAAGTTTCTTACAGGGCTGAAAATTGACAGCATACCTGGCAAGAAAAGAGTTTTTGTCTTTTCCAGAATGCTGTGCAGGTGGAAAATACTGCCTTTTCAGATTGGCTTCTTTCACTTAACTAATATTCATTTACACTTTCTCCATGTCTTTTCATGGCTTAATCTCTCATTTCTTCTTAGCATTGAATAATATTCCATTGTCTGGATGTACCACAGTCTATCTGTTCATCTACTGAAAGACATCTTGGTTGTTTCCAAGTTTTGCCAACTATGAATAAAGCTACTATCTGTGTACAGGTTTTTATGTGGACATAAGTTTTCAACTCATTTGTGTGAAGAGCACGGATGCAAGTGCTGGATTGTATGGTAAGAATAAGTTTAGTTTTCTAAGTACCTGCCAAACTGTCTTCCAAAGTAACTGTATCACCCATAATTAAAAAAATTAAATTATGAAAAATTTCTAAGTTTTTTTCATCACTGATTAACTCCTTTGTAAAACAGAACAATGGTCCTATTTCATCATAAAAGCAATAATGCTCGTTATAGAAAATAAACAACATAACAGGCAGATTTGTAAAAATCAACACATTTCATTCCTCAAAGACAAATGCTCATACCATCTGGTGTAATTTCTTTCAGTCTTTTTCCTGTGCGTAGCTTTTCAGTGTCACATCTTAAACTTTATTTACCTAGAAATCTCACCAAAGATGTTTTTCTTAGACAAAACCCAAATCAGGAGTACTGATTCTTGAAAATGTGAAAACTTTAAAAAGTGTAACACAGACTTTTAAATATAGGCATTTTGAGTACAATGTACCTAAGAGTAGTACAAACTTGCCCAAGTTCAGTTGTTTTGTTTCTCTGAAGTATACCTGCGTCCTCCCAGCCTTCTGCCCTTGTCTTTTTGGGACACAGGGCTAGAACCAATACAATTTCATTTTAGTTTAGTTTGGAATCAACTGTAAGTAAATATTTTGTTTTGGATTTGGTTCAAGCCAAAAATGTGTTCCAACTACTTGGTTTGAACCAGACATTTTAATTCTTTTCTTATTAGGATTTTAATAAGCTAAACTATCTAGGGCCATTAAAAATCAAATTTGGATTTTGTTTTCCTCTAAAAACATTGTTCCTTGATATGTATGAATTCTGATGTACACTGATGTTACTGGATTGCTACTCGAAAAAGTCAGAAGCACTGAACTTAGTGGAATTGGTTTTCAAAAAGAGATGAGGGCCCTTTAGACAGCGAAAAAATGTTAACTGCCAAAAGTGAGATCAGCAGTTAAGATCTTTGCTAGACTCCTATGCTGTTGTGCTACATGAAAGTAATTTACGTACAACATAGCTGATATTGGTACCAATTATACTCAAGTGTAGTGTTAAGTCTTAAGAATACCTGCTTCTTTCACCTTTCTTTGGTCTTATTTTCCCTGTTATTGATCATATGGTACAAAATCCTTTGTTACGAGGTTCTGAAATACATTTTTGAGAAATAGAGAATATAACAAAATGCTTAAATTAACCAATTGCTGTAGCACATCAAATCTAAGAGGATGCTGATTGTAAGATGCACTTTGTGAGATACATTTGCTTTTCAGAAATGTTACGTGTTAAGATGTTTTTAAAGTAACCTAGAATTGATTAACTACAATGGCGACATTTAAGATTTTCCATTTGTAAAGTTATTTTGATAAGTATACCATCCTGCTATCCACCAGTAACTCTGAAGAATGGAATTTTGGTGTCTAACCACTCCTCTTTCTACTGACTTTATGCCAGTAAAATAAAAGAGCACAGCAAATCCCAGATTCAATATCAACATTAAATTCTGTTGTGATTGTGCTTTATCATTTAACTGTAGATTGAGGTAGCTCATTCAGTCAATATTAACTATAATAAAAAGCAATGATAAAATAAGCAACTTCTTTTCAAAACTAAATTCAATTCTGAAATCTCTCAAGGGAGGTCATGGATTATTTAAAAGGAAATCACTTGAAATAATAAATGTCGTCTAAACATAAAAGTCAAGAAACAATATAAACTCATCTAGGCTAAAGCAACAAACATTCAGTACTAAGTTACTGATTTAACAGTAAGATAAACACTATACTTTACCACCCAAAGGGCCACTTCTTTGCATTTTGGGCAGCGCTATCCACATATGTAACTTAAAATAGTTTAGTAGCTAGCCACATTTAAAAAGGAAAACAAAAACAGTGAAATTAATCTAATGATTTATTTAATTTAACCGTATTTAGCAAAAATATTATCGCTTCCATATGTAATCAATATAAAATGGACTGAGGTGTTCCTCGATATCCAGTGGGTGGTTTACACCCAGAGCACCTCAGTTCCTACTAGCCACATTTCAAGCACTCAGTAGCTACACATGGCTACCCTTTTGGATGGATAGTAGTCAGTAGTCTTAGGGGCTTTAATATTAACTGATCCTTTACATTCCGAGTTTGAGGATTTCTTTTATATTACATACTGCCTCTAAGGTACTTAGGGATCTGTGAAGCACAAGATTATTTCCCTTTCGGGTCCACTGTGATCCCAGACTACAGAGCATTAAAAGCAGTGAAGGAGGAAGGCAATGGGTCACCCTTGCTCCCAGGAACGTGGCCTGGAAGAGGGCCTAAGCCCCTCCGAGCATTGCCGGGGGGAGAAGCTGCGGACATAACTTTGCAAGTTGGATTGCGAGGTTAACTCGGACGGCTGCAGGGAACTCCGTTTTTTTTTCTGGGGTGGCCTGGAACAGTACAGCGGGACAGAAGGAAAGCAGCCTCGGAGCTAGACACAGGGTCACGCTCCTCCGCCACCGACGAGGGAGGCCGCCCGGAGAGCCTCGCCAGCAGCTGCTACGGAGACCGCAGCCAAGAGGAAAGGGCCGCTGCGTCCCGCCGACGCCTTCCGGGGGCGCGCTCTCGGCGATGACGCAGAGGGAGCGGGGGCGGTGGGGTGGGCGGGGAGGAGCGGCGCGGTCCGCCCCGGAGGGCGGGCGCCGCCGTTCCGGAGGGCGGGCGGGGCGCACCGTGGAGTCAGGCGCTACCGCCGGTTTCGATCAGTGCGCGGGGCTGCGGCGGCGGAGGGCGGAGCTGTGCGCGGCCCGGAGCCCGGTGGCGGGCGGAGGCGGCGGGGGCGCAGGCGCGTAGGCCTGGCCGGCGGCCGCGACGGGGTAGAGACGGCCCAGAGTGGGGGGCAGCGGTCACCCTGACCACGGAGCCCGGTCACAGGCGCGCCTGCAGCCGCGAGCGCGCGCGGGCGGGGCGCGCAGGCCTACCCGCCCCTTCCGCCCCTTCCGCCCCCACCCTCTTCTCCCCTCCTGCGCCCCCGCGCCGTGCGCCCACCCTCCAGCGGGAGCGCGGTCCGCGGCGGCAGCCGGAGCGGGCCGGGCCGGGGGATGGCGCTGCTGGACCTGGCCCTGGAGGGAATGGCCGTCTTTGGGTTCGTCCTCTTCGTGGTGCTGTGGCTGATGCATTTCATGGCAATCATCTACACGTGAGTGAGGGGCAGCTAGAGGAGCCCATGGCCGGGGTCCGGGCCTGGGGGACAGGCGACGGGGGCACGGATTGCGCCTTGGATGGGATTAGGTTCGGCTGCGGGTGGAGAAAGCCCATTTTCAGACTGTGCCCCTCGTTTTCTCTCCTTGGACCACTGGGGCAGTGGTCTTGGGAGAGAAGTGGAGAGGAGAGGGGGTTGCTGGGCTGCAGACGACTGCACAGCCAGCGGAAGAGAGACTGTGGTCTTCTTGTCGGGAGGAAGATTGGCTTGCTTGGTTTGTGTTGGGTATTCGTGTGATTTTTTTCATTTGAGCTAACATGTACGGTGTACAGTGTGTGTGTGTGTGTGTGTTTTCTGCACCTGGGCCACATTTCTATTACGGTGATGATCATTTCTACTCCTCTGGGAGCTGCACACAGCTACCTGGAGACTTCCTTGTTGATTTTCTTCTTCCTGATGGGAGCTCTATGCTCCTAGGGAGGTGTGAAGCACCTGTGCCCCTAGAAAAATGTGCACCAAACCTCTGTGCTGACCTTATACTTTGAGTCAGGTCAGCTTGTGCGTTTCAGAGTGCTTTTCTTTCCTTTTTTCCAATTCTTTATTGTCTTGTTTAATTGATCTCAAACCCCCACTCCACACACCTTTTCATTATTAACAAATACTTCTTGAGGCCTACTAGGTGCCATTCACTAGGGACATTGTGGTGAGCAGGACAGAATCCCTGTCTTCATAGAGCTTATATTCTGGAAGGGAAAGACAGATACTAAAAAATCCAACTAAGGTTATTTCAGATACTGATTAAGTCTGTGAATAAAAAGATAGCATGATGAAATGCATAATGACAGGATATGTGGCTAGTTTTGATATTTGTTTCAGTGTCTAAAATGAAATCCATCTTTGTAAAGAAATGAAAAAATTGCATAAAGCACATTACTGATACGGATTCACTGGCTTTTTAGCCCCCCCCAAAAAATGACAATTGTACATTGTAAACTTTACCACCAACTAGAATAGGGTATACGTCCCTAGAGGAGAGGGGAGGACTTTTAAGAAATGAGTTATTTTTAATTTTTCCCTTTTTACTTTAGAAAATGTGTGCTTTTCCTTTTGGAAATGTTGCATTTTATTAGTGTAGTGTGGTATTTCCTGGTACTGGAGAAAGGTGCTACATTGTACAAGACACACTGATACTTCTTTGAAGATGAAAGGAAACGTACTGCCAGATATTATTGATCTGAGTGTGTGGAGTTTGTGAACTGTGGTCACTGACATATTCTGGAGTTCATTTTAAATATATGAGTTTTTAAGAAACAATTTGGTTACTTTTTCCAACATAAAAAATACTTTATTATATAAAGAACTTAGACAATACAGAGAGGGTAGATAAAACACACACCAAAACTGCATTACCTTGTCGATCTTTTGTGATTACCTTTCCAATTAAATTTCCTTCTTGTTTGTGTGGGGTTGGGGGAGGAGGGAAAGAGAAAGAAAGGAACCATATTATGATTATTGTTCTGTAACCTGCTTTTAAAATTAATCTATTTAATAAATAGATTTTCTTTCTGGGGAGCTCTTTTATACAGGTACTGTTCTAGGTGCTGGAATTAAGACTGAAGAATAAGACATTCCAGGGCTTGCCCCTGCTCACAAGGAGCTTCCATGTAAATGTCATGACCATTTTTTTCATGTCAACAGATATGATCTCTACATCGTTTTAATAGATGGGTGGCATTTTCGTTTATGGCATGTATTGTTATTGAAGAGCATTTAGGTTCCTTCCAATTTAAGATTACAAACAACACTGTGATGAATTCATAGGCATACATCTTTGAGAGATGATTCCCTTGGTTTACATTTTTGAAAGAGGACTTAACGGCCAATAGTGTTGAACGTTTTAAATTTTAATACATGTTGCCCTATAAGAAGGTTGTATCTGTTCATAGTAGCATCGTATGGTGGTTCCTGTTTCCCCTTACTAAGGATCAGGTTTGTAACTGTTTTCTATTTTTTTATTTTCATTCCTTTAATTACTAGTTCCATTGAATACTTCCATATATTACATGCTAGTTGTATACAGTTGTAAATTTCAGTACTCATAATCCTTTGTGCTGCAATCTGTTGCTGCATTAATCTTTTTGGTATGAAGATTATCTTTCTGTGATATGTTGCAAATTATACCCAGCTTGTTTTCTGTTTTTCAAGCTTGTACATAAATTTAACATGGAGAAAAGCTGTGTGTGTCTGTGTGTTTTAGGCAGTCGAGTCTTTTTTTCCCCCTGACTCTGTTATAATTTTTATATCTTCTCCATTTCCCCCAATTATATAGCCAGCATCTGTTTTTCTTTAGTATTTTTAATTTTTTCTGAGGTTTGTTTGTTTTTACATTTTACTCTTTAATGTACTCAATATTTTACTTTGTTATATGTAGAGATCTAGAGCCTTAATTTTAGGTTCAGCTAAATAATTAGCTGCTTGTCCCCAAATCATTTACTGAATGATTACTTGATTATTCCAGTTTCAAAATACTGTATTATGGACTAAATTCTTCTCTGTACTTGGGTATGTGTCAAGATGTCCAGTGATGTCTCATTGATCTATTAATTCTTGTACCTATATCCACTGTTTCAATTAGTGAAGTTTTATTACCTTATTACTGGTGAGGCAAGCCTTTCATTCTTTTGCAAACTTTTTGGGGGGGGGCCTTTTACACATTTTTACTTAAAGATGAATCTTTTTCCAGACTCTTGAGTAATCTTGTTGTAGTTTTAAAATAGGAATTGTTAAATTTACAGCTCAATTTGGAAAAAATTGACTTCTTTCAACATAGGATCATGATATAACCCTTTCCCTCTATTTTATATATAGTAATGATAAAAATCACACTTCCTTAATTAAAATTAACACTAGTGATATAGCCTAATATTCCTAGTAACCATCTGGGACTGTTTATATTCTTAGACTTGAAACAATTTCAGATTTAAGTTACTTATTTTGTGCTTAATGATCAGCAGCAGAGCTTTCTTTAAATATGTTTAGTTTTGAGAATAGTGCGTTTCGTTTAGTTGAGATACTGTAGAGGCTTTGTATTTATTTCCTAATGCTCCACAAAGTTACCTTTTTATTGACAGCAGGATCCTGAAAAGTTATGTGAAAATAGAATAAAGAAAATGCAATTAATTTGTAATATAATGACTAGCTAATTAAAGGAATTTCATGAATACCTTTCTGAAATGGATAACAACATAAAGCAAATATTCAACGGCTTATTTTATTTATAAATTAGATCTTACCCCTTTTTAGGTAAGTCCCTTTCTTCTGGTCCCACCTTCAAAATGATTTGCATGTTTGACTTGATTCCCTTCTTATTGAAGTAAAGATAACTTCCTAGTTTAATATGAGTTGTTTTCAAGCAGAGAACTAAGTTTTTTTTTTAATTCCCCTTTCCCTTTCTCTACCATATTTAGTAAAATTGCAAATTTGATACCTCAACATTTTGACAAGCAAAGTTAAAGAACATTGGCAACAACTTGGACTAAAATACTGTGCTAAATGTTCTGTATTTCATTGAAGAATATATTTTCTGAACACATGTTCTGTCTCTCAAATCCTTTTTGAAAGAGAGTGAAGCATAAAATTAAAATAAGCAGATATTGATATTTTCTTAAAACCTTGTGCTTGCAGCTGGTGGAAATAGAGACTTTTTTCAGGAATTTACATGACTTCATATCTAGTTGTAAGATCATGAAGCATAATCTGTGGGATCCTATTTGTTAAAAATGTTTAAATAATAGAAATATTGTAAAACTGAGAAAAACTACAAGACTTTTTTAAAACCCTTTTTTTTACATTTAATACAGTGTGTAATGAGATCTAGTTAATTTAGATTCAGTGTTCTGTTGTATCTTCTTAAATGAGATAAAAAGTATTGGCCTGTATTAAATGGAGCTGAGTGTGATTAATACAAAGAACAATTCATATTCAATTACATTATTATGATTTCACAAACATCTTACAGTTCTTATAAGCCTGCAACTTTAAAAAATGGAGATAATTTATAAACTATTTTCAAAATTTTGAAACTATCTCTACTCACTGGTATCTCTACCAACTGCTTTGCCCCATTCCAACTGTAATATTAACTGATGCTTAGTCATTTTATATTTAACTTATATTTGAGATGGCAGACACTTGTCAGATTTCTGCCTATAGTGTGAAAGATACATTCAGATTAGAGCATTTGAAATTCAAGGCTCTTAGTCCCAAATGTTTTATTTTCTAAAAATAGCTAATGAGTATGGCCTCGGTAGGCAGAGCTGTTTAAGTGATGTATGAGTTTTTTTTCTTTTTTTTTTTGAGAGCTAGTGTGATTTGATATCTTGGAAGCTGCAGTGAAACCGCATAAAAATCTGGAACAAGTTGTTTTCTTCCCTTTGGGGCCCTTATGAGCCGTATTTCCAGATGGTAAGGGTATCTAAAGCAAGACACCTTGGTCTTTTCTCTTCCATCTGCCTTCTTTTTATCTTCTCTCTCTTCTCCATTCCTCCCCCTCCTTGGATTGTATTTTTTCTCCTCTGTACATAATATCTTCATGTTTAGTGTTAGGCTTTATCTTTCCTATTAATTGACTGGAGATGCCAGATGGAAATAATTCTTGAATTGTAAATATTAACTACCCTCTAGTAAAGCAGAGGTCCTTCTCCTGGAAGGCTTTTATTTTCCCCAAACTAATTCTGCTTCTAATTTTTCAAGTGTGGCAACTTTCAGTCCTGCTGCATAGCTTTTGAATGGAATTTAAGTAGTCATTGTATCTGGATAACTGATAAACTACTTGTCTGAAACTTTTTAATGTAATGTTAACATTTCATTTTTGCCTTAAATTCGTTAATACATAGGAGTTCTGGGCCTTAGTGGACTGTATATTGAGAGCTCTTTTTCTGGGTTTGTTCTGGGGGCGCACTTGGACTTTCATCAGGTGTTGATCAGTTGGGGGTATTGCTGCCGGGACCACTTTTGGGTGAATGAATGCGGAGCCCCTTCAACCCGAGCCTGGGGAGATGCCGAAGTGGACTATAGTGTGATAGCTTTGAACAGCAAAATGAATATTGTAATTGTAATTCAATGTTAATATTCATTGATGATTCCACTGATTCATCATCCCTCCCTTTTCCTACATCATTAGTTCAGTACACCTTATCCCTACCCTACATTATTGAAACTATCTCTATTCACTGGTGTCTCTACCTACAACCTTGCTGTCTTTCTATTTTGTTTCTTACTGTACCCTTATCCTACTGGAGTGCTATTCATGTGCTTAAAATCTTACTGTGGTTTCCCATTGCCTTCAGGTTAAAATGCAAACTTAACAAGACAGGCATATTTCTTTAGGAGCTGAGCCATCCTCCATACCTATTTCCTCAGCAACGTTGAATTGCTGGCATTCCACTGAATTTGCAGTGTACTTTCTTTAGCATTCTTTCCTTTCCTTTCTTTTTTCTTTCCTTCCTCTCTCCCTTCCTTCTTTCCTTTAATGTCTGCCCATTGCTGCTTTAGCTCCCTACTGGATTAAATGCCCCTCTTATATCCTTTTGTAGTACCTTGAATCTACTAATCTAAACTGTAAGTGTGGGTTCTCATCTGTCTCTTTTCCCAATTGGATTGTATGCCATTGAGGGTAGGGATAGTTTCTTATTTACTGTTGTAGCTCCAGTGTCTATTAGGCACTCAGTTGCTTGTTGAATGATCTTTGAATTCTTTCCAATGGTAATGGTGGATTTTGCTCATTCCTTAATTTGGTATCATTTGGCCATTGTGATTGGAGGTAGGTGGTCAGAATTGTGGATGGTTTCAGTGGCTGTGGACTTTAATAAAACTTACTGGAAAAAGGGAATCTTCACCTTGCTATTTCCAACTAATTGCAGATTAAAATAGAAACAGGACTCTAGCAATAACATGTTTACCTACAAATCTGAATTCCACCCCGCAAAATTTTCCAAAGCGACTGCCCATCTTTATGCTTAGACCTGTCCTCTAGGGAATGCAAGCCAGTGGTATCCTGAGTTGGTTGACATGAAAAGCATAGCAAGTGTCCCCTACTTCCTTTTCCATCCATCATCAGGATTTTATTTTATAAACAAAATGATTTAATTTAAACATGACATCCAACTTTTAAAGGGTAGTTTTAGGGAATTGTGTAGAAGCTGACCAAGACAACCCCAGTAGTTTCCTTTTGATGTGAAAACAGTGGATTTTGAGTTTATGGTATGTTTGAGGGTCTCAAGTGTATTTAAGCTGGGACTGCATCTTCTGCTGGGCACATTTCTTACTTAGCTGCTATTAACGCAATACCATGCTCTATCCACTCTCCACCCCCCCACCCCCCAGGCACATAGGGGACTAACTTGTCACCAAAGGGTTGGTGAGCTGGGTTTTTTGTTTGTTGGGTTTTTTTGTGGGGGGGCAGGCAATTAATAAAGACTTCCTATTTGTTTTCTATGGTTATGGAATCTTTTGTATTCTGTAGTATATGTCCACTGTCCCATGGAAATAGTTTGTGTTTTCCTATAAAGCTAATCCAGACTTGGTTATTTTGTGTTCTCTGGGCAATCTTGCACCTGCAGAGTTAAGGTTGCACCTGAAGGTATGCCTTGTGTTGCTGATAAAGCTCATTCTGATGCAGGGCCAGTTTTGAACAGATGAGTGTTATATACAAGTAACATTAGCCATGACACGTACTGATCATAAGTTTACAGTAACAGTGTTCCAGGGCACAAATATGAGTAAGCACCACAACAGAAGCCTTTAATCATTAGAAATTGCCATCATGGACTATGTGAAGTAGGGGACCTGCTGACTAACTGTCGACCTAATTTTACATGAAATATTAGCAAGCTTGGTGGCATGGAGCAGAAGAGATAAATTCCTAGAGTTGGGTAAGTTGGCGCAACTGACTCACACAGCCAACCTATTAAAACAGCACAGTCTGGGGCTATTAAGGAAGGTGAACTTTGCCCCCAAGGAATCCCTGTTCTTAAGAAGCCTTGGTGAGAAGCTGGTGCCTGGTGCTGGGAGGTGTAGTGGTGATTAAGGCTGCTACGGAGGCTGCCAGCAGACCAAAGGGGAAGAGCGCACACGCCCTCCCTCCTGGGAGTTTACTTTCCTACCAGGCTTCCTTCCTGTTTAAAACTAAATTAAAATACAAAACTGTAAGATCATTTAAAAGGGGTACAAACTATTAAAAGCTGTTGAGAGAGAAAGGGGAGCTACAAGGTTGGAAGGACAGAACAATAAGCTAAAATGATGAAAAAGACTGACAGTTTTAGGGACTGAGATGTTAGAAGATAAAAATCATCCGAGATAAAATAAGGGCCACTGCATCTGCTCAAAAGTTGAAAACCGTTCTGCAGAAAGGCAGTTGGGATGCATCAAGCTAAAGCAGATCTGATGTCCAGCAGAACCCCTGATTATTTCTTACCATCGTTTGAGTTCTTTGAAGTGTTATTTGGATAGATGTCCTTGTATCTCAGTGGAAAGCAAGACCCTGAAGGCCTCTCTCTTTGGCCTGTGATTCATCCCTCATGGCCTTTTGGACTTAAGTTACTCTAAGAGAGCATCCGGCATGGTACCAGCTCTCCTGTTCCCTGTCCCAGCTGCCAGCAGGTACAGCCCTGCAGCAGCTCGCTGAGAGCACCTCCCCCTCCCTGTCCTTGAAGGTGACATGCCTTAATTACACAAATGCGATTATTTTTGGATAGAGAATGACTCCAGCTTCTAATTAAAATTTTAGTTTAGAAATAATTCCTCCAGAAAATGACACATACTGAAATTTTAGTGTGCTTTCTTTCTCCCCAGAATTGCCCACTTATGTTCCAGGATCATTTTATTCTTTAAAAATGAAATAAAAACCATTGACTAGCCATACAGGAGATCCATTCCTTTTATTCTCAATGCTTTCCTGAAAATACAACCAAATCAAATTTCTGAAAATCGAAAGGATTTATGGAAGGGAGAGTCTGTGTCAAGACAACTAAGAATATTATTAAAATCCTAAATTATAACTCTGCTGGTCCTGATGCCTGGAGCATGCTGCCACTGATGGGGTGCATTCCAGATGTTAGGGGTTGTAGGAAGGGGCCTTCTTTCTGGCCTGGACAGAGGTGGGAAGGCTGCCTTGTAGCCTTTGTGCTGGAGACTGTGCTAGGCATGGTGATTTCATGGTCAACAAAACAGAATAGGGTCTGTTCTGGAATCCTTCAAAACATCTTCATAGTAGAAGGTAGTGTTGCTTGGATTACATAGTCACCAGTGGTTATTTTGTGTGTTGTATCTTTCCTTGGCCTTTCAGCTCTGAGGTGGCAGCCTTTCCCTCCAGCAGAGCCAAATGAAGGAACGTTCCTGTGGCTGTGGAATCCACTATTTTGAGTCAGGCTCTGAGGATAGAGGATAAATAAAAGAAGCCAGAACTATGCGGGGCCTCTGCCCAATAGAGAATCCGTCTAATAGTGTGAAAGGAGAGCTCAGCCAAAAAACAGTTAACAAAGCCATCTTCAGTGTGAACTAGTTTGTGATATTAATGTTCTTGACTCTCATACTTGCATTTTTACACTTTGGGATGATGTCTGTAGAACTTTAAATTGGTTCCTAAATATTGGGTATAACTTTAAATACTGTTTTAGTTTAGGTAGTGGATATAATTTAAACTTTGCATTAAATGTGTTCTGTGCCATGTTTTGACTTACTCTGTTTTAACCATGCTTTGCGACTTTTCATAATTCCCCTTTCTTCCCCTAATGTTTCTTAATGCACAAGAGTTATTTTATATTAAAAAAAACATAATGGCCTAATGTATATAAATATATGTGAAAGAATCTTTAGATATATGAATTTCCAGTCCTGCCATTTTGGTTTGTAAGTCTCATCAGTGTTTGACATCTCTAACTCTCTTATCAGAACTGTGGTAATTCAAAGAAGTACGTTTGGTGGAAAATGTCCTTAAAATTAGCAGAGGTTTTTTTTTTATTACTACTAATAATAGCTATCATTAAATGTTTATATTGTGGCTCAATCTCATCTGTTTCTCACAACTAGCTACTCTATGAGATAGGTATTATTGTCCACATTTTTAAAAAAACCTGAGATAAAGAACTTACTTGCCCAAGCATACACAGCTGGTTGGTTAGCTGTGAAGCTGGTATAGAAACCAAGGCAGTCTGTCTGCATCCCAGGCTTAACCCAGTATGCTGTATACTGCCAGAGAGAACCTAAAAATAACCCCAGAATCTGTAAGGATAGGGTATTTGTACGGGAATTTTCCCAGTTGCTGTGCATCTTTAAGTCTCCGATGCTTGGTAACATTTAGATGACCGTGGAGAGAGTCCCTACTCCTCGTTGGCGACTCCAACCAATTCTTACACCACTTGTACCGCTTCTTCACAGGCTCGTTGTTTCAACTCACTCCGTAACTGCTGCTCTCTCTCTTTCCACCTCAGCCCTTTTCTATTCTTACAGGAATCTTGTCTTCATAGATTTGTGGTTCTGAACTTTGAGTGCACTTTGGAGTCACTGGAGGGCTTTAAAACAATACAGCTGCCTGGGTCTCAGCCCTAGAGATTCTGCTTTAAAGGGTCTGCATGTCAGGATTAAAAAAAAAAAAACCACCCTCAGTGATTTTTGTGTGTAGTGAAGGTTGAGAACAACTGCCCTGGGCTATTTATCCACAGTTGTGGCCTCCATCTGTTACCTGTTGGCTTCATTTAATTCTCCATATAGCCCAGAACCCACAGTTTGTCACTTCATTATCCTGCCACTTGCCTCCCCAGATCCCTCTGCCCTGTATCCTGAATCCATCTCAGAATTTATAGCTTCTCATCTTACATAGCAGTGTGGGTTAGTACTACTGCACATTCATGGTCTCAGATCTCAGCTAAGCCTACCGTGGTATCTGTCAGTAGGTTATTTCTGTGTTTAGCTCTGTCATCCATTACTGGCAGACCCTCTTCTAAATATTCACCATCCTACCCTCCTTCTTGTCAGATTGCCTTAACTCTTCCCACTATGCTTTCTATTGTGCCATTAATTATTTTGTATTTTCCCTCTCTTCACCCTTTGATTAGCTCTTTCCCCTTACCATTTGTGCTCAAGAAATAAAAATTAAAAATAATTAAACATTAAACTAAAAAACCCTTCTCCATTTAGTTACTCTTTGGCCCTTTTACTTATTGTTAGGTTTCAGGAGAAAACTGTTTATTCCCTGTTTATACCTCCCATTCATG
Source organism: Smutsia gigantea (assembly GCA_032199065.1). NCBI lineage: Eukaryota > Metazoa > Chordata > Mammalia > Pholidota > Manidae > Smutsia > Smutsia gigantea. The sequence continues at coordinate 117,300 of JAVSCE010008008.1, read as the reverse complement.
TACTTACTGGCCAGTGTTGACCTATCTAGCCCTGCCCAGAATGCTCTGGGGTCACCAAGTCCACTGTCTTGCAGACCTATTAGTTCTTGTCTTGACCTCTTGGCAGCATTTAAAGTTGTTCTTTTTTTGAACCCTTTTGGAAAGAGACAGCCTAGCCAAATAAACCATTGTGTGCTTTTACTTTGTTCCTGACTATCTTTCTGCTTCTCTGCTCACTCACTCTTAGTCTCCTTCATGCATTACTAGTTTTATAATACTAGTTATATTGATTTGTGGCCTCCTGCTAATGGCATGCTCTACCTGGAAGAGCTTATGTAGTTAACCAGTAGGTGGCTCTGTATTTTTTTCCCTTTTTTTCTTTTTATTTTGGTATCATTAATCTACAATTACATGTGCAACATTATGGTTACTAAACTCCCCACTTCATCAGGTCCCCCCCCCACATGGCTCTGTATATTTATCTCTACCTTCTGAGCTCTATATAGCCAACTGTTTATCTACTCTTCATAAATTAAACATTTTTAAAAGTTGAGAACATATTATATATCATTGTTTAGCCAGACCTTGGAGAATTTATAGTTTACTGTAGTGTGTCTTCAAGGGCGGTACACTGCTAACCTGCATCAGAATCATTTGGGATGCTTATAAAAATGCAGATTCCTAGGCTTTGCAACTGGTCCATTAGGTTATGATTTCTGCCTGTGGGCATAATGTGTTTTAAATGTTAAAAACCACTAGTTCATCTGGAAATTATCTCAGAGCAGTGAGCTGGGGCAATTGCAGGGCTCACCAAATACGTTTTCTGTGCTTCAGGAATCAAGGAATAAAAGAACCCTTTGTCTCATGTCCAGTATCTTAAAAAACATTGTTTCCTCTATTTTATCTGATTTTTTTGTTTCTGTGGGAGAGTAAATCAGATCCTTGTTTCTTCGTCTTGTCCAAAAGTTAGTCTTGAGTGGAAGTGGGGAAGACAGGGTTTTTGATGCTTTTATAATGATAGAGACAAAGCTACAGACTACTTGTAATAGATAGAGCCCAAAACTGGAGACCACCTAAAAGCCCATCAATAGAAAACAGGTAAATAAAGCGTGGTATATTAGTACAAGCAATATGCTATGTTGAGAATGAGTGAACATAACTAAATGTAATGGCAAGATAGGCTCTCACAAACATGATGAGAAGTAAAAGAAGCTTGCCATAAAAGAGCACATCCTTTGAGATTCCACCTCAAAAATTTTAAACCAGCAAAATTAGTCTGTGGTGTTACCAGTCTGGATAGTGGTTACTTTGAGGGGAGGGTAGTAAGCAGAAGGTGACATGCAGGGACTTCTAGGGTTCTGGTGATACTCGCTTTTCTGGATACTGCTTACATTGTTGTTGTGTGCTTATATGGGACTTTACGTTATACATCATAAAAAAGTATCTCCCCCCCAACAACACACAAAAAATGTCAAAGCTGCAAGCCAGATGCATGATAGGAAAGCAAAACTGGGTTCTCAGTGTAGAACCTGAAACTGAGAAAGTGTTATTTATACTGAGGATTCTGGCAGAAAGCGAGTCACTTCTCCAGGCTAAGGGTGGAAGTGGGCACCCATGAGAAATCCTGTGTAATGTGTGGGTGCAAGAAATTCTAGTTCATACTGTGTAGGTAATGCAGAACCCCTGACCTGAGATACTTAAATAAAATAAAATTGCTTGAAGCCAGTAATCCTTGTAGGGCCCTGTCAGAGCCGCCCATAAAACTGGCCCATTTGGAGGACTCCACCATTCAAGCCACTTTGAAACTACTGGCAAATAGGCTATTGATCATTGAAAAATACAGATTGGTCTACAGCACACTGGCTATAGCCAAGGTACCCACCAATATAATATCTGTGTGTGGCAAGCAAAGTTAATACATTTTTGCTCCAGAGCCTAGCTTTGTTGACATCAGTAAGACTTCTATAAGAAGAGTTTCTGTGTGTGTACAATTCTCCCATTAATCTGCGGCCCCTTGACAGTAGGGAATTGGTGTGTTCATCATTGTATCTCCAGTGCACAGATAATGCCTACTGAAAATTTGGGGTTCAAAATTGTTCAGTAAGGGAATGCTAAGTAGTCGTAGAGCATGAGTGTGTGCTAAGCACAGTGCTATGTAATTGTTTGTGTTTGACTTAATAGTTGAATTGGTAAACATTTCAAGTAATTCGTAACAAGGGGCTTTGTCAGTTCTGTTGCATAAATCAAAACAACATTCTTCAAAGCAGGATTTTTATATTATGGGGGTACTCTACAGGATAACTCCTTGGGGTTTGGAAAGAAAACTAGAAAAAGAGGAGGAGGGGGCGATAGCTAGGAAGATATGTCAGGCGGGGAAGGGCACAAGAGAATTTTTTTAAAGGTCCTCTGATATAGTCTGGGTTATTATTTTGAGCAGAAATTTCAGATAGAGTACTTAGCAGTTCTCTTTACCATAAACCTGGAGAAGGCTTCATTGTTGTTTGGGCAAGTCAGAGTGAGTCTTTGATAAAATACTTCATTCTTTATATGAAAAGGTCTTCAAAGGATAGGAGGTATAATTAGCATTTCAAGTAAAATGTCTTAAGGAAGAAGAAAGGAAAAACAAATCCACACTAGACTGTTTAGAACTGTTGACGTGATCCTAGCTGTTTCTAAGGTAAAGCCTTGCCAGACACAGTGTGTATGCTGGTCCCAAAAAAAGTGGTCATCATCTCACGTGCAGTTTAATAACTCTTAAAGAGCATGCAGTGGGACCAAGAGGTAAAAATCCCTGGGATTTTAGGCCTTACTCAGTCCTCCATGTCTCAAACTCTGATGATTTCAGAGTCTTTGCCTCTCATTCTCTGTGCTATGTACTGGATAATTTTTTTCAAATCTAGATTCCAGTTCCCTTTTAAGCTGTGTAAATGCAGTCTTCTGGTTTACCTGTCTGTTGAGTTTCTATTGTCAAGGATCAGAATTTTCATTTCTAGTTATTGTGTGGTTCTTTTTGTATATTCCTGGTCAGAGATGATGGTCTTATTCTTTCTCTTGGGTGTTGTTCAAGCAACGCAGGTAGTTTGCATCCTGGGTTCCAAACCCATGTGGTTAGGTGTTCTCCAGGGAGACTTTTTCCTTCACTTAGGACTGAATCCAACAGAGGCAGCATCTCCATCTTCCCTCTGCGGGCCAGGATTTTCTTCCTTTGCCTTTCAGGGATTCCATATTTATGCAAGGTTTTGCAGAACAGTTTCCCATCATTCTTGTGTCAGGCTTGTCTCCATGTCTGGATCATCAGGGACCAACAGATAGCCCTGGGGCAAGCATCGGCTCCCATACTCACTATCACAGAGGAGTATCCTCATGTCTGACCAGGAAGGCTTTCCTCACAGTTCAGTCACTTTTATTTTTTAAGTATTTAAAAGCATGCTTTTAATGCACTTGTATTAAAAAGGAGGGGAGAAAATTACACATATTATGTAAGAATTGTGTGTGTGTTTTAGCTTGTATATGCATTTTTTTTTTAATTTCTGGAAAGATAAAGTAATAATGCTTGGAGAGGTGGTAATAGGGAAAGAGGCACATAGGTGACAGGGAATCTGCTTTTATGTGAACCTCAATATTTTTAGTAATTTGAACTATGTAAATCTATTATTGGTTCAATCAATTCAGTATATAGTATAAACTTTTTTTCTCTAGCAATGTAGATGTTCTGTACTAGGCAGGTTTCTCCAGACATCTAATCTGCTGTTTTGTTAGAAATGGAATAGTGGTCGTTTTTGTGGTTCTATAAACTTCAGATGATGGCCAGCCTCTAGTTGAACTCTGTAGATCAATATTTTCCAAACTGTGTCCAAGGGTCAGTTCTATAAGATTTTCCAATCTCTCATGGACTAATACTTTGCTAAGCCACAGTAAAAGTAAATCACTGATCATGTGCTTGGGTGACATGGCAATGATAAGTTGGTGTAGGAGTTTCTAAACACTTTCTCTCAATTTCTGTTGATCACAGACCAGTCAAAAGCAGCTTGGACACCAAACCACACTGAGCAAATACTGCTGTGGGTGGCGCACCACTGTTTTCCAGCATTAGTGTCTTGGATCAGAAATTGATACCACCCTGTTGTTTAAATTTCTTGTTGGTTTACATTTTTTTTTTCCATTGTAGGTAACCTGTTTTCTTTCTGTTAAGATGTTTTTCGGCCTCATCTGAAACATTTTAGGTGTTTGCTGCAGCACATCCTGCCCTAATTAGCTGGGAGTGAGCCTGCGGCTAAACGCTCTGGATAGGAATCCTGGTATACTTCTGAAGTCATTCATAGATTGAGTATTGAATCTAAGGTATACTGATGCTGGTACTTTCTTGATCTTCTAGAAGGTTTCACTGGTTGTTTTCATACTACTAAGTTAGGACTGCCATCTGGCTGCCAGCGATTTCAAGATGCCATTGATATCAGAGATGTAAAAATGTGGGAGAATGGGTGCCTTAAAATACCTTGTGTTGAGTGCTTCCGGATTTCTTTACAAGAACGAGGGAGGAAGCCCGCCCGGAAGCCTTTGGTGACTTCCCTTAGAAACTTGGCCCCTCTGCTGAATGGTGTCTCTTCTTTTCTCTTTGTTGTGATGGCCTGACATTAATGGGGGAAGATTCTCTCCTCTCTAATCAGTGGGGTCTCCCTCATCAGGGGGGCCTGGGCTGCAGCACCCTCTGGATGAACCAGCACTGAGAACCTTCGCCAACTGACCTGTGAATTGTCACTGGTCCATCTTCCAATGTCATTAGTAGACATTTTCCTCATTACTGAGATTTTTTTTCTTATTTTCAACTTCCCTCTGTTCTACCCTTGCCGTTGTGAGCTTGTGAATATTGAGAGTACTGCTAGTTATCCCATTTCCTTGTTTGCCATCCAGGGAGCTTGATGCTTCTTTCAATCATGCATTATGTGGACTGTTTGTTATAGAAATTTCCCAGATTTTCCTGGTCATCCCCTTCTTTTTTTTTTTTTTTTTGGTGAAGATTGGGATTTTTCCCTTGCTATTTTTGTAGTTCTTTGGCCACATTGATGGTAATTCGGGAGGACGGGAGTTAGTATGTGAGCTAATGTAATTCATTTCTTCACCGTGTATTTATTGAGTGCCTCCTTTATGTCAGGCATAGTTCTCAAAGCACTGAGAACACAGCAATAAACAGTAGCTTAAGCCCCAGCCTTCAGTGGCACATTCATTCTGCACAGTTCTGGTTTTCCTAAACTGGAAGCTTACCTGGCTACTTCCGTTCATTTTCAGATATCCTTTTAGAAAGCTGTCAACTAAAAAATATTTAACTTAGAATTTAGTAGTTTATTAATAACTTGGTACATACTTTCTGTAGATTTGTCACTAATATATTCTTTAGAAGTAATGTATATATCATATGCTTTTCAGCCGATTACACCTCAACAAGAAGGCAACAGACAAACAGCCATATAGCAAGCTCCCAGGTGTGTCTCTTCTGAAACCACTGAAGGGAGTAGATCCTAACCTAATCAACAACTTGGAAACATTCTTCGAATTGGATTATCCCAAAGTAAGTACAGTGTTACACTTACTAGGAATGGGCTGGATCATGCTTTTTTTTTTCCTTATTATTAACACTTTAAAGAGGCATTTGGATACGGTATAAGGTGAAGGTATTGAAAGTTCGTGGTGATGTTGGCCTCATAAGATTTATGCTGTAGTAGCAGTACCCACAGGACAGAAATGGGTTGAGGAAGAAATCAACATTCCAGTTCTAACCACCTGTGTGCCCATCTGCATTACAAGCTCCCTGAGTAAACCTCCTGGAACTCAGATGTCTGTTACGTGCCTGGTAGTTGGAATATAAAAATCTTGTTCCATGAGAGTTGTGTACAAACAATAGGGAAGAGGGGGAGGAAGAGAAAAAGCATATTCAGTTGCCTGAAATGAGATGCAGGACAGCTAGAAATAAAAGGAAATCCCCTTGAGAATCTGGCTTTTGAGCCAAGAATAGGTTACAGTTAGTGTTAGATGGGGATTCCTCAAACCTAATTTTTAATTTATTTTTCTAGGTTTTAAGACCTAATTGTATTGCTCATATCATTTATTTATACAGTATGCATGTCTGTAAACTCTATGTACTTCTTCGAGTTGTTTTGAGATGGGAATATTCTTTTTATCTCTTCCCTGTAGTATTCCACCTATAGTTTCTTAGAACTTAATATTCTTTCATTTTTGTATCCAGCTTTTTTGCATCTTTATATTGCCTACTTGAGACATGACTTTTGAATGTGTCTTTCATTTTCTACCTGCTTGATTTTTAGGCCAGTATAATTTTCCCTCTGTGGTCTCTAGTCATTTGCCATCAATTTTTACCCTTACTGCTTCAATTTTTCCATAGTTTTTTGTTACTTAGAGACTCTTTCCCTCCTTTTTCTTTAGGATGGGATAGCTCAAGTAGTGAGAAGATGATGATATACACACCACAACTATGGTGACTGGATTTCACACCCTTATTTCTTTTAGCCCTTATTTTCCCTGGTAGCACCAATGAAAAGAATAGAGAAGATATAGATGTGATTGCCTTAACACAGCTCTTATTAAGTACGTAAACATGAGTATCAATTATTTTTCAGTGTTGTTTTTATATTACTGCCTCAGAGTCTTGGGGTCTAGGTGTTTGAAGCCAAAAATTAATGTATTTCTTCTAGTTGATGTGTGTGTGTATGTTTGTGTGTGTGTGTGTGTGTGTGTGTGTGTGTGTGTGTGTGTGTAGTAATATATATAGTAATAATTTTAGAAATCCAAATCATATACATTTATCTACTCAATAAATTAAATTTGTAGTTTTAAAAGATTAGATATGTACTTGATTTTTTTCAAACTTAGTGTAAAAAGAGGCCATTTATAATTCAGAAAAAAGGATATACATAAAATGTAAAATATGCTTTGCAGTAAGAAGAATGGAAGTTATTCAAACCCACATTATGTAAGTAAATGCAAAGGGGAATTTATTTTTATGAATGAAATAATACTGTCATTGATTATGAATAAATCTCAAGAGCATAGCTTAGAATCATATGCATTCATCCTTGTGAAACTTACTCTTATATTTCAGTTTTTAACCATCCTCCAATCCTACCCTTTTCCCTCTTCTGCATTCAGCCACTCTTAAAATTGTGTTATGGAATTTTTATGTTGGAATTCTTGTGAGATAATAGTCATGAAATTTAAATGATTGTGGAAGTTAGTGTGAATTTTAATTGAAGAAAGTTTTTCAAAATAACTCCAGGACAATATGCATCCATTAGTTATGAACCTTTGGGATGAGTCAGTAATTGACTTCTTCTGAATGAAGATCTTTCTAAAATTACAATTCAGAATTACCGTAGAGCTCTAGTTTTCACATAGTACTTTTTCCACTTAAGTTACATCATTGAGGTATTTAAACTGGTTGAGGAGAAAGCTATATGGAATGAGGAACTGCATATGCATGAGAGTGTAAAAACACTTTTTTTAGTTCATGATTTTATTTACTAATTATAGAGTTATCATTCGCTGTGTAAATAGAACATTTAGAAAGTAGAGGAAAAGTTCAAAGTACCTGCCGCCTAAAGGAAAAATTTGACCTCACAGCATTATGTTTGGTGTTTTTAAAAGATCAGTACAATGACATATGTTACATGAGGGACTGACGTTGAACCACCGAAATCATGCAGATCGGAATGTGAGCCGATGAGTTGTCTGTGTCGCCAAGGGAGGCATGAGGTCCTGAGATGACTGATCACTTGCCTGCCAGGCCCAGCGCACTTTAAGATTCGCTTTCTGCCGTGTATGAACATTCTTACAGATGTGTGGAAACATTTTCATTCTGGACATAACTTCTCTCTTCTTTATTTGATATGGTACCTTATAGGCCGTTTTGAAAAAAAAAATAGAATATGTTGAACTTTAAAATTTTTATTTAATTTATTTAAGATTTTCTGTTGTTCTAAATTTTTGGTTTAACTCTTAGTGAGACTGTTCCTATACAAATTGCCCTGAAAATTTTCTGTGCTTTTACTACCTTACAAATCTACCTTATTCTGATAATTATTCCTTGTAAAAAACATAAGGATAAAAAAGTGGTACGTTTTGTCTTCCACAGAATTGAGTACTCATTTGTTTTCAACACAGAAGAAGGCATGTAGGGAGAGATTAAGCAGTGGCAGGAAGATTCAGTACATGCGCTTCTAAAGTGGGTGGGTGAAGCTTTATTTTAGTAAATTCTGGCCATATGAAGAGTTTTTAAATGAATGATAAGAGTTATCAACAGATAGAGGCTATGGTAATTGCATTTTTTTTTTCTTTTTTGCAGCTACAGAACTGGTTTTAAATGTTACAAGTCCTGGGCCGTGTTTGGAATCTTTTTATTGTCAGTGGTGTTCCTATGTGTAAGAGGAATTGTTTTCTAATGGAATAGGCTTCTAACAAAGAATTAGAGAAGACTGAAAATAGGATTAGTTATCAAAAGACCAAGCACAATACATGTAGTGAAACTACTAAGTCTGATAGATTAGGGATTCACCACGGAAAATTGAAAAACTGTATGAACTATCTAGTTCTTGAAATAGATAAGCATTTACTATTACTTGTCAAAAGTTTGAATTCAGAGCAGTTTTTTTACCAGACATCTCCTCATGGCATCTGTCTGCCACTCAAAAGTTACCCTAGGACAAATCCATGAACTTAACAAATGTACTCATCACTTACTCTGTGCCTTGAATGTTCTAGGTATTTGAGGTCTAAATCTACTCTGTCATAGAACTTATATTCTGTAGTAATCCAAATATCATGAAATTTTTTCTGTAAACTTGTTTATTTATAAATAATTCAAGATATTCCTACTTGATATGCAACATAATTGATTAATATACTTTAAAACACTTTTCTATCTTAAGAGGATATTTCATCTTTTTTGCTGTAGTGAAAACTTTACATTCCTAACATTTGTAGGGCTGAGTCAGTGAGATTTTGCTAATCGTATTTATACATGGAAATTAATATACACATTTAAAACTATTCATAAAAGCACAAAAGTATCGTTCACGATTATTGCACTTTCAGATATTCAGTTCTTAAATATCAAAGGGCTGAATCTCAGTTTGTGGATTTTCTTTACCTCGTGTTTGCAGCCTTTTCGTCATTTCACCGTTTGAAAAGAAAAAAGGGAAAATTAGTCAGTTAGCTATTTGTATAGTTTACTAAATGTCTGGTGGAAACTGACCTCACCTAAATTACTCTGGGGTTTATTTCTAGATTTTATGTATTTATACTATGCCCATTTATAGTGGAATTTATTGTATCTTCTGTCCCTTTCAATTTGTAAAGTAAAAATTTTTCTTAAAATATTTTTAAGTATAATATTTTTAATAAATACTATATTTTTGAATATGTATGTTTGTCTAGTCCTTTAGACAGTAAAAAATATATCTGATAAAATTATTTCTGTGTTAGCTAAGAAAGCCTTTAACCAATTTAGTATCTTGTGTTTGCTAGTTGCAACATACTTGAGGTGATTTAACTATTCAAATACAGAGTCTTAACAAATAAAGTGTTTGATCAAACTGTGAAGATACAGAGGTGATTATCAGAGCTGAAAAATGAAGATTCCTAGTTAAAATCTAATTCTTTGGAAAACACTTATAATGATACTTCCAGTTTGGTATATTTTCAATATCAGTAACAATTAAGTAAAAGTTGCATGTTTAAGAAGAGTGAGCATTTTTTAGATAATGTGAATTGACTTTCATTTGCACTGTAGTTAATCAGGAAATACTTTTCATTTGAAATTAAGTTTAAGAGGTGTAACCCATAAAAATAATAACAGTAAACCGTGCATATTTGAATAAAGGTAAATGACATCTCCCTTACTTATACTAACATCATATCATGTCTCAAAAAATTTTTGCTCTAACTTAGTAATAACTTTTTCCTTCCCATTGAGTACATTTCTAGTTCTGTTTTACACAGTTTTCTCTTGCTGGGGAAGAAAGCTAAGAATAGCTTTTAAGTACATTTTATGGAATTGTATTGCTTACATAAAAACATCTCCTGTCACTATATTCGCTCATACCTGCCAAACAGCATAAATTAAAAGAACATTAAAGAAACAGTCCTATGTTTGGGAAAACAAGGACTCTTTAGAGCAAGCCTGGCTGAGCAGCTCACTGCAACAGAAAAGCTAATTTTTACTTTTACCCTTTGGAAAGTCACTTAACCTTTCTAGTCTTCATTGTTAAGGTCAGTGTCAACCAAACATTGTTTTGAGAGGTTGGGCAGGTGGCTGATGCCTTATAGGACTTAGAACCAACCCTTTGGGAAATTCAGGGGTGTGGCAGGAGCGATGTCCTGCCCATCTGCAGATTTTTATCTGGTCTCTGGAGACAAAATAGTAAAGTCGGTTTCAACACCTCTTGAGTGGCAGTTTTGGTTAATCATTGTTAAAGGTAAATTGGATAGGATTTATAATAATAATATATAGAAAGTATGAATAAAGTATACATTCCCCTTTACCTGATTATTGCAAAAACATTTTTACACTTGAAAAAAACTCCTGCTGCATCACCTTCTTCACTGACCTTCATCCTGGCCCTTTTGTACTCAGCTACTGATTTCTATATTCCCAATTTTTGCTGAGATAAAATACATTAAGCAAACAGCAATCAATTATTGTGCTCAAGGACACTGTAAACACTTTATTCCCACTTTTTACTTGTGTATGCTTATCAGTGGAAGTTAATAAACAGATCTTTTGACCTGAGTGAGTCTCTGCATGTTAGACACCTAAAAAGTTGTGTCCTTAGCTTTCATTTTTCAGAACACAGAGATTTGTTATTTATTTATTTATTTTGGGCCATAATTAACCGGTTTCACATTTGACACATTTTCGAAAGAGTGCTTAGTAGGATATTTGTCACTGAGTCAGCATGAATTTATCACTTTTGAAAAGAAAATTGCTACTTAGAATACATATCCCACAAAATAATAGAGTAGCATCTTTGTGTGTGAAAGCAGAGACTTCTTTAACATTTAGTAGTTTACTAATGGTAACTTAGAGGTTTAGTTCAAGATTTCATAAATCTGGTTACATGCCAGAATCCCCCGTGGAGATTGATTCAGAAGCCTAAAAATGGGGCTCAGGATTCTCTTTTTTTAAATAAATGTCCCAGGAGACTTTGACGTAGCCAGTCAAGTGCAAAGAAATGACTTCCTTAATTTACTGTCAAAGAGTAAACAAAGCACTGGGCAAAATAAAGTCCTGGGTATTGTCATAGTAAAAAGGCTAAGTGTGCTTTTGGGGATTTTTGAATCAAACTGTATTTTACTTAAAAAATTATTATACAACAAAAAAATCTAATCTCACTTTGTCCCTTTCACATGGTGTTTGGGAAAGCCTTGTAAGTTTATATCATAATGGGATTTAATAACGTAATTTATAACACCTTCTAAGTTCACAGACAAACCTAGGGAATGGAGGATGTGTTCGTGTTGCTTGCTTTCTGTGTTGCTTTTACACTGTTAGGTGCCCTCTGAGCATTTAATACATCTTCAGTAATGAAAGCCACGGAGAAGTTCAAGATTAAAAGTTTAATTACTAGGTCATGCCAGTCTTGGAGTGGCAAGACTTCAAACTGGGTGCTGCCAATTTCTTCATCATCTCTTCTGCTTGCAAACAGGTTCCTGTTCTAAAGAAGCTGCTCTTGGTTAAAGGAACAATTGATATCATAAGTGTTTGCATTCCATTACGAATACTCTCAACTTTTAAACTTTGTGTGTATAGTTGTTTTTCTTAATGTTTTTAAATCGATTGTAAATACTAACAATGAATAATTTTTGTAGAAGAGGTTAATTTACATAAAATATGTTCTTTGACTAGTATGAAGTACTCCTTTGTGTACAAGATCATGATGACCCAGCCATTGATGTATGTAAGAAGCTTCTTGGAAAATATCCAAATGTTGATGCCAGATTGTTTATAGGTAAGTAACAAATAAATTCTACAGTTAATAGTATTATCAGTAATCTTCGCATCAAACTGTAAATTGAGGTGTTAGCCACTCATGGTCATTTAGCATGTTTGCTTTATACATTCTTGTCTAGGTAGTGAAAGGTGTTTATAGCCTCTTGAGTAAACTTCAATTAGAAAAACAAAGGGTCTTTTTCATATCCAGGATTAACAAAATAACAAAAAAATGGACCCCAAATTATGTTTCACTCATCAGTCAGAAGTGAGAGTATGTTGCTTTTGTTTCTTTAGTATTTTCAATGTGTTGCCTTTACTGGGGAGTGAGTGACAGAATTCAGTTTATTACACTGCAAAAAGATTATTTTCCCAAAAGCCTACAGGCTTATTCTAAAGACTTATAGAGGGGTATTTACCAGTCAATGTTGATTAATAATACTATTAATGTGGGGCCTTAAGAATTAGGAAACTGGAGCTAGTAAATTCTCTATGATAAATTATGTAATTATCTTTTTGAGAATGAACAATTTTCTAAATATATTATGAATAAAGAATGTAAAACGATTAATTAAAGTATGTTTAAATTACTAAATTTACAAGTACTTTCCTCTTTACCATGTATCTGTATCAAAGAAAATATTTTCAGTGTTACATGAATCTTTCACCACTGTACTTTTACATTTTTAGGTGGCAAAAAAGTTGGCATTAATCCTAAAATTAATAATTTAATGCCAGGATATGAGGTTGCAAAGTATGATCTCATATGGATTTGTGATAGTGGAATAAGAGGTGAGGCTTTTCTTTTTTATTTTCTAAAACTATTTATTTCATGATAAAATGACAAAAACTCTGTAAATACATTTATCAATTTTGTTTATTTAATAAAGTAATTCATTTCATCACTATTTCATGGTACTATGTTGTTATACTTACTAAGATGTTGATTTTTTTTTTTTATGCTAACCTAGGATGTTACATGTATAAAAAGGTTTTCATTTTGGAGAGAAAATTCCAACCATTAAGAAAGAATAGTCATGGCCCATTATATAGCGTACAAGCTTTTTCATAGGTGTAAATTTTCCCTTGTTCGTGGGACACCTTTACTTTAATCTGTGGAATGCATAATATCCTATCTCATACAAAGGAACAGAAATTAATAGGTGAATATTTTATTAGAATACATACATGGCTTTTAGATGATTTTAGAAGGAAGCATTTTATATACTGAAATTGTTATTTGCATTTTTGCATTTTTTTATTATGTGCATTATTTATACCTAGAATAATTCAGTTCTCTGTAATATTCTGTTGTATTCTAATTACTTCAAGTTTTTAAACTTCAATGTCATTGACATTCAGGACATTCTTTGTTACTGAGGCTGTGTAGCACCCTCCTGGCCTCTCTACCTGCCAGATGCCAGTAGCACCCCTCTCTCAGTTGCAACAACCAAAAATGTCTCTAGACATTGCCAGGTATCCCCTATGGCCGATGGTTGGGAACCACTGCCCTAGAATATGTGTGTTTATGGTCCAAATACACTTCTACACAGTAGATTTAGTTCTTAAAGACTTGAAGGAAATGAAAACGAAGTCATGTAAAATGGTGTGAGTTGTCTGCTATTTGAAGATGGGATAGTGATTTTAAAATTTGTTATTAGCTTAAAATGTACATTTGAAAATTAATAGAAGTATGGCACTCCTAATTAATCATGATCATTACAGATCTATCAGTTCATGGTCAGAGATTACGTTTCTTCATCACATTTGCTGTGTTAAATTACTTACTATCATATATTTGTTATGTTTTCAGTGTACACATCTGTCAAGTATTATCTCATTCAATTCCCACTAGCAGTTTTATGAGATAGAATATCTCCTACCTTCCAGGGAAGTGGAGGATCATTTCCTGTGGTTGGAGAATGGAGGAGCCAGCACAAAAACTGAGGTCCTTTGACCTCTCCTCCTGTGCCTTTTCCACTAAGACATATTGTCCATTTTTCCACTTTGGAGGTTCTGAAATGGGGGGAGTAACGTTTTCAAGGTATATGCTGCCTGTGGTACACGTGAGGTATATACATTGGCCTGAAATTGTATAAAGTAAATTAGCTTATCATACATTATGCCTCTTGTAAGTTTTGTATTCTATTCTGAAAGGTGATTTGAGATTCATTTTATTAGATCCAAATGTGAAAAGGAAATTATTTTTATTAAGAACTTAATAACAACTCAAAAAATGTATTTTACATGAATAAGCATTTTGCTAAAAATAATTTTGTGTCTCTCCCTTGCCCTTTTTATGTTTTTTATTGTAGTAATTCCAGACACACTCACTGACATGGTTAACCAAATGACAGAGAAAGTAGGCCTGGTTCACGGGCTACCTTATGTGGCAGACAGACAGGGCTTTGCTGCCACATTAGAACAGGTATGTTATGTTAGTCATAAATAATATTCTTGTAATCAGATCCCCAGTCTCCCAGAAGCTTGAGACTATTCTGTGTCTGAGTCTGAAGTTAACTGTATTAAGTCCGTTTTAATCCATTGAGTACTAGAATCCTCATGTTAGGAGGAGTAGTAGTCTCATTAGTGAAGAAATTCTTGTTGCTCCTGGAAACACTCACAGCTGAACTCCTGCACTCTGGCAGTGAGCAGCTGTGCACAGGAAGCATGCTGTGCTGAATGCAGCAGATTCTTTTTCCTCGGGTCCTTACTGTCAGTACTAGACTGAAGCTCTGGAGTTCAGGCCTAAACTGTTAACTTACATAAAAGTACCTGTTACACGGTTCTTTCAAAGGTCCATTCTGAAAAGAATCCTTTTTAAAAATCAGGAAGTATTTCAAATATACAAAAAAAAGGGACAGTTCATACAGGTCATGTGATTTTCTTTTAAAACAGATTTCTAAAGATTATCTGAGAAACTTACTTTATGTTTTCCATTTTTTTCTCTCCACTTTATAACAGAAATACAACCTTGTGTATAGGAAACCGTAAATTATGGGAAAATAGAAGAAGCAAAAACCCAAAAAACAAACCACCCATGCCCCTACCAATTAAAGAAAGTTGCCATGTTTAAAAATTAAGGTTCTTTGTTTCTGTTTTAAGCATTTTAGTACTAGGATCCCTTTTTTTCCTATGTATCTTTTAAAAAACAAAGTTGAGATAGTACTCAAAGTAATTTGTATCTTATTTTTGTTACTTAATAAGCTTTTCCCCATAAGATTAATCATTTTTTACAAAAGTAATTTTTATTGGCTGTATCATAGTCTATTATGTGTATTTCCTATATTGACTTAGCCATTCCTGTACTGTTAAACATTTAGGAGGAAACATGTATCTTAATGTTATAAGGGAGGGATAATACAGTCTTCAAATACATAAACTTGCTTTTAAGCATGTCTGCATTTATATTCTTTTGAATTGCAATCTTACAATTACCACAGATCTGAGAGGTTAAAGGTATATTGTGCACTTAACGTTTGACAGTTTGAGCTCTTCTGTAATATGGCCTATAAATACATTTGTCCGGCAAGAAATCATTGTCTTAAATTCCAGAGTTTTTGTTTAGTAAAAGAAACTCTGAGTAGTCACTTTAAAATAATTTTTTTTTATTCTTACATGCCACATTGTGTTTTTGTTTTAGAAATATTCAGGTTGATTTATATGTCAGTGATAAAGCATATCCCAGATTACACCCACTCCTGTAGTTTAGGTCAGTCTAGTACTTAGAGTGAATGGTAATAGGCCAGAGGAATTATTACAGTCTGTACAGAAATCCTGGGAGCGTTCAACACAGTCCCTAGTTCCACCTCATTCCTAAGACCTCACTTAATAACTGCTTAAGGAAGCAAAATGTGTGCTTCTGGTCTTAAAAGTTTGGTTCAGTTTACTCCCACGAACACCAGGGTTTCATTGCGGTCTGGACATAGCCTGTGTTACAAGAATGATGTTCTTCATCACCCTGGGAATTCTCTTGCTTCAGGCTGTGTGTGTATTTCCTGCCTTTGAGAAGGAGCACTGCTCTCTCTTTCAGGCTAATTAGAAAAGGCAGCATATCTAAGATGTAAATAATAAGTAGGGTTTCATATCTAATAAGGAGGGTGATGACCATCTTTTTCTACCTTAATTTAGCAGCTTGTATATCTCATGACTTCAGTGCATTCTAGGGAAAGGGCAGTAAAATGGGAGACAGAATTTTAGTGTCTGCCCTGCTTATGAAAAACACTGAAAAGTAAAATTGGGGAAATTGGGAAGAAGCTCAGTGACTCTGGGGAAGGCAGCAGCTAGCTGTGAAAGGGGCGAGAGAAGGAATTAAGGAATAGGATTGTACTGTGGGTTAATGCACACCTATAGGCGGTATCTGTATGTATTTATGCATGTGAATATATTTGACATATATACATACACATATAAACATATACCTGTATATGTATATGTATATGTGTGTACTTACATGAGCATTCTGAAAACAGGATATATTAAATATGTGTTAATACTTTATGTCAGTGAGTGATATTTTTACATTTTATATCCAAATTAAGTTTTATTTAGATAAATCATTGAACTGCAGTTTTAGAAAAAGCAATATTTATTTGAGAATAGAATATACTTTTCCCTCCTAGAAGTAAATTTTTCTTGTAATGGGGACAATAAGAGTAGTAAACCAAATAAGAAATTACTGCCTGCTCTATGTAAACACTATTTTGCACCAATTTTTATTCCAGTAGTTTATATAAGAATAATAGGATAGTCACTCAGTCATACTTAAGGGAAATTCATTAGGAAAGAGTTTATCAACACCGTACTTGTCACATAAAATGCTAATTGTATACATATGTTTTTGTTTTGTCAGGTGTATTTTGGAACTTCTCATCCAAGGTCCTATATCTCTGCCAATGTAACTGGTTTCAAATGTGTGACAGGAATGTCATGTTTAATGAGAAAGGATGTATTAGATCAAGCAGGAGGGCTTATAGCTTTTGCCCAATACATTGCTGAAGATTACTTTATGGCCAAAGCAATAGCCGACCGGTAAGAAAACCAATTACATTAGGCTATCGTGTGTTTAGCACCTAACTTCTTAGTTGTTTTACTCTATTTGTTAAATCCATGGATTAAGGGCTATCTTATTTTTTTCTAGGGAGTGCAGAATACGTTAATATTTTTAGAAAGTAGTTCCCATTAATACATTCATAGACATTGTAAGATAGATATGTCCATAGGTGTGTTATACTAATGAAGCAAATGAATGTTCTGATTCCTCTATATTCATCAAGTTAACATGGGTTGAAGTGACTAAAAGGAAGCTTCTCTATGATCATGAATTTTTATTATTATGGGTGTAAATTTCCATGTTTTAGAAGAATTAAATATCAGTGCAGTCATAAACCAACAAGTGAAAATTTAAAGAATATGGTTACAAATTTTGAAATTTCTCAGATTCTTTATGCTTTGCTAAGAAGCCACCTAATGTTTCACGTAACTGACTTAACATTTCTCTGTCACAGAGTGATTCTTATTTGCTTTTAAAGGGGGTTACTGCCTTGTGTGATAATTTGTTAAAGATGTGATTTTTTTAAATTGAAGTATATTTTTTAAAAATTCTCTTATTGTGTTCATTTGGTTGGTTCATGATTTCATAGTGTTTCCCATAAGATACATAATGACACTTTGTTTACATTTCATGTTGAATATGTACACACACATCCCCCACCCCATTTTTCTTTGTTTGTTTTTGGTTAGTGGTGATCACAGACTTAACTATTAAATGCAGAACCCACTCCATTTAGTACTTTCAGAATGCCTGTGTTTTAAGTCTCTTAAACTAAACTGAGGGGCTGTAGTTCCTTCCAGCTCTTAGATGGTACTACAATGGGCCAACTAAAACATCCAGTAGTGTGATATATGCTGAGTGGGTGCTAATTCTGAAGACTAGGATCACCCTGAACACTGGCAGTTGCTTCCTCTTTGTAGTGATGAGTAAATGCATAACAATCATGCTTGCATGTGCTCATCATAGCTCATTTTATAATTGTCTTAATTTTCAGAGGTTGGAGGTTTGCAATGTCCACTCAAGTTGCAATGCAAAACTCTGGCTCATATTCAATTTCTCAGTTTCAGTCCAGAATGATCAGGTAAATCAGTTGGTTTTCTTCTTTTGATCCTTGGTTAAAAGTCAGATATTTGTTGAGTTCCAAGTAAGAGAGTTTAGCTTCTTTATTAAAATAAACTCAATGTCTAAATACATTTTATTTTCTGTGTAACACTGAAAACATTAAAAAAAAAACATGTTGAGACTTAGAATTTTTTTATATGCTGATCTCTCTTTTTGAACTTTCTACACTTGGAATTTTATCGTCTTTTTTATATGTATAGTTTTTTAATATGCCAAATAAAAATAGAAAAGAGATTAATTAAATACTCTTTTAAAGGGGAAGGCCTTTTCATATAACAAAGAGCTGATCATCTTGGGGAAAAAATTGATTGGTCTCATAACCAGGCTGTTATTTAAAGAAAAAAATTTTTTTTTTTTAAGGTGGACCAAATTGCGAATTAACATGCTTCCTGCTACAATAATTTGTGAGCCAATTTCAGAATGCTTTGTTGCCAGTTTGATCATTGGGTGGGCAGCCCACCATGTATTCAGATGGGACATTATGGTATTTTTCATGTGTCATTGCCTGGCATGGTTTATATTTGACTACATTCAACTCAGGGGTGTCCAGGTATGTGGATAGCGTGAAAAGGTTGGCAGCCATTTGGTGGAACTAAAACTATTTTAAGTCAGAAAAGGTTGATTAAGATCTGTCAGAGCCATTTTTCAGTGTTGTATTGAAGGTTAATATCAGGCTTACACGTTACTTTCCTTAGTGAAATGTGGACACAAAACTTCACTTGATTTCAGCTTTTTGTTGGTTACACAATCACTTTTATTAAGGCTTCATAAAAACATTAAACAAATCAAATATTCAGACTAAGAATGTATTAGGAGAGCTCTTATTTTAATGCTTTTTCTACTCATGATTAACATTTTCTGTAACTGATACAGCATAGCAGTTAAATTATCTACACAAGCAGACATGATTTATGTAGTATAAAGGAGTGAAATTGAAGAATTTCATTTTTTAACCATGTCTTTAGTTTGACAGTCAGTAAATCCTGTTTTGTTTTGTTTTTTTAACCCCTAGGGTGGCACACTGTGTTTTTCAAAACTTGATTATGCAGTAGCCTGGTTCATCCGTGAATCCATGACAATATACATTTTTTTGTCGGCATTATGGGACCCTACTATTAGCTGGAGAACCGGTCGCTACAGATTGCGCTGTGGAGGCACGGCAGAGGAAATTCTAGACGTATAACTACAGCTTTGTGACTGTACATAGAGGAAAAAAGAGAAGTATTATAAATTATGTTTATATAAATGCTTTTAAAGATCTACTTCAGTAGTTTTATCATGTGTATGTTTTAGTATCTGTTCTTTAATTTATTTTGCATGGCACTTGCATCCGTCGGGGGGAAAAAACACATCTGGAGTCTTGGCCAAATGGTACACTTTATTTTGTGGAAATAGAGAATCAAGAGAATTAGTTCTAGGAACTGGGTTCAGCTTTTGTTGTTGTTTGTTTATTTTTTTTAATAAATGTGTATATATGAATGCTCTGCGACAAACACTATGACAGTATCCTTCAGTAGAGAAAGTTTCTTATCTGTGAGTACACTCTTGTAGAGCATTTGTGGGATGGCAGCAGCTTTGTTTTAGGATTTAGAAAAGGCTGGAAGATAATCACTTTCCACGTGCAAAGTGAGTGGTATGCAGTGAACAACCCACACGGAGGTACTAACAGAAACTTTTTCATGCTCTATGCCTACCTCTTGTAGTTGTTGCAGAGCGAATATAAATTGTAATAAGGTACCTAGGCCTTGCAAAAACAAGTGGAAAAAACTTTAAAAAGTAATGATAATAAAAGAGCTGGAGTCTAGTATTTATATGAATCTGTAAGAGGTTTTTTTTTTTTTTTGGTCTCACGGCAATGAACCAAAAGTGGGTGAGCTTGGTTTTTAATTGTAGCCATGTATTGAAGGCATCTTTTGACCAACTTTTGTTGGTTCTGTCTTGAACCATTGTTAATCACTGTGCTGGTAAGCCTTTCCTTCCCTGCTCCTCACCTGGCCCGCCCCATCTTTCCCTAACTTTTCTTCTGGGGGGCGGGAGGTGTGCGTGTGGGGGGTTGTTTTAGTGTGAATGGATATTTTCATAGTTGTGAGGAAAAATGCATTTCAGACACATTTCACACATGAGCTATTTTCTTACACAGTATGTCTTACTGTTAAAAAGAATGTAATTTCATGACAGGTATTTAATATCTTTTTTAAGTAAGTAAATATTCTAGCCATCAGTAAATAAATTGCAGTAGAGTATTAAAAGGGGGACGGGATGAGTTTTACTCTAAAAATTAGTATCAAACTAAGTCTACTGTGTGTGTGTGTGTTTTTTTTTTTTTACATTACAGTTAGTCTAGTCTTATTTAAATTGGATATTTGTATTCCAATTTGTATGACGAATTAGACTAGGTCAGTACTAGTTGTAAATGCATGCTTTATTTCACTTTTTTCTCCATGCCGCTAAACTTGCTTGTTGAGTTGTGCTTGACTTGTGGTGAGCTGGACTTGTTTTTGTTTTTAAAGAAGATAGGCAAAAATGTAAGGGACAGTGCATAAGCCTTTCATTTTTTTTTTTCTTACAGTGGAATTTTTGCTTTTTCTTCAGAATTGGATCTCATGTTGTCCATATGAATGCCTGCTATAGGGCTGACATTGGCAATATGGCAGCTTTATTCTAAGTTACTACAGTTTCCATGTCAAACATAATGTGTAGCATATTAGCAATAATTACATGTTGATAGAAAAGTGAACACTTTCACTTCACTGAGCCAATTCATTTATTGTCTAATAACTATATGCATAGTTTAAATTGCAATATATCTACAAATGTGTATTACTATATATACACATTACAAATAAGCTTTTCTCTGGGCCATACTGCTTCATCCATTTTTGGCCTTATGATGAATTTGTTTGAAGGGCATTTTCTTCATGAACAAAGGCTTTGATGCATATTCCTTGTTGTGTGAAATGAGTAAGACTGTTGCCTGAGGAAAGTTGCGCAGTGAAAACCAGTCTGGTTGTGACCCACTACATGTTTATTGTTTTTTATCACTGTTATATACAAGTTGAATTTTGTTGAATATGTTTGTCATTTATTGGTTTGTTTCACGAAGTTTGGTTGATGCCATCCTTTGCACTACTGAAGTGAAGTCTCGCTTATTATTAGCTTTCTACTGACTCAGTATGGGCAATGAAACAAAAAAACTAGAATGGCTGAACAGACTTCTTTTTGTAAATATAAATAAATGCCTGTTCTATATGTGTGTTTTATGTGGTAGTGGAGTGTTTCCGTAAAGTGAAGCTTCACGTAAGCAGAGTGATTCTTTGTTTAGCAAGTTTAGAGTGATGATAAAATGGTGAATAATATCACCATTAAAGAAAGAACTGTAGGAGTCCAAATTTAATAAACCATCTAAAAGAAGTGTCTAGAATATACCACATTTTATTGTTTAAAATCATTGTCTTGTTTTTTGTTCAAAAAATAAAAATTTGAATACAATCAAAACATTAGCAATAAAGTATTTTTGTTTACTGTCTTTCCTTTTATATTTTTATAGAAAATCTAACATGTTCCACCATTCACATGAGATTTTTAGAAGAATTCTGTCAAATGTTAATTTTTATATCTTTTTAGCTGTGCTACAAGCAGAATTATGACTTAAAGCTGGGCTTTGCTACATTGGTCACCCATTAGAATTATCTGGAGAACTTTTTAAAAGATACAGATGCCTGGGCTGTGCCCACAGAGATTCTGGTTTAATTATTCTGGGGCGGGGCCTGAGCTCTGCTTGTTGTTCTGCTCTGCACTCAGACCTGAGAAGCACTGGGTCATAATAACATTCAGAAAAGACCCAGTGGTCCCTTCAACTCCAGATCTCAGCCCCTTAGGTCTTTGCTCTCCAATAGCTAGGAGAGGAATGGATTGGCTTTGCTGCTGAAGACCTAACTGGGAGATCCAGTCAGCTGCCTCCCACACTCAGCCTAGGATCAGGCTTCTCCCAAGCTACAGGCATTCTCAGGCCTATTTAACCATCAGCTGGTGCAAGAAATATTGTCTTGAGAGAGTATCCCAGGGGAGGAGGAGGACTCTAAAAGGGGTTTGGAGTGATGAAAATGGTTGCCATTAGTGGTGATTTGCACAATCTCGTTAATATAGTAAAAATCACTGGGCTGTATATTTAAAAGGTGAATTTTATGGCTTGTGGATTATATCTCAATTTTTTTAAATAAAGGAAAAATAAAAATCGCTCTTAATGTGTTATTTCCTTCCAGTGTTCTGACATAGGTAACTGAAGTGCTTTCAAAAGAGGGTGTAGGTAACTGCTCATTATTTAGCATTCTTGCTAGAACTCAAAAGTGCCATTTTCTAAATCTTTCTAAATTTGACAGGTGAAAATATTATACCTCATTGTTTAAATACATGGATATTGTTAATGACTGGTAAGACTGAGCATTTTTGTATGTATGATTTTTAGCCATTGGAATTTCATTTTTTATTTAAATGAGGGTCTTAATATGTTTATTCCATACCTCTTCTTTTTAACCATATAAAGCAAATTACATCACCAAACAGAACATTCTGCTAAAATCTTTGCATTGGGAATCATTTTTTCCCAAAGCAGGACAGGGGTAAGCATGTAAATAATTGGTTCCCATTGTCCAACTAAATGGCCCATGCAAGTGTCCAGACCAAAGTCTTCCCAAATGTGATTTCCCTCCCTCTCGTAGAACACAACCATTTTCAGCTTTGAAGTGACAGTTTTTTCAGAGTGTATATATGTCTGCATTTCTGAAATAAAGCTTCCTTGGCCTTTGGATACTGTTTTTTCAATACATTTCTGAGCTTTATTTGCTAGTATTTTATGAAGTATTTTCTAGGCGTTAGAAATGAGGTTATGTTAACTGCAGTCATTTGGGCTTTTCTCAGTGCTCTAGAAATAATTTAGCTAAGAATTACCTGGTCCTTGAAAGTTTGAAATAATTTATCCATAAAACTTTATGGGCCTGGCATAACTTAATAACATTTTCAGTTTATTTCATTTGTAATAATCAATTCCTATTTTCTACATCTTTTGGAGTCAGTTCTGGTCATTTACATCATAGAGATACCTTTAGCTATTTCATAATCCTTTTCAAATGCTTGCTGGCCACCTAGGCCCTTGGGCTGGGGGTTTGCAGCCCCTGTGGCAGTTGCACTTGGGCCTCTGTGATCTGACAGAAGAGTAGCAGGCAAGGCCATCCTTTCCAGGTCACCAGTATCCTCTTAATCTTCCTCTTAAAACTTGAATGGCATATTGTTACCTTGAGGATAAAGCCCCAGCTCTTCTCAGGGCAGAGAGGCTGTTTTAGGTTAGGTCCCTGCCAACCTGTCCACCCTCGCCTCTCGCCACTCTCCCAAACCCACTCAGATCTCACTGGGCCCTTCCTGCAGTTTCCCTGTTATCTGCCCTTTCCTGCACTGGGTCTCTGAGCACTTTGCTTCCTCCGTTTGGGTCCTCCAGTTCCTCTAACTCCCACTCTTTCTTGCAGCTCTACAATTTACCTTCCCCTGGGTTACTTAATCCATACTGTGTCTCCACAGCCTCACCCCTCACTTCTACCATAGCACTTAATGCCAACGAACTGCCATGCAGTTGTTTGTGTCCATCAGACTGGGAATGTCAAAGGCAAGCAGGGTAATGAGCTTATTCAACTTCGTGTCCCAACTGCCTAGCTCAGATCTGACCTGGAGTCCATTTTATTGAATGAATGAACAAAGATATAATCATGCCTGGATCACTAATCTTGTGCCTCTGGGAATCACATAATGGTTAGGAGTACAGACTGTGGAGCCAGACTTCGGATTCACTTCCCAGCATCACCATTTGTTTCCTGTACAACTGGTCTGCCTCTGGACGCCAATGTTACCTATTTCTCAGGGTTGATGGGAGAATTAAAGGAGATAATGCCTGGGAAAAGCCACATTCTCAGTAAAACTGTTACTGTGATAAGGATCTCAAATGCTAGGCTGTGGTTACTAAAGAAAATGAAAGTTTGGTTACCTGATCAGCAATGTAACTTCAAGGCTTGAAAAACAGAATTGTTCACAATCTGAGAAACTGCATGATCTTTTCTATGGCAACTGACCCTCAGCCCTTGGCGACTGATACTACAGCCTAGACACAGTGTGTAGTCTAGCGTTGAAGGTGAAAATCAGTTTGATTTATTTGAATTATTGTAAATAGTGCTGTGGTAGCCCATATAGTACTGTCCAGTATGTTAGAGCTAATGGACTGAGCTGCAAGACCTGGCAGGCAGTTTCAAGACCTCATTGCACAGGCCTGCCTTCCCACAGGAATAGTCCACCAAATCTGGAGGGTTCACAGCAAAGCACATGAGAGCAGCGCGCATACTATGTGGCATGAGATGCACCTATGACATGGTCAATAAGCAAGGAATTTTGCCTGGTTGGAATGTTCCTATTTTTTTAATGAACAACTGGTTTTGTGTAATTCGAAGACCATTTCCTGGGTGTTCTTTGACTCAGCACTGGGAGCATGAGCATAGGGGGCGCTGAGGTCTCTAGAAGTGGCCATTTGGAAGGGAATTTTCTCCCATGTGGTTTTGTAGCATCCATGGATCTCAAACTGTAGTATGAGTAAGAGTTGTTTTAAATGCCAACTGCAGTGCTTAGCTCTCACATTATGAATCCAGGAACTCTAGACACCTATAAGCTTTCCTGAGATCCTGGATGCAAGCATTTTCCAGTACACTTGAGGAATATTTCAGTGGCAGTACATCCCCATTCAGTGGGGATACATTTTACACAAATCAAGGAGAGTGAGTGGAGGTGGGCAACTAATAGGCAGGAGCGTTGTGGCTCAGCCCCTAGGACATCATGTTGATTTCCTAAGTGTTGAGAGGTCTTCTGTTATGTTAAGGAGGCGATGATTGGAAATCCCCTAAGGTTGGGGCTGGTTGCTGGGGGAACCAGCTATGTGAGTAGAGGATGGGGCTTTCCAGCCTCATCTCCCCGACCTCTGGACTGGGGAAAGCTGGAGATTGAATTAATCTCCAATGGCCAATTATTTAATTAATCATGCATTTGTAATGAGGCCTCCATAAAAACCCAAAGGATGGAGTTCAGAGAGCTTCTGGTTTGGTGAACTTGGGGAGAACGGTGCACCCTGAGAGGGCCTGGAAGCTCTACACCCGTTTCCCTGTGCCCTGCCCTGTGCCTACCTTCCATCTGGCTCTTCCTGAGTTTTATCCTTTTATAATAAACCAGTAATTTAGTAGTAAAATGTTTCTCCGAGTTCTGTGAGCCACTCTAGTAAATCAATCAAACCCAACCAAGGTGGGAGCTGTTCGAACCTCTGACCTATAGCCAGTGGGTCAGGAGCACAGGTAACAGCCTGGACTTGTGACTGGCGTGGGCGTGGGGTGGGGCAGGGAACGGTTCTGTGGGATCTGATACCATCTCCGGGTGGATAGTGTCAGAACTGAGTTGAATTCTCAGACTCCCAGCTGACGTTCTGAGCAGTGCTAGGTGGTGTGGGGAACCTCCCCCTCCACACACTGGAGTTGTGAACAGAAACCAAACAGTGGCCCAGGAGAAGTGTAGTCACTAGAAGTTACCACAATGCACAGGAATCTGTACAGAACAGCAGATGTTGGCTGGCAAACGAGGTTTGGTAATGGGAAACAGGCAGAGGAAAACTCATCGAAAAGTTTCTTTTCAAATACATTTTTCTTAGAAACAGAAATTTTGAACTTTGTCACCACAGTAATTGGAATTTAAATTTTTAACTCTTTTTATGGATTAGTCCAAGAGGGAAAGAAGGTGTGGAGGAGTACCACTGCTGAGTCTAATGCCCTCGAACTGAAGCTGCCCAGGGAAGGTGGGGAGCAGCCTCTCTCCTTCAGAGTCCCGCTGATTTGGACCAGCAATGCTGCAGTTGCCCGCCCCAGAGAATTCTGGGGAAATGACAACCTGTATAGTCACTTCTGATCTCAGTCTCTCCCAGCTAGGACAACTCAGCCACCAAATGAAGAGTCCAAACACAGCTAAGAGCTCATTGTGTGACGTCTAGGTGTGAGGATCCAGTTGCTCCTTGCTATGATATGTCTGGGAGAAACAAAGGTGAGTCCCCTGACGCCGAGGGAGAGGTTTAGCTTTAAGGAGAAGGTTTAGAAAGAAATTTAGCTTTCTTGCATCTGAAAACAGAGGACACCCCCACCCCCACCCCCACCCCGCAAAACCTCAACAGAACCACCCCGGCTTCCTGTCCCAGTTACAGCTGGCCCATATTGCAGTGGCAGTCTGTCCACCACTGCTTGAGGGATTCCAGCGGCTGACTTGCCAAATTATCAGGCAAAAGAGATTGCAGAGAGAACATGTCATTGGCAGGAAAGAGGCTGGCCCAGCTGCCCAGAAGATGTGGGTAAGTAGATGCAGAATTAATGGGAGAAACAAGGGCAAAATTCAATTAAAACACAATGAGGGGGGAAATGTAAAAAGTTTTAATATAGAATCAGAGCGTAAAAATCTTACAGATCTGAAAAGTCATGATTTCTGAATTTAGAATTTCAAGTAGAAATTAGAATGATTTCACTTCTGAAAACCAAATTAAGGTTTGGGAGAAGGGGGTTCCCAATAACCTAGGACAAAACAAAACAAAACATACTAAATACTAAAATGCACAGATACAAGATATAGAGGACCAATTAGATGGAACTTCTAATAGGAGTTCCAGAAGAAGAAGGAAAGTAATGAAAGGCTTCAGGACTTAAGGGATGCCCTAGTCCCAGTGGGTTTCATGAAACAACACACACAAAGTGTCCTGGTGAAATTTCTGAGCTTCAAGGACAAATTTGACATCGAGGATAAATCACAGCCAGAAAGAACAAGTTATTGACAAAGAAAAGAGAGTTAATCCCTCATTAAAGTATCAGCAATATTGGAGGATCTTGGGAGACAAAGAAATGATATTTATAGGCTCCTGGGGAAAAATGGATTATGATCTGAAAATCTTATATCCAATCAAAGCATTATTATATGAGGGCAAAAGAAGGCATTTTGGACATGTAGGGCCTCAGAAAGTACCACCCATATACTCTGTCTGATGCAGTTAGGCAAGAAAGCATTCCAGCAAAAATCTCCTCATGGGAGAAAACAATATAAGAAAAAAGTGGTAAATAATGAACCTTGAATTATTCATGATCTAAATAGATAATCCTAGTGTGACATGGAGTAACGAGAATTTTGAATAAGATTTCACAATAGGGAAATTTTTAATGGCCTTGGCTAAAATTCTAAGTTATCTCTAAACCTAGGAGTAGAGATGTGAAAGAAAATAGGGATATACAAACGATTTCAAGCTGTGGTGAGGTTTGTTGTGTTGTGAGGGAGGGGCTGCAATGCCATTCCACGGTAAGATCGCTCCTCAGATGTGAAGCCGCTTTGCTCAGTCTTCCCCCGAGGATTTCTTACTGGCCAGTAGTGCCCCTGCAATCTCTCTCTCGAACCTAGCTGTTAGGTTAGACCTCTCTTCTTTACCGTCTCACTCTTTACACCGGGCAAATTAACTATGGGTTGTAAACTCAGCTCCAGGCCCACCTGTGCAGATCTAAAACTCATCAAGATGCTCAGCTGAACGAAAGGAACAATTTCTCCCTTAGTAATGAAAAGGAGAGCAGGAAGCTTGTGATTATAGTCTTTCCTTTTACAGAATCCTTCCTGATTACAAGGCGGTGCGCTTTTAAAGAACTTTTGTCTCCCTCTGTTACAGTCCTGTAGGAAGTTCAAGGTCATTGGAGAGATACAAGGTTGAGGACGGGGAGGGACCGAGGTGGGGACACTCAGATGACGATGGAGATGTCGGGGCCTGGAGCATGCTGGGCCTTGAGGTCCTAGTTAAAGAATTTAGGCTTTATGCTGAAGGCACTGGAGAGCCTTTGAAGGTTTTGTGTGTTAGAAAGCTGTCCCTGGCTGCTGTGTGGAGCTGAATGAGCTTGTAGTGAGAATGACCTTGAAAGCAGAGAAACCAGAAGGAAAGCTGTCGCTCAAATCCTAGTGAGGAATTCTGTTTATTTGTGGAAACCCTCCCTACCCTAATGACTTAAGTGGGGCTAGAAACTTTCTCTTTTCCCTCCATGCAGGTCAGATGAGAGTGTGCCCCTCACAGACTGCTCACTTTCTACAGTGGGAATCCTGTTCCATACCAACTCTAAGTCTGCCTCTGTGAGGATGTGGGACCTCCCAAGGTCCTGGGAGGCTGACACCCAGGAAAAATCCATGTAAGGGTCACAGCCCATTTCATCTGACTTCTGCCTTTACCTGACCTCTCCAGGATGTCGCTCACCAAGTTGTTCCTGTGTATGACTGGCTCTTGGTGCTACTGACTTTTATCTCCCTCTTTCAGTCTCCTACTCACTCTTGAGTATGATGGACAGCTTGGCTTTCCCTGCTGCTACCTAATACTCACAGTTTGATTTGGCAACATGTTAAAACCTTAATTGAATATACCTACATCAGGTCTGTTGCAAAAGTTATGGCATTGATCAGAAGTAGGTCGGGGGCACAGGGAAGGCAGTAGAACACAGAGAAGACAAGTAGTGATTCTGTAGCATCTTCCTACGCTGACGGACAGTGACTGTCATGGGGTATGTGGTGGGGACTTGATAATGGGGGGAGTCTAGTAACCATAATGTTGCTCATGTAATTGTACATTAATGATACCAAAATAAAAAATTTTTTTTAAGAAAGAAAGAAGTAGGTCCCCAAGAACTGATTTAGGGGAGATCCAGGTGATTTGGAGCTTCCCAAATCCCAGTGAACTTTCTTGCCAGAGATAGAGCTACTCTACCTCCTCTTCAATCAGGAGCCTACATGATTTTCTATAGGGGTCACCTTGCAAAAGGAAGACAATTCGCCTCATGCTCCATCCTTATCATCTCTGATTGTCTCCATACTTATAATCAGAATTAGTCTCCAACATGTCCCCAGGGACCCAGCACCAGGAAGAAGGCTAAGACATCAAAAGACTTTTAAGTCTTTACTCATTTTTATCAGCAATGGTTAATGTCTATGAGACGAAAGGTTTGACAAAGGACAGAGGGACATGAATAAAGTTTAGACTACATTTTTCAGCATGGTAGTCTTACCAGAGACTGAATGAAAATGCTTGGTCCAGCAGCTGAGAGTAAGTCTAATTGTTTTTCAAAATGGGTTGACTGGAACCAGACTCAAGATGGACCACACCAAATGAGGTCAAGAAGTCAGAAATTCCTGGGTATAATGGAGAGGAAAGAATAGAAGGACTTAGGAGGACTGGGATTTTGGAGTGGATTTATCATATGTGATTCAGCCCCCTTCCAATAAAGACCAAGAATATACTCATATCACCCAGCAATTGAGAAATACGTTGGTTCAGGGAGAGCCAGAATCATTGTAAAGCACAGGCAGAGGGGAGGAACTGGCTGTACTGAAATAGCGTCCTGATTTCAATATGATGGGATGGGGTAGGGCAGGTGAGAAGGGCCAGGCCATCAGATGCACACTCTTTATAATTAATGTAACTGGCAAAGGTTCTATAGTGGTAATCTGAATGGTCTGACACTGATGGTGTCTACCTACTCAGAAGATCCAGAAAGGGAAACAGATGGGCAGCCTACCACAGGGTGTTGTTACTTGATTTATGGAACAAAAAACCCAAAGAATGTGACCTGACCTGAGACACTGCAATAGGGAATACCACTTCCTTACCCTGCCTCGAGGTCTGATTCATTTCAGAAGCTCTGACCCCTGATGAAAGACTCTGTGGTAACATGCCAGGCTTCTTCTGTGCCTCTTCCCCCTCATCTTCTCCAAAGAGGTAGCTATTTATCAGGGTAAATGTACACTTAGGGGATGAAACTATCCAAACCTTTAGCTTTGAAATTGTAGGAAACTAAAATGCCACAATGGATTACCAGTTAGTGGCACCCTTATGGTGATCAGATTATAAATGCTTTAATTGGACCCTCAGAGATCCCAAATCCAGCTTGTGGTTGAGTGTAGCTAGCATAGGTAAATTCAGCAATTGGCATAATTTCCAAGTGTGCTTCCTAACCCCTGTCATGAGGACTATTGTGGTAAGAAAAGTAAATTAAGCCTTCAAGCATCACGGTCCAATAGAAATATAATGGGAGCCATGTATCTAATTTTACATTTTCTAGTGGTCATATTTTAAAAGGGTAAAAAGCAACAAGTGAAGTTAGTTTTAATAGTTCACTTTATCTAACCCAAAATATCCAAAATAGTGTCATTTCAACACACCAATAGACAGTTTATTAATATACTTATTTTTGTATTAAGTCTTCAAAATGTGGTCCACATCTTATACTTACAGCACATCTAATTACAGACTAACCACATTTCAAGTGCTTGGTAACCATATGTGGCTAGTGGCTATGGTACTGGACCACACAGCTCTCGAGCTTCCCCTCCCTACCATGAGAGTGAGCCACAAGCAATGCCACATTCCCAGAGGGTCTCAGAAGCATGTGTGCAATTAGAAAAGATTTGAAAGTTGCAGGGGTTATGGTTTCTTTCATAACCCTCTTTAACATACCTATTTTGCCTATGCAGCTGAAATACAGAGGGTTATTATAGGTTTAGTTAAGTAGTGGCCAAATTGTATTTGCTGTTCCAGGTGTGATCTCTTTACCAGAGCAAATCAGCACAGTTCCTAACATCTGGCATGTAACTATGGATGTGGTAACTGTTTTTGCCCATTCAATTGAGGAGAAAGCATTAGCTGCGATTTGCTTTCACCTGGCAAGCAGAGCAGTCCACCTTCACTGTCCTGCCTTGGGATTACATCATCCTGCCTCTCTGCCACAATTTAGTTCAGGCTTGACTTTCTCCCCATTCCACAGGACATGATGCTAGCCCATTATAATGATGACATCAACCTAATAGGACTTGGCGGCCAGGATGTAGCGGGTGCTTTAGATACCTTAGGCAAGACACACATGTTAAAGTAAGAGATGTATCCCATGGAAATAGAGGGGGCTGGCAGTTTAGTAAGTATAAATCCTTCAAAAAGTCCAGGGGTTTGCATATCACGTTCAAAAGATGGTAGGGACACCTTGCAACTTCTACCATTAAGAAAGAAGCACACTGCTTGGCAGACCTCTTTAGATTTGGGAGATAATATGCACTGTGCTTAAGCATGCTGTTTTGCCCCTTTTACTGTGTGACCTAAAAGGCTTCCAGGAAGGAGCAGACCCAGAACAAGAACAAAATGAAATAGTGAGTGTAGCATCTTTCACTATTACATCTAATGACCCACTTAGGAAAATCCTGATTCTCATTTCCACAACTATGAGCTCTGCTAATTTAGAAGTCTTAATAACCATTCAAGGAATGTTTCCACCAAACAAAAATGATGATGCTGAAGTAAAAGCTGAAACAGTCACTTGGCCATTTGGGGCTCCTCATAGCACTTGAATGACAGGTGTAAAGGGGGTTATGGGGTTGACTAGGATGATTTGCCTTGATTATCAGGGGCAAATAGGGGTGCTGTTACACAATGGAGCCAGGGAACAGGTGTGTCTGAAACCGGGATGTGCCTTATATCTCTGTTAGGAAAGAACCTAGCTTCTCCTCCCGTGTTTCTCTTTACTGTCACACTACTATCCCATTCACAACACTTCTGACCCTAGATGTGTGGGAGTTTTTCCCCACTCTAAACAATTCTTTGTGAGACCAGCTGGATGTCCTACAATTTAACTCACGCCTGACACTACTGCCTGGAGATAGCATCAGGTCCCAAGGTTAAGGGCTCAGTCCCACATAGACTGCCCCTCACGCCCACTGCAGATGCCAATCACAAGTCCAGGGGGCTGCCTGTGCTTCTGACAGAAAGGCTATAAATCAGAGGTCTTACAACCTCCTCTCAGATTCCATTATTTGTTAGAACAGCTCATAGGACCCAAGGAAACACTTCCCGGTTTATTATATAATAAAGGGTACAATAAAGGATACAGATGAAAAGATACACAGGGCAAGGTCCAGGAATGTTCCAAGCGGGGGAGCTTCTGTCCCCGTGGCATGGTGTGTCACCCTCCTGGTATGTGGATGTGTTCACCAACCTGGAAGTTCTTCAAACTCCATACCGTCAGGATTTGAGGAGGCTTCCTCACGTAAGCATGGTCAATTATTAACTCTATTTCCAACCTCTCTCCCCTGTCTGGAGAATGGGGGGTGGGGCTGAAAATTCCAAGCTTCTAATTATGGGTTAGTCTTTCTGGTGACCAGATCACCCAGAAGCCCACCTGGAGTCACCTCCTTGGGCTCTTATCACTTAGGAATTTGCAAGGGTTCTAGGAGCTCTGTGCCAAGAACCAGGGGCAGAGATAATATACATTTCTTATTATTTCACAAGCTCCCAGTACTTATTTGTCTAGTGACATTTAAATGAAAAAGCACATATAGAATCATCCAGCCACCAGGCTGAGGCCAAAGGAGCATGGAATGGATGGTAGAGGAAAGAAGACATAAATTTCACCTCCAACTATTTAATCCATTGAACAGGGAAGGGCTATAATATGTACTTGTATTTTTTCCTTGCTGTGTCATAACTAATTGCTTTTTCCCTCTTTTCTGTTCCCTTACTAATTTATATCGAGGGTTGTCATGATGGTCATCACTACATGATTATCCATGGGTTACAGGATATAAAGACAGAATCCAGGCGGAACTAGAGGAGAAAAAGCATCACTTGGAGATCCTGGACTTGGATTTGGATGCCCTAGGTGACGAGACCTTGAGTTGCTGCCTTTTGGGATAGAGAATAAGCCTGATTTTCATCTAGGAGATAGTTGTATTATTTCAGGTGGGAAAATTGG
This sequence comes from Smutsia gigantea, assembly GCA_032199065.1. Lineage (NCBI taxonomy): Eukaryota > Metazoa > Chordata > Mammalia > Pholidota > Manidae > Smutsia > Smutsia gigantea. Next base: position 84,284 of record JAVSCE010008008.1, on the reverse strand, counting down.
GAAAGCTGTTATTGGTAAGCTTAAGTATGCAGGGAGAGCACATGCTAACGCTGGGCGAACAAGACTGACTATATTCTGGATATTTGACACATTTTCTGGCTGCCCAGCAATTTCTGAGCACCTCGCTGTGTTTTAGGAACTTACTGCCTTATAAGCCTAACCCCCTCAATCCCCAAAGGAAAATCCAGAAAAACCTCTATTTCCCAGTTTTCCTGTCAACTGTGGCATAAACATGTAATCTAGACTCCATCAGTTCGGCTTATCCATGGAGACACTGATTTGGAAGTTAGCAATGTAAGAAAACAGTGCTGCATGTACACATATGTTTTCTGTCAGTAAGGTAGCAGAAGAATCTGTTTTTTGGAGCCCTCAAGACTGAGTTCTTGGTGAAGAGATGTCACAGATACTGACAGCAGTAGCAACGGCAATAAAATTTAATTGCTGACACAGAAGCGGTGTAGCAGAGGAAACCACACATTTGGTTTGTGCTAAAGGGAAGAAACTAAGGTGTTTTTCTTGTGAAGCCAGTTCTGTGGCATGGCTTGGCGCCCCTAGAAATCTAGGGCTGAAGCTGACTCTCTGGTCTTGTCAATTAGTCTGCAAATCACCCAGTATCCAGAGTTTCTGTTGCTTGCACTTGGTGACTCTGACTTATCCATCAGATACTAGTTCCATTTGAAAGGGTTTGTGAGAAGAAGGAATAGAGGCAAGTCTAGAAAGTGTAAGGTAGGAAGCTGAGATTTAGACTAGATCAGTGTTCTAGGTCAGGGATTGTAGAGGTGGATGACAGTCTCATTCCTGGTTCGACTGTTAGTGAAGAACTCACCTGGCTTTCTAATCACCGTTTTTAATATATTAAAAGTCACTATGAACCATTTTTCTGGTATATAACTGAAAGAATGATCAAACTCAAGTCAGTCTAGATGTCACATGACTGTGTCCTCTTGATGAGGATTCGAGTTTGACCTTGGCATTCCCTGAACTTCCCTGCTGTGAGGTCCAAAAATTGCACTTCAACAAAGTGACTTCTATAAGAAACATTTCTGAGGAATAACCTCTTACTCAGTGTTGAATGGAAAGAAGAGAAGTAACCTTTGACTCTCTAATCAGTCATGTGCCAGATCCAGGAGCCTATTTATTCCTTCCAACAACCACATGAGGTTGGAATGATTATGTTCATTTTACAGATGATAAGCGTAACCAGAGAGTCTCACAAGTGAATTCCTCAGTTTTCAGAATTCCCACCTGCCAGGCTCAGTTAGCCCCAGGAGGCCTGGCTGAGGCCCCAGTTCTCCTTTTGCTCCATATCAAGGGGCTCATGGAAAACTTAGCAATGCTTTTTCACATCAAGCCCAGGACCACTGGAACCTAATATGAAAGGCAGAGGGAGGTGGGTGGGTAAAGAGCATAGTGCACTTGTTCTTGGCAGGGTTGATGGCAACCACTCCCATCTGTAACATTTACAGACATGGTTCCCATTTTTTTTCTCATTGAACGAAATCTTCACAAGGACCCTCTGAGGCAGGTAGCATGAGACCCATTTTAAAGATGGAGAAACTGAGACTTAGAAGCAGACTCCCACATACACAGTTATGTACAGTTATGCAACTAGTAGCCAGCAGAACTGACTTTTGAGCTCAAATCCTCTGACTCTAAAACCTGTGTATTTCCCACTGCATTGAGCCACAGAGGGAAATGAGGAAGGAGCATCCTTCTGGATAAAGTCATGGGCCTGGGAGTCAGTCCCTAGTAGGAGGCCAGTATCTTTTCTCAGGTTGTTTGGGGACCTTTAAGACAAATCACCCTATTCTGTACTCTAAGCTGGTGTGGCATGCTTTCTCAAGCATCCAGGCTGAGGGATAGCAGTGTATTGGGATATGAGGTGGTGTTCATTAACCATACTCCTCCCTCATAAGCCAACTTGCAAAGTAACTGAGATTGTTCATAGGATTATTCATAACCAATATTCATAGAAGTTACACAGACTAAGATAAAAACAGCCTTATGGCTGATAGAGGAGACCATGGCTTCCCCTCCCCAGACTTCCTACTATTTATCCCCCAAACTTAGGGCTCCCTCTCTGAGGGGTAGAACATGTTCCGGTGAGTTCCCTGCACGAAGCCGCAGAGAACCTGAGACTGCAGAAGGTAGGCTGCTCCAGAAGAGAACTTGCCCATCCTCATTACTCCAGTTAGTCCATCTTCCTCCGCTGGAGTGCACTGTGTGAAGGATAGAGGGGCTGGATGCGTCTGCCCACCCCTCTCCTCTTCTCCATGACAGTGCAAGGAGAGAGGAACAAGCATTTCTTTTTCTCCACACTGTGCCTCCCACGGGACAACGTTCTGAGGCTACCAGGGACCATCAGCTGATGCACGAATGTAATCCATTCCGATGAGGAAAGAGATATGATGGTCTTTGCTGTCTTATCTAGAAGAGTAGATAAATGGGACAATCACATAGGAGGGGACTGATGGGATCACCAAAGTGGATTGTCAGGGCTAGAAAGAACCTTAGAGACTTTGTGCAACAAATCCCTGCATATCTGACAAACTTGTCTGTCAGGATCATGTGGGAAGTAGGGAGGCTGGGATGTGAGCCCAGACGTGTCGTCTGGTTGGCCTAAAGAAGTCTAATGACCTCAGCCGCATACTCGACTCCCTTCTAAGGCTTTCTCACCTTAGGTCCCGTGCTGACACTGTTGACTCCTCCAGCCAGGCCATAACTAAATAGAAATCTGAAGCAAGGATAGTCAACCTAAATGCTGGCCTATAATCTGGATGGTAGGGAGTCCAGTGACTGATTGAACCAATCAGATTCTGTCTTTTGAGGATTTTTGAATATGAGTCATTGGACATTGGGCAGTTGATAGGAGGGGCAAAAGGCACAGAGAACAGGCAGTAAGAAGACATGAGATGAAGCTCTGAGTGAGTGTGAGGTCATGTGGAGAGTAAAGAGCATTGCATAGGTGGAGATGTGGGCAGTAGGAGAAACGATGGAGGAGCTGGGTCCCAATGATACCGAAGCTCCAGGATCAGGAGCTCTACGCCTCCTCCTGCCGAGAGGGGTAGAGATCATGCAGTTGCCAGACCCATGTTGGATCATGTACTACCTTCCTATTACCATCCTAAGTTCTAGGCCCTGGGGAGGTTATTTACTGAGCAGTTTATAGGTTCACCAGAGACCTAGTTTTACGGCCAAGACACCATCTTCCTTAAGGCACATAGCTTCACATGCCACCAACACTCAAGGTGATCTGGATAAGCCTCTTTGTACCTCACAACCCAAACAAGCTAACAAAGAGCTTTTCTACTGGCAAGTTCACCTGTACAAACCATACACATTACTATTGAACATTTTGATCCAACAGTTTTATTCCCTGTGGTCGTAAGAGCTGAGGTCTTCTTGATTAGCCCAGAACTCATTGTGGTCACTTCCTCCATCTCAAATCATCAGGGATGTGGCGATAGACACTTCCCTGCATAGCCTAAACAAGCCCTTTTTCTTTTTTTCCTGGTACTCTAACGAGGGACTTCCTTTGCAGTAGGTGCACCCAAGTTTAGTGTCTGTCCTGAGGTCAGAGAAGGTGTGAGCAGTCAAGACGATGAAGTGCCCAGAGTGAAACTCCCCACTCGTTGGAAATAGAGCAGGTGGGTAGAAATGCATGTGTTGTGTGGAGGGAGAAAAGTCAAATGGGGAGAGAACAGGAACACACCTGATTAGCTAGGAGCTATAATCTCCAACTTTGCTCTGATTTGCTCTAACCTACTACTACACGGCTTCCTACCCTCTTCTCCCCTCTTCTGCTCTCTGCCTCTCTTCTCTCCCCTCCCCTTTTCTCTCTCTGCATCCTCTCTTCTCTGCCCTTCTCTCCACAGGCCCCTGGGGTGACATGGTAACCCCAAGGAAGAATCTGCAGAATCCACATCTTTTTCGAGAGAATCTTGGTGACAAAAGCATGTTTTCTTTTCAGTTAACTGCAAACTGTATTTTATTTTCTTATCTATAAATAGGCAATACTTAAAATCCATTTTATTTACAAAGTTACAGGAAAACAAGAACCCTCACAAGTTGCTGGTGGAAGTTGAAGCTGGTATAAGTTTTAGTGTGAAAATTACAAATGGCATGCCTTTTGACCTAACAGTTCACTTTCTAGGAATTTATTGTACAGATATACTCATACCTGTAGCTTTATCTTTTCATCTCTTTCATTAAGGATGGCTCTAATGAGGAAGAAGCAGTTTAGAATCCTCTGCAGCCTGTGATAGAGGAGGACCAATGTTATAACTAACAGCCAATCTGTACTGGGAATGGATACAGGTAGGTGACATCTGCCTCCATCAAACCTTTCTCTCATTTTTCCAACAGAATGACATAGCACCTTACTATATCCCTTACTGACTGCATCTGAAGAACTCAAATTATTCACCAACTATTCTGCCTTTCTGACAAGTGACAGAGGATGAGAAGGCTGTGGCCATGTAACTGGAGATATGGGACAAAAAGTGATTAAAAAGCAGTATCTCAAGTTACTACTGCCATAGAGACGTTTGGTACTATTGTACCGGAAATGCCAGAGCACTGTGCAAATGGAGAAATCATTTTCCATTCTGACCTCAAGCAGGAAGGAGCTCCTCTAGCCAGAGAACCTTAAAAACCCCTTTTTGTCACCACAATCTCTAATGAAAACGGCCACTAGAAGAGAAGGATCTGGCAGAATGCATACTCAGAGCCCCTGGGTTAGAAATTCAGAGCGCCAGCCTCACTCAGCTCTTCCTAGACTGCGTGTGCAGAAAAAGACAGTTGCATCTGTAGAAAGAGGCGGACCTCCCAGCGCAGGGCACACTGTGTGAGACAGAGAGACACGAGCTGCCTACAGAGGAGACCCAACTTGCCCCTCTGCTTTAGGGTCATTACCGAAGCTGGAGCTGAGAGGCAGAACCCGCCACAGGCTGTAACTCCATGTGTTCTACAGCATCTTTCAGTCATTCTCAACACTTCATTTTGCCATATTCATAAAGTTCTGGGCCTGGTGAATCCCAAGGCGATATTAGAGTCTTCTAGAAAAATAAAGATACTCACTGTCTTTTACCAATTTCTTTCCCAAGGTTCCTACCTCATATACAACAGCTCTTCATTTAAGGGGACACGGTAGTTGGGTGGAAGACCATGTCACTTGCTGTTTTATGTAGATGAGACTTACTGTGCTGTACTTCCTTATCTGCAGCATCAATTCTTATGATTCTGTGGTAAATTGACTGACATGAAAAGACTGGGCGGGGGTCTGGGGGAGGAAGAGGATATTTGTGGGGTCTAGAGTGCCTGGATGGCAGGGACATAATTCAGACAGGAAAACAGCAAGGCCAAAAAATTAGTTGTGCCTTGGCGAGCCTAAGAGAGCATGACATTTGAGTCCCTGACTGCACTTGTAGCTGTGTTCATTGTGAAGATAGGTATTCGTCCTCTGATAATAAGTAGACTTTAATCCTAGGTGTGAGCACAAGTCATGCCAACAGGTGTGGTTCCAGAGAAATTCATAATAATTGCCCAGAACATACCAGCCCTCAACCAAATTCTCACACTGAGGAATTACGGGCAAGTAAGAATGTCAGTCTTGGTACAGCTCATTATGTAATGGAAATGGCACTGATCATTCCAAGTCAACAAACATCTTCCGATGCTTCAGGAGCCAGCCAGGCAAGCTATTCCAGCAATGGAGAGGTGTGGCTCTGGTGTGTGGTGACACACAGCGAACACCCAAGCTCCAGAGTGCCTATTAGTTGCGTAATGGATGGATGAGTCAAAGATCGTGCCTCCTAGTTTCTCAGCTGCTTGGAACTTCCTCTAGTCTGTCAGTGGCTCCATGCAAGCAATCCGGTGGCTGATCGTGAGCCCACAGAGTCACCATCGAGCCCTGGGTTTCAGTGTCGTCGGTGAAGAGGCAAGATAAACATACTCCTGAGTCACATCCTTTAATTCAGAGATGGATATTCAATCAGGGGCTGTGTTTCTGTGAGCATCTTCATTTTCTTCAGGACATTGTGAATTTATGATGACAGCACAAGGGAAGGAGCAAAGTGAGACCCTAGTCCGCCAGAGCTGGCTCTGGCAAGGTTTGCAATCTTACCCATAAGACATGGCCATGAACAGTGACCAGTCAATGGCACCCACAGCTACGGTTCCATATTCTCTCCAGCGAGCTTCCTCCCACAAGTCCCCTGACTGTATTGATATGGGCATCAGTCATCGTGCTATCCGATCACGCTGGAGTTGGGGGGCAGTTAGCTTTCCATTCCATCCCCTGTGGTCCCAGAAGAATCAGGGAGCCATAGACTCCCAGGTTTAAATCCTGGCTAAGCCTCTTAATAGTTGGATGACAATGGACAATTAACCTCTGAGTTTCAATTTCTTCCTCCGAAAATTAAGGATAATAATATTACTTTGATAGGGTAGTTTCAAAGGTTGAATTAAATCGGGTATAAAAAGGACCGAACACAATGCTGAGCACAAGTAGAAGCCACATTAATGATACTTCCCATCTCTGGGAACAGAGCATCTCAGAACTGGAAAATAGAATCGCCTATTGCACCTCTAAGACATGTGGTCATCCAGCCTCTGTTTTGAATCTATCCAAGGCAAGAAACAATCCTCTTTGGGAGTTCTGAGGGTCTTGCTGAAACTGAGCTGAGAGACAATGCTCAGGGGCCTCTGCTGTGTGTAGTAGCACCCCCTGACCCACATGCCAGAGGGGCCCTTGATGTTGTGCAGATACACCGCATAGCTCAAGACTATCCCTGAGCAATGTGGGAATCTTATTCCTCAATCCTCAATATCTTGGGGTGAATTCTATTCCAGTGTCTCTTCACCCTCCTTGGGCTTTGATTTCAACCATTGTTGATTCTTCTTTTTTGGATTCAAATATCTTTCTACCCAATGAGAATGACAAAAGGAAAACAAGGATAAGAATCCTTTCTCCATGTTTCTAGAGCAGACAGTCTTTCTATGCTAACTGCTATAGGCAGAATAAGGCCCCCCAGATGTCCACACCCTGATCCCTGGAGTACAGAAGATATGTTATGTTACATGCAAGCAAGTAGTAGTATATGGCAAGGAGGAATTAAGGTTGCACATGGAATTAAGCTCATTAAATAGCAGACTTTGAAATGAGGAGATTATACTTGATTATCCAGATAAACCCAGTGTAATTCCAAAGGTCTTTTAAATGTGGAAGAGAGATGCAGAAAGGTTTAAAGATGCAATGTCGCTGACTTCAAAAATGGAAGAAGGGTGTATGAGCCTAGGCATGCAGGTGGCCCCTAGAAACTGGCAAGGCAAGGAAGTGGATTCTCTTCTAGGGCCTCCAGAAAGAAAACAGCTCAGCTGACACTTTGATTCTAGTCCAGTGAGACTCATTTAGGACTTCTGACCTCTGGAATTGTAAGTGAATAACTCTGTGTTTTTAGCTACCAGCATCATAGTAAATTCATTATAGCAGCAGGAGAAAACTCATACATTAACCCATTCCGGGCCTCCTTCGCCTTTGCCATTGTCCACTGTAGAGGCTGCAAAGTCCAATAGAGATGGTCCCCAACTTAGGATGACTCAACTTCTGATTTTTCAACAACGATGGCACAAAAACGATACACATTCAGTCAAGACCATACTTCAAATTTCTAATTTGGATCTTTTCCAGGGATAGCGATATGTGGTACCATTCTCTCTCGTGATGCTAGACAGGGGTATCAAGCTGCAGCTCCCAGTCAGACACACCATCGCCAGGCAAGCAACCGCACTGACACACATACAAGCATTCTGGACCCAGACAATTGTTCTGTTCTTCACTTTCAGTACAGTATTCAATACGTTATATGAGATATTCAACGTTAATCATAAAATAGGCTTTGCGTTAGATGAGTTGTGCAACTGTAGCTAATGTAAGTGTCTAGGCATGTTTAAGGTGGGTTAGGCTAAGCTATGATGTTTGGTAGGTTAAGTGTATGAAATGCATTTTAACCTAACAATGTCTTTGACTTATCATGGGTCTCTCAGGATGTCGCCCCATCATAAGTCAGGGAAGATCTGTACTTGGTAGGTCAGCAGCTCTGGGCTCTTCTAATCCATTACCAAAAACATCATAGTGTCCTCGACATCACTTTCACCAAAATATGGTGCTCTGGTAATCCAGAGGACTTTGATCACTGAGGAAAGTGCTTGGCTCTCAAGACATGTTCTGTTACCATAGGCTGACAGTATTTTCTCCAGAGGCAGAGGGGAAGATAATGCTTCCCCCTCTAGGGGTTATGCTCAGCTGTGGTCACATCCATTGTGGGGGCTCCGGCTCCAGAGCTCTACCTTTAAGTGACACATGCACACACAGCCTTTTACTCAAGGTATCTTCACAGTGTTGGAGTGCTACATCCAGGCGAGTTTCCACACTTGGCCACCGATTCTACATGGAACTACTGTTCCCTGCAATGTCCCGGCTCCTCATCCTAATCCCAAGACCCACTGCATTTTCTGGTTCAAAATGAGAGTTATTTCTTCCAGAGGAAAAAAAAAACCCTACCTAGTTACTGTAAAAGTGCATTTTTGCTTCCCAATCCCCTGAAGAAATTACCCCATTAGTGCGTGGTCTTGAGTTCTTACAAATTCAGCTTCACTTTCTGATCGGTATTGCTTCTACACCCTGCTTCTCTAGCTACTCCCTCTTCCCACCACCATGAAGCCATCTGCAAAGCAAAGCAAGGACTTTGCCACGTGCTTGGGTCTTCCATGCTTGAGAATTTCAGGGGAAGGTGGGGAGTTTATGTGCTGCCCTATCTTGCCCTTCCTTCCCTTCAGCTGGGTGGGCAGTCTGCAATTCTCTCCCACAGCCCAAGTGCCTATTTCTTCCTCCCTTCTTATCCTTATCTACATGCCCTCCATTGAGTCTCTAGCTTAAGGTAATTGATTTCCACACCACCATAAATGTTCCCTTGAGTAGCTCTGTTCTCTTGCATATCTGGGGTCCCTTTTAAGGTTCTTGCCTCAGAATCTCCAGAACTGTGCTCACTCTGTTTATCACTCATGCTCTGTATTCACGTACACTACTCATTAATATGTTCTAGGTGCTATGGGAAATCAAAGATGCTGCATGTGACACGAATTCTGCCTCATAGCTCTCAGTCCAGTTGGGAGATTCCCTAGATAACTATGCTGTGTGGTAGGAGGTGGTACGTGCTTTAAGAATTGATAGGCTACAATGGGAGCTCAGAAGTGGGCAAGAGGTCTCTTCCAGTTTGAAGAGAGGCCTCAAGGAAAGGACTTCTAAGCTAGACTTTGAAAAGTATGAACGATTTAGAGAGGTAAAGAAGGGGGTAGGTGGCATAAGGCAGAGGAGGCCATATGCAACCAAAAGGCTCAGGGGTGTGATAAAGTTGGGCTTATCCATGGAGAAGAATGAAGTTCAGCCAGGACAAAGCATAGCTGATTGGGTGGAAGAGCAGGAGATAAGACTAGAAATGTAGGTGGGGCCAGACCTGGAGGGTGGTAAAGTCAGAAAACAGGATTTGGCCTTTCAACTGTAGTCAGTGGGATTCTTGAAAGTTTTTTGAGTAAGCAGTAAAGTCATATACATATATATATGTATAGTAACTGCTAAATTAAAAAAAAAAAGAAAGCTTGGTGTGCAGTAACTTGACTAAGTCATATAGGTTGTCATCAAACCTCTGATAGCTCTCAAATTTAAGTATCCACAGAGAACAGACAGGTGTGTAAACAAATGAGGCAGGCCAGGTGAGATATGTGACAAATTGGAGAATACAATTTGATCTTGACCCCATAGAACTGCCTTGGCTTGCACTTCCCCCATACTGAAGGCTGGCAGGAAGACAGCCGTTGTTGAGCCAGCCATAGTCTGAATTCCAAGGATGCTTGCAATGTCACCCGGGTGAGGACCCGTGGAAAACTGACTGGTACCTCTATCAGCACTAGGTCGGTCCATCTTAACCACTGATCTGGGCTTTTCTCTCATGGACACAGCAAATTGTATAACCAGCAAGATGTATGAGTTGTATTATTGGTGGCTCAGAGGCAGATTTGTGGCCACACAGAGATATGTCAGCTACTATGTATTTTAGCTTTTTTTCTTTCTTTTATTCCATCTAAAGGACTTTTTTTAAAGTCCTTATTTCCCTTAAGAAAGAAATTGTGCTTAATGTAATATGTTCAAACAAAAATGTATATAATAAAGTACACCATTAAAAGTCCTTTATAGAACCACTCCTTCAGAAATAACCTCAGCAGGAGTTTCATAGATTTTTTTCCAGTTTTATTTTGTTGCTCATACACCATATGAGTTTCCTAGGGCTGCCATAACTAAGTACCAGAAACCAGGTGACTTAAACAACAGAAATTAATTGCCTCATACTTCTGGAGGCTAGAAGTCTGAGATCAAGCTGTCAGCAGGGTTGTGTCCTCGGAGGCCCCCTCCTCGGATTGCAGATGGCCATCTTCTCCCTCTGTCTTCACGCGGTGACCTCCTGTGTGTGTGTCCATTTCTTAATTTCCTTTTCTTATAAACACATTAGTCATATAAAGGTCATTCCAATGATCTCGTTTAACCTTAGTTACCTCTTTAAAGACCGTATCTCCAAATGCGGTCACATCCTGAAATATTGGGAATTAGGGATTTAACATATGAATTAAGGGTGGTGGTGGAATTCAGTAACACACACACATTTTTTTTTCCTGCATAGTTCTGCAACTTGCTTTTCTCAATAACTTTAGTAGTTTCAATATGTTATCAAGCCAGAAGATATGTATCTTCCTGAGGAGGCTGAGATACCGAGTATTTAGCTTTTTCATTTTCACATAGCAAGGGAGAAGGGGGGGTGGGAATGACCTTGGGTCAACAACCATCAGTCAAAAGCACATTGTTGGTTCTTCACTGCCTCTCTTCCTTTTTCTTCCAATTTCCTTTTTTGTGTGTTTTCATCTGAAATTTATGTGATTTTTACGCTTGCTCTTCACATCACACATTAATTTTGTTTACTGCATAAATTATGCTCTGTTTGCTATTTCTATGACATGTAGTCATGCTAAAATGTTCTTATGTCCTTGCTTTCTTTTCTTAGTTCTTCTAGCTTCTTTGTTTTATCTCATTCCATTGATTTATTACTCTATCTTTTATCTCTTTTTCACAGAGGTCACATGCCCTTTCTTTTCTGTAAGAAGTGCAAGGCATGTGTTAGCTGAAAACCCCTGCTGCTTCCGGGATGTTTAATCCAAGTCTTCTGTTCCGCTCTTAATAGTGCAAGTGGTTCTCCGTACTCTCCTCCTAGTGTCTTCGGGTTCCCTTTATATTCTGCGTCTAGTACTTAAAAACGGACATTGATGCCCTATGCTCAGCCTTTTATTGGTGTGTGTGTGTGTGTGTGTGTGTGTGTGTGTGTGTGTGTACACGCAGCCCCACAGGAGTCTTGAGCCATTACCGTTTGTAAATTTTGTCTCCATTCTCTTCCTCTGGAATGTGACCTTGACAGGGCCCATCAGGTCCTGCAGGCATGCGCATGCCTTCAGCCCTTAGTTTCTTCCCATCCCTGTGAGGCTCATTCCCTTACAGGCTCCTTAAGGCCCCCTGAGCATTGTTTTGCTGAGGCTGTCAAATCTATTTTAGTGTCTTCAATGGCATAACTAGAAATTATTTCCTTACTTCAGGATTATATAAATATTCATCTGTAGATTCTTCTAGTAAGTGTAAAGTGACTCCAAATTTTTTTTCCAAGTGCCTAGCCCATTTTCCAATGTCATTTTTTAAATTATCCACATTTTTCCTACCTTCATAATCTGCTGCATAGAGTTTATGCATGTAGTGCATGTAATATACTGAGTAATATATAGACGTAGACCTTTTCTAAGGCTTTCCTTTCAGTCTCACTAACTGAGCTCTTCTAGTTATATCTATTTCCAGAATCATAATGTATATTCACAAATAGACTGCATCATATCATTGTACATAATATATATATAATGTCAGCTTTATAATAACAGGAAATTGAAAGTTGTCTAAGTTATGGAGAAGCTCCCACACCCCATTCCTCCCACTTAGACCCCATATACAAGATCTAGTCGGAATGCTGACCTGATTTGAGCACAGCGGATATTCCCCAAACAAGAAAACCCAGCCAGCTTCTCTTTGCCTAGAGCAGGGCAAAGGATCCATGCTGTGACTCAAGACTTATACATTTGTCTGAAGTTATCAAACCTTCATTTTAATGTAGCAGGGAAGGACGGTCTGACATAGATTTTTAAAATGATCTCCACAAGTGGCCCCATATTTTCTCTTAGGGAGTGTGAACTATTTGTTTTAAAAAATACTTCATGGTCCATTTGGGTAGGTAAAGTTGGTTCTCAGGTTGTAAAGCCTAGTCCTGAAGTGTAAAGAGGAAACTCTATTGCTTTATGAGAACAAAGGCACTATTTTAGACTCCTAAGAGGAGAAGACAGAAACCCGATAGGAAGACAGGAAAGGTAGAGGCTAGTGAGTCAGTAAAATCCCCAGTGGTGAGAGAGCTCATTGGACTTTTAAGAGGGTATCTAATATTCAAAGTGGAGTTGCTAGTATTTCTTTGACATAAATGCCTCCATCTCTCCAAGTTCTCACTGTCTGCTCTTCAAATGAGGAGCATGTGTGTAGGGAGGCCAGAGAGGACAGGAAAGTAGCTGTGTTCATATCTAGGTCTGTGGGTGGAACATGATCTCAGAGCAGAAGTAACCATGAGCAGGTAAGTTCCCCAAACACAAAAATTTGAGGAAAGTCATTGATTTCCACAAGTTATAAAATGGAGACTTTACACTAAATCTTGCTCACGAGAGGGTCAAGACGCCTTAGAGTTATCTAAAACTTCACTGACTATATCTGTGTTTTCCTTTCAAAAGAACCGGCATCGTTCATATCTTTCATATCTTCGGGGCAGTGAATCTCCATATTGTCAGTTTACCTCCTAGGAACTAGTGGGAAGAGAGAAGAAATAAACAAAACTTCAAAGACTCTATCTGTTCTTCTAATGGCTCACACACACACATTCATTTTTAATCAGAACAAATTAGATCTGATTAAGGTTTTTTTTTAATTTGTAAAATGTGGCTACGAATAATAGCAAAGACAATCATTTTACTTTATGATAATAAACAAGAACCTGGGCCAGCCAAATAAAGTCTTGGTATGCAGGGAGGTGGGAATCATATATAATGCTCTCACATCTTTCAGAATGTTATTAATGGATAATTAGATATTCAGATTCTGATCAGGATAATGAACTTACTTAGCAAAGGCTGCTAGTCTCGCCCCTGAAGATGCACAGAAATGTGAGAGACATTGATGAATTCTGGAACCTAACATAAAACTCTGAGAAAACTTTGAAAAGACAGAAAGTGGTTACATCTTGGTGAGGGAGGGAAATGGGCTTTGGAAATTTAATATTAATAAAAATAATATAAAGTGTTTATTACTTGCCAGGCACTTATCATTTTACAGATGAGTAAACTGAGGCAGGGTGAAGATAAGTTCTGTGACTAAGGCCACAGAGCTAGTAAGGGCTGAGCCAGGATTTGAACCTCAGCAGCCTGGCTCCAGAGCCAAGGCTCCTGACTGTACTATGCTGCCCCCCATTACAGTGTCAGCAGCTAGGGTGAGGGGCGGACTGACAGAGCACACCCTCCCCTCGCCGTTTCCTCCTCACAACATTGTCCTCCCCGGGTGAACGGCAGGATAATGGCAATGCCACAGAAGGCTGATGGCAGAGGGCTCTTCTCTCTTCCAGGCATCTTCTGATAATGACAGGTGCAGGTGGGCAGTTGGCCTCTGATCATTACCTTGCTTCCCCTGATCTGTGACTAGGACATTACAACCTAGGACACCACTTGGGCAAGACCTGTGCCCTGCTAAAATGGTTTGTTCATTGCCTAAGGAGTGGGATTACCTGGGGCCCTGGGGAGAGCTTATGTGGTAACGGTTGAGCCTACCAGAGGACACCCCCCTCCATCCCGCTCATCTAGAGAAGAAAACTGTTCAGGCTTTCATCTCTCTTCACAGGTGCGTGGTCACCCAGGGTGGCCATCAGACACAAGGGAACATAAGCTCACAGACACATAAAATGATGAGACATCCGAGGAGTGAAAACACTATAAAATAAAAATGACAAACTGAAGAGCCAGCATCAGAGGAAGCACAATTAAAGGACCAGCAAAATAAATGCCAAATTAAGCATTACAGATATCCTCAGAAACACAGGCGAGGAAATAGTATGTGAAAAAACAATAGACGTTATGAGGAAGAAACAATGCCATATGAGAAATAATATGTAAGTAACTTTAATGTTATTGCTGCCTAAATAAATAATGACAAAAATTAAGCAAACGCAAAGCACGTCTGTGACAGCACATAACTAACACTAGAGGCTACCGACATGCTGGCAGAGAAGGCTGGGCCACAGCGATGTGAAATTGTGCCAAGATACTTGACTTCTTAGGGGAGAAGACATGGATAATTTTTAAAGGTTTAAAGAGACTGAAAATAAGGTGACAAGGAGAAACACATCACATAATAAGAGCCAAAAGAAAGCTGGAGTAGCAGTTTAATTTTAGGCAACATAGACTTTAAACTCTTTATCCGTCCCTCTCCAAAAAAGAAACAGACTAAGGGAAAAAATGATGATGTCATATAATTGTACTAGTAGACCCCAAAGACATAACGATTATGAACATATATGCATCTAACTATATAACCTTCAATATATAAAGCCACAATGAGAGAAACACAGATAAAAACAAATGGTTTTGGAAGAAGTTTTAAGACTTCCTTCTCAGAAACTGTTAGATCACACAGATTTAAGGATTTTAAGTACCAGTATAGAAGATTTGGTAAATATAGGATTGGACATTTTTAAACCAGGACTTATCAATGTATTTTTTTTCTCAGCACTTTTGAAGGAAGAGGCTGACTATATAGCAATGATTCTCAGAAGTAGAAGGAGAGTTAAGAAATAGAGAAATAGTACAAATTCATAAAATTAGTAATGATGAAGGGTATTTATAGAATCAGAAAAATAAAGCTAGTCTAAAAGTTGAAAAATTTGTATGAAAGAGATGAAAATCTAGGACATTTGACTCAACAAGAGTAAGACTCTAATATGAATATCAAATATCTATCTTTTTTCTTTTTTTAAGAAAGACCCTGGCTAACCCAGGATTCATCCCCTTTAACTCATAGAACTAATATTTAGTAATTAACACCTACCCTGTGCCAAGCATTCTCCCATGTAGCAACTCATTTCATTTTTACAACAATTCTATGAGCTAGGTGCCATTATTATCCCCCTTTTGATGCCGGGATGCTTGTTCGCGGAATCAAAGAATGAACTTCGCAAACACTCAAGGTAAGAGAGCAAGGCAGAGGTTTTTATTTAGAAATAGAGCGAAAGGACGGAGCTCCTGGCTCACACCAGGAAGGGGCAAGAGACTCCCTGGGTGGTGCATTGTCTAGGGGTTTTTTAGGTGGTTGAGAGACAAAGGGCTAGGGATGCACACCTGCTAAGTGGTCCCAAAATATTTAAGTTTCTTATTAGTCTTCTGGGTTATTTACAGGAAATTTACTGCTCTGATTTCCTCCCAGGATAACAGCTTCCTGGTCTGGGAATGTATCAATCAAGACTGCCTGCTTTGCTCCCAAGGTGGGCTGAGTTACTATCTGTTTGTTAAAGAGTATGTTAAGAAACTTACTTTTTAACTAATTGGATTTTAAAATGCAATCTTATTTTCAAGATGGAATCTTCCTGTTTTTACTATGTTGTTTTGGGCTTGCTTGTTAAATTGCCCAGGTGGCAAATCACTTGATTAGGGCTGGAGGAGGAAAAGCAGCACCTCGGTACAGTCAGAAAAATAAGCTGGGCCCCCCAGCAGGCCAAAGCAAATCTCACAATGGATTATCTTGCTTTGTTTTTTTCCAGAGGCCCTCTCCATACTCTGTCTAAGCCCATGGTCCCTGTCTCGCTTTTATAGAAAAGAACTCTGAGGCATAGAAAAATTAAGTATCTTGCCCAAGGTTACCCAACTTATAAATGTGCTATAAGTAAGCACTTATGATAAATATAATATTATTATATTATCATCATTATTTCTATTTTTTAAATGAGGAATCTTATGTAGGAAGGGTTAATTAATTTTTCCAAGGTCGCAGAGCTAAGATGTGATGGAGCAGGTACTTGCATCCCATTAGTCTCACTCTAAGGCCTAGGCATGTGACCACCAACCTGCGTCTCACCAGCAAGATTGCGAGCAGCTCTCTATATACTCCTTTTAAAAGTGCCCAAGTGTGGGGGGAATTGAGCCCCAGACATACTATGTAAAATATCTCCTTTAAAAATAAAATAAACATTGTACATATATATATATAAATATAATGCTATATAATAATATTTGTTTATATTTACATTTTACTTATATTTATATAAATTTTTATTTACATTATAATATTTATAATAATCACATAATAAAATCATATAACATAAAATAACATATAAATAGAGAAATAGAGACAGAAGGAGAGAGAACGAATAATTTGGGAGGCATAGGTAGCCTGGTAAGAGCTTTGAAGTCATATTGCATGTGTTGGTTCCCAGCTCTACCATTTACAAACTGGGTAACCTCAGGCAAGATACTTAACCAATGCCTCAGTTTCCTTTGCTGTAAAACAGAGCTACTAAATCATACCTAACTCATAGATCTGTGCAGATGAAACCAGTTGCTACATGGAAGGGTGGTTGACCGAGAGCTACTGCTTACTAAGTATTAGTTACATTGTTAATGATAGCTATTTCTGGACAATATTTCAATGTTGCACTTTCATAATCAGGGAAAATTGTTAAATATTAGGAATAATAACTGCACTGTAATTAAAACCATGTGATACTGATGGGTAGAAATGGGTAGACTGATAAACTAGAACAGAGACTTCAGAGAAGTCTCAATTATACTGGACTATTAATAGATAATAAAGATGTAGAATCATTGGGGAACATATGGGCTATTCCACCTATCCATGTGGGGAAAATCTTGGCTATTTTGGGGGGAAAAGCAAAGTGGAAGTCAACAAAGCATCTCTATTCCTTATGGAACTGTGCAAAGCTGTGGCTGGCTTGGCGGGTTGGGCTCACCCAGCTGGCCTCCCTAACTGCAGCGGACCGATGAGTTGGTTGAATCTAGCACCACTAATGTTGCTTTTTCTTTTCTGTTCTCTGAATTAGGGTAGCCACCCAGCTGGGAATCAGGTGACTATAGTCCCCGTAGGACAGTGCCCTTTTCAGCCCTGGCTGCCAGTTAGACTCACCTGGGGGACTTTTAAAACTACTAAGGATTTGGAATTCAAGATGGCAGCATGAGAGGTGAGATGGAGAGCTCCTCCCAAAACCACAAACAGAACAAAAATACAGTTAATTAATACAACTAACCTTAAAACAGCAACAAGAAAGAAGGCTGAACTAGGTTGCATACACACCTCACGAACAGAGCAGGCCTCACGAAACAGGATAACGTACGAAAGCCTTAATCCAGCGGGACCCAAGCCCTTCCCCCACCCCGGTCACGGGCGGGAGGAAGAGAAACGGAGCAGGGGAGGGGGTGGAAGCCTGGGACTGCTGAAAACTAGCCCTGGAGATCTGCTTTGTGAACAGAATTCTACAGTGTGTGGTGCTCTGGACATTGAGGAACTCGGACAGGTGGAGTGCTTGAGAAATTGACGTTCAAGACATTTGTAGAGGAGGGGATCCACACCTGGCCTCTCTGTGTCAGAGGAAAGGCAGGCAGTCTGAGAGGCTTCTAGCAGCAAAAGGGCTGCTGAAGGGGCAGGGTTTCCACAGAGCTTGCTACATGGGAGAAGGGAGAGCTGGACAAGGTTGTCTGGGTGCGCTCCGCCCAGCTGGCTGGGAACTTTGAGGAGCTTCAGGTGCTCCACCCCCCTGACTGCCTACTCAGCCCCGAAGCCCCCCACTGTGACACACAGCCTGCCGAGCCTTCCTACTGCCCTGCAGGCACCTGCTCGCAGACGCGCAGTCACTGCCCAGGAGTCAGGCCAGCCAAAGGGAGGCCCCGCCCACAACAGCTAGAGACGCAAAGCACAGAGGTTTACACGTGTGTCCATGACCCACTGGCTCTGACACTGGAGACAGGCACCGCAGACAGGAAGCAGGAAACAGATCTTTCCTCCCCCCAGGGACCAGCTCCACTTCCCTAGACCCCCACCCTCACTCTAGGGGCTGAGCAGCTCCAGAGACAGGAGTTTCTGCACACTAGTGGGCACCACACAGAAATATGAAATGACAAAAAAACATGGTTCAGACCAAAATCTCACAAACCCCAGAAAAAGGGCCAAATGAAACTGAACTCACCAATCTTCCTGAAAGAGAGTTCAAAATAAAAATTATAAACATGCTTATGGAGGTACAGAAAAATATTCAAGAACTCAGGAATGAATTTAAGTTGGAGATTCAATCATTAAGAAATTCCGTATCTGAAATGAAACATACAATGGAGGGAATTAAAAGCAGATTAGATGTAGTAGAAGAGACTGTAAATGGAATAGAGATTAGAGAAGAGGAATACAAAGAAGCTGACAAACAGACAGAAAAAAGGATATCTAGGTATGAAAGAATATTGAGAAAACTGTGTGACCAATCCAAACAGAACAATATTTGCATTATAGGGGTACCAGAAGAACAAGAGAGAGAAAAGGGGATAAAAAGTGTCACTGAAGAGGTAATTGCTGAAAACTTCCTCAAGCCATGGAGGGGCACAGATATCCCAACACAAAGGACCCAAGGAAGACAACATCAAGACATATAATAATTAAAATGGCAAAGATCAAGGATAAAGACAGACTTTTAGCAGCTAGAGAGAGAAAAAAGATCACATACAAAGGAAAACCCATCAGGCTATCATCAGACTTCTCAGCAAAAACATTACAGGCCAGAAGGGAGTGGCAGGATATATTTAATGCAATGAAGCAGAAGGGCCTTGAACCAAGAATACACTACCCAGCAAGTTTATCATTTAAATTTGAAGGAGGGATTAAACAATTTTCAGATAAGCAAAAGCTGAGAGAATTTACCTCCCACAAACCATCTCTACGGGACATTTTGGAGGGACTCCTATAGATGGAAGTATTCCTAAGGCTAAAAAGATGTCACCCAAGGGAAGACAAAGAGTACAGAATATGATTCATAACATACAAAGAATGGAGGAGGAAAAAAAAGGAGGGAAAAAAAGAACCTTTAGGTTGAGTTTGTAATAGTATATGAAGTAAGTTAAATTAGACTGTTAGATAGTAAGGGAATTGCCCTTGAACCTTTGGTAACCATGAATCTAAAGCCTGCAATGGCAATAAGTACATATCTATTGATAATCACCCCAAATGTAAATCGTCTGAATGCACCAATGAAAAGACATAGAGTCAATGAATGGATAAGAAAACAAGACCCATGTATATGCTGCCCACAAGAGACTCACTTCAAACCCAAAGACATACATAGACTGAAAGTAAAGGGATGGAAAAAGATATTTCATGCAACTAATAGAAAAAAATCAGGAGTTGCAGTACTTGTATTAGACAAAATAGACTTCAAAACAAAAAAAGTCACAAGAGACAAAGGACATTACATAATGATAAAGGGGTCAGTCCAACAAGAGGATATAACTATTGTAAATATCTAGGCACCCAACACAGGATCGCCTACACATGTGAAACAAATACTAACAGAATTAAAGGGGGAAAATACAATGCAATGCATTCATTTTTGGAGACTTCAACACACCATTCACTCCAAAGGACAGATCAACCAGACAGAAAATAAAGAGACAGAGGCACTGAACAACGTATTACAACAGATGGACCTAACAGACATCTACAGAACACTCCATCCAAAAGCAACAGGATACACATTCTTCTCAAGTGTACAGAAAACATTTTCAAGAATAGATTATATATTAGGCCACAAAAAGAACCTCAGTAAATTCAAAAATACTGAAATTCTACCAACCAGCTTCTCAGATCACAAAGGTATAAAATTAGAAAAAAATTACACAAAGAAAATGAAAAAGCCCACAAACACATGGAGGCTTAATAACATGCTCCTGAATAATCAATGGATCAATGAAAAAATAAAAACAGAGATCAAGCAATATATGGAGACAAATGAAAACAATAATTCAACACCACAAAATCTGTCAGATGCAGCAAAGGCCGTGCTAAGAGGGAAATATATTGCAATATAGGCCTACCTCAGAAAAGAAGAACAATCCCAAATGAACAGTCTAAACTCACAATTAATGAAACTAGGAAAAGAAGAACAAATGAGGCCCAAAGTCAGTAGAAGGAGGGACATAATAAAGATTAAAGCAGAAATGAATAAAACTGAAAAGAATAAAACAATGGAAAGAATCAATGAAAGCAGGAGCCGGTTCTCTGAGAAAATAAACAAAATAGATAAACCCCTAGCCAGACTTATCAAGAAAAAAAACAGAGTCTACACACATAAACAGAATCAGAAATGAGAAAGGAAAAATCACTACGGACACCACAAAAATACAAAGAATTATGAGAGAATACTATGAAAAATTATATGCTAACAGACTGGACAACCTAGCAGAAATGGACAACTTTCTAGAAAAATACAACCTTCCAAGGCTGACCCAAGAAGAAACAGAAAATCTGAATAGATCAACTACCAGCAAAGAAATTTAATTGGTAATCAAAAAACTACCTAAGAGCAAAATACCTGTACCAGATAGTTTCACTGCTGAATTTTATCAAACATTTAGTGAAGACCTAAAACCCATCCTCCTTAAAGTTTTCCAAAAAGTAGAAGACGAGGAAATACTCCCAAACTCATTCTACAAGGCCAACATCACTCTAATACCAAAACCAGGCAAAGACACCAAAAAAAAGAAAATTACAGACCAATATCCCTGAGGAATATAGATGCACAAATACTCAACAAAATATTAGCAAACCGAATTTAAAAATACGTCAAAAAGATCATCCATCATGATCAAGTGGGATTCATCCCAGGGATACAAGGATGGTACAACATTCGAAAATCCATCAACATCATCCACTACATCAACAAAAAGAAGGACAAAAAGCACATGATCATCTTCATAGAGGCTGAAAAAGCATTTGACAAAATTCAATATCCATTCATGATAAAAACTCTCAACAAAATGGGTATAGAGGGCAAGTACCCAAACATAATAAAGGCCATATATGACAAACCCACAGCCAACATTATGTATAACAGTGAGAGGCTGAAAGCTTTTCCTTTAAGATCAGGAACAAGACAAGGATGCCCACTCTCACCACTTTTATTCAACATAGTTCTGGAGGTCCTAGCCACGGCAATCAGACAACACAAAGAAATTAAAGGCATCCAGATTGGCAAGGAAGAAGTCAAACTGTCCCTGTTTGCAGATGACATGATAGTGTACATAAAAAACCCTAAAGAATCCACTCCAAAACCATTAGATCTAATATCTGAATTCAGCAAAGTTGCAGGAAACAAAATTAATACACAGAAATCTATTGCTTTCCTATATACTAATGATGAACTAGCAGAAAGAGGAATCAGGAAAACAATTCTATTCACAATTGCATCCAAAAGAATAAAATACCTAGGAATAAACCTAACCAAGGAAGTGAAAGACCTATACTCTGAAAACTACAAGACACTCTGAAGAGAAATTAAAGAGGACACTAATAAATGGAAATTCATCCCATGCTCTTGGCTAGGAAGAATTAATATTGTCAAAATGGCCATCCTGCCTAAAGCAATCTACTGATTCAATGCAATCCCTATTAAAATACCAACAGCATTCTTCAATGAACTAGAGCAAATAGTTCTAAAATTCATGTGGAACCACAAAAGACTCCAAATAGCCAAAGCTATCCTGAGAAGGAAGAATAAAGCTGGGGGAATTATGCTCCCTGACTTCAATCTCTACTACAAAGCTACAGTAATCAAAGCAATTTGGTACTGGCACAAGAACAGACCCATAGACCAGTGGAACAGAATAGAGAGCCCAGATATAAACCCAAGCATATATGGTCAATTAATGTATGAAAAAGGAGCCATGGATATACAATGGCGAAATGACAGCCTCTTCAACAGCTGGTGTTGGCAAAACTGGACAGCTACATGTAAGAGAATGAAACTGGATTACTGTCTAACCCCATTTACAAAAGTAAACTCAGAATGGATCAAAGACCTCAATGTAAGTCATGAAACCATAAAACTCTTAGAAAAAAATATAGGCAAAAATCTCTTGTATATAAACATGAGCAACTTCTTATGAACATATCTCCCCGGGCAAGGGAAACAAAAGCAAAAATGAACAAATGGGACTATATCAAACTAAAAAGCCTCTATACAGCAAAGGATACCATCAGTAGAACAAAAAAACATCCTACTGTATGGGGGAATATATTCATAAATGACATCCAATAAGGGGTTGACGTCTAAATTATATAAAGAGCTCACGCACCTCAACAAACAGAAAACAAATAAGCCAATTAAAAAATGGGCAGAGGAGCTGAACAGACACTTCTCCAAAGAAGAAATTCAGATGGCCAACAGGCACATAAAAAGATGCTCCACATCACTAGTCATCAGAGAAATGCAAATTAAAACCACAATGAGATATTACCTCACACCAGTTAGGAGGGTTGCCATCCAAAAGACAAACAACAAATGTTGGTGAGGATGTGGAGAAAGGGGAACCCCCCTACACTGCTGGTGGGAATGTAAATTAGTACAACTATTGTGGAAAGCAGTATGGAGGTTCCTCAAAAAACTCAAAATAGAAATACCATTTCATCCAGGAATTCCATTCCTAGGAATTTACCCTAAAAATGCAGCATCCCAGTTTGAAAAAGACAGATGCACCCCTATGTTTATCGCAGCACTATTTACAATAGCCAAGAAATGGAAGCAACCTAAGTGTCCATCAGTAGATGAATGGATAAAGAAGATGTATATATCCACAATGGAATATTATTCAGCCATAAGAAGAAAACAAATCCTACCATTTGCAACAACATGGATGGAGCTAGAGGATATTATGTTCGGTGAAATAAGCCAGGCAGAGAAAGACAAGTATCAAATGATTTCACTCATCTGTGGAGTATAACAACAAAGAAAAAACTGAAGGAACAAAACAGCAGCAGATTCACAGAACCCAAGAATGGACTAACAGATACCAAAGGGAAAGGGACTGGGGAGGATGGGTGGGAAGGGAGGGATAAGGCGGAAAAGGGGTATTACAATTAGCACACATAATGTAGTCAGGGGGAGATACAGGGAAGGCAGTATAATACAGAGAAGATAAGTAGTGATTCTATAACATCTTACTATGCTGATGGACAATGACTGCAATGGGGTGTGTGGTGGGGACTTGATAATAGGGGGAGTCTAGTAACCATAATGTTGCTCATGTAATTGTAGAGTAATAATAGCAAAATAAAAAAATAAAAAATCCGCAGCAGGACCTCCCTAGACAAGAGTCCGTGAACACTCACACAGACCATGCCACACAGATCTCTTGGGAGGCTGCTGCGATTTCAGGAAATGTGATCATTTTAAACCATTGTCCTGAGTAAAAAAAAAAACAAAAAACTACTAAGGCTCCGCCCCAAGCATTTAAGTCACCATCTCTAGAATGGTGCTCAGACATCAGCATTTTTCAAAGCTTCCAGGTAATTCTCATGTCCAGTCAGGATTAATAACCACTGCTTTACGGGATATTGTTTTATCAAAACAGTATGCTAAATGTTCATTTCTTAGGGACAAAACTCTCCACACAAGTTGTTTATTAAGATGTTCAATGTCCCTGAATTCTTCCCCTTAAGGCATCCTAGTTGGCAGGTACACTTTGCATTTACATTTTCCCTGGGGAATGTGAATTGTTTGAACTGTCATAACGGAATGGAATCTTCATGTTTCCCTGCTGTGAGTGCAGGAAGAGTCTGTATGGCATGGTTCAACTCTGACCCCTGTGTCTGTTTGGATGGTCCCTCAAAGCCAGCAAAGTGATCCTGTTTACTTGCCAGATTTGTGCACCACTAGAAATACAGGATTGAGTCAGTTAAGAGCTGTGCCCAGAAATCACCATGCCACCTGATATAGTGCCTGATCTGAAGCTGAAAAGTTATGTCTCTATTTCCAAATCTTCTTCTTGGCTTCCTAGCAGCCAGCCACCTTTTCTCAGCTTTCACCTAGAACTAAAAAATTTAAGGAAGGAAAAAGATGATTCTAGGTCAGCAACGTTCTGGGAAACTTGAAATAACCTTGCCTCTGGAGAGCACACTGTTTGGCCTCTGTCCCTTGGCAGGCGTGTCCATCTTCTGGGTGCAGAAGAAGAATGACCTTTACCTTTTCCCAGCCAGTACCTTTTTCTAGGCCTAACTGCCTGAGCTGGTGGTCAAAGACCCATTGGTTGACAAGTGCTGGGGAATGGGGAGAACAGTTTAAGATTACACTACTAAAGATAAGGGCAAGCGGGGGATCGGTTGTTTAACTTTGTTGTATCCCAGGTGCCTGTGGGGCAATACTGTGTACTGAGCCCACAGAAATATGTTATTGAGGCAGAAATGAGAAAACATGTCATTTGTAGCTTTTCTAGAAACTTGTGACAGCTACACTTGGGAGGTGAGAGCAAGTTGCAAACAGGAATGGTTTGATTGAAGAGGTTAAGGGATTGTTTGCTCAATATGGGCATGCTCCTTGCTTCCAGTGCCCCTCGTAGACTTCTGGTCTCCACATGGAATTGGAGCAACTGCTAGAAAACCGACACTGTGCAGACTAAGCATGACACATAAAAGTCAAGTTGGCCCAGGACGTGTGAAAAGAAAAAGGAAGGAGGCTCACGAAGGTCCCAGCCCGGTCTAGGATTCTCTCCCCTGCAGATTGGCCATGTCAGGGGCAGTGGAGGGAGAGTGAGCCAGGGCTGGCCCCAGCCGGATGTGTGGGAAGGGCTGAAGTTGCCCTGGCCTTCAGTTTTAAGCAGGTGGGCTCGATCACACTGCCATCTGCTGCATGCTGCTCGATAAATCCTACTGTTTTATGTCACACACCTTGGCTTCCTTTCCCTTTAGAGATTTTCTGGGCTCCAAAGTGAGATCTTTATTAGGAAGGAAATGGAACATAAAGAACTTGAAAGTGAGAAGACCAGAGCTCAGGGATTGTGCAACTGGGGATACTGCCTTTCCCTCCTCTGAGCTTCATTTCCATATTTGAAAAGAATGGGAGACTCTATCTAGAGTCTCATCATAACAACTGTATTGTAATTGCTTCGTCTGTCTCCCTGACCAGAGGGAGAGAGGCCACGTCTGTCTTACTTATCATTGTGTCTCCCCAGATATATGCATGTAGCTTCCCCCAAAATATATCTGTTAAATGACAGGGAGAGGAAGGAAGGAAAAGGGAGGGAGGGAAGGAGGGGACGATATCTCAGCAGGCCACTGGGGGTCCATTTGCATAAAGGCTGCTTGGAAGCCCTGATATTTGCTGCAAATTAGGAAGGAAGAAAGCTGCTTCTCGGCAATCCCTATGCAGGGAAAATAAATGAAGCAGCTGGCAAAACCAGATGCGGCCTAGATTGCCTGCCAGCAGAAGGCTCTACAAACCAGACAAAGCACAGCTGCCTGTGGGGACCACACTTTTGTGAACTTCCCAGGCTGGTCCTCCCAGGGCTTGGCAACAGAAAAGGTGGAAGGGTTTTCTTCCAATGGTATCAGAAGAGGCTTGGGGCCTTGCAAGAGCCGGCAGATGAAGCTGTGTTAGAATTCTGCAGTTTATATTAGGGTAATCTCATAGGAGCTCTGTGGAATAGGGAGGTCCCCTGGGGGCTGGAGAAGAATGGTGGCATTATCATCATGCTGGGCCTGTGAGGAGCTGCCTGGAGGGGTCCCAGAACTCTCCCCCTACCTGGAATGATTTGGGGAGACTCTGGTGCATCTCCTTAACACATGTTGCCTCAGAGGAGGAGGGAAAGGGGAAACTGGTGGGCTTGGAGTCTCAGGGGATCCGAGCATAATCTGAGTATAATCTGGGCTCTTGATTTCTCAAAAAAAAAAAAAAGAAAAGAGGAAACTTGAGAGATGTTTAGCATTATTTCTGCAATAACCCTGACCTCATGCTCAAATCACGAGCCTCAGAATCAGAGGCCTTGTCCACCAGCCCACCCCAGCTTTTACAGAAAGTACCCCAAACAGTAACACCAGCATCATCAGCAGCCGCCATTTTATTCCACTTCCGCTGCCCGCGGGGCCAGGACAAAGGGGGGTGAGTGAGGCACTCCCCTCCATGCAAAATTTAAGGGGTGCTAAAAATCTTAGTAATCACAATAAATAATGTTAACGCGATACTCTAAAATATATCCAAATTCATATAAGAAAGTCTATAATGAACAAAATATTCAAATCTTAAATAAAGACAGGATCTAATTCTGCACGTGATGGACGCTGAGAGTGAGCACTTCATTCTGTCACCCTAGTCCTGACTCTGGCCCAATTCAGATTTTCAGGCCTTTGTGCTTGCTGTCCTCTCTGTCTACGATGTTCCTCCCAGATCCTGCATGCTTATTATTTAGGTTTTGGCTCTGATGTCCTCATCTCAGAACGGTCCTCTCTTTTCCGACTTTGCTATCTAAAATCACCCCATCCCGCCCGCCACCCCTGCACAGTTACTCTCTGTTCATCACTGTTTTACTTTCTTCAGAGCACTTACCACTGTGAAATTATGTTATGTGTTTATGTATGGACCAATGTCACTTCAGTGCTTAACACATAGTTAATGCTCAAGAAACATCAGTTAAATGAAGCACCTATCAGATATCATTCTGAGGGCTCTACACACATGGTCTCATTTAATGCTCTCAGTAGTCCTGAGATGGTTCCATTACCACTGTTTTACAGATGAGTAAACTGAGGCTTCGAGATGTCAAGGGACACTTTTGTTTTATGTGACATAGTCACCTAGGCAATGAGTGAGTGAAGACTAAAATCACCCAGAAAACGTTTTCTTCTTGCCGCCTCTACTGCCACCAACCACCCTTGGGGTTTCTTATTTCTCTCTTTTCGAAGGAAAGATTTAACTTTTTATTCCCTAAGTCCCCTTTGCCTTCTTCACTGAGCCATAGTGGAGAAAACAGTAAAATCCCAGCCCTTGTCCTGATTAAAAGTACCATCAACAGGGGGTTTACATGCCCAGGGAAGGCTCCAGAATGACATGTTGGTGGGTGGGGCTGTTCCCATCTGTTGGTCTGAGGTTGGGTCGGCTTTCTTCATGGAAGTCTTGCCTATAGTCACATAGAGTGTAACCAAATACACCATCCTTCTTCCAGCTTTTTTATCCCAAGCCACTTTTGTGACTTTGAGGCTATGAACTGTCCAAGTATCCAATCAAGTTTGACAAGAAGACAAGAAAGTAACAGCCTTGGGAAACAGATCCTATCTGTGTTTAAGCCAATGTCCTCTTTGGTCTTATATAAAAGGTGCTTCCCCAAGGTGTGTGTATGTGTGTGTGTGTGTGTGTCTGTCTGTCTGTCTGTCTGTCTGTCTGCCTTCCCCAAGGCTGGGGGTGTATATGTCTAAACAAATTTAGATACCACAAAATTCCTTAGTAGTTTTACCGAGCTGTGTAACCAACACAGTTCAGTTCTGCACATTTCTGCCACCCTGATAAGATCTCTGATAGCCATTTACAGTTAATCCCCATTCCTACCCCCAGTCCCAGGCAGCCACTAATCTTTCTGTCTCTGGATTTGCCAGTTCTGGACATTTAATATAAGTGGAAGTATATAATATGTAACCTTTTGTGTCTGGCTTCTTTCACTTAGCATAATGTTTTTGAGGTTCATCCATGTGTATCATGTATATATTTTGTTTCTTTTTATTATTGAATAGAATTCCAGGTGCATGGATTTGAATGGGACTGAATGAGCGCCTCTGGCCCATTCCTTCCTCTAGGTCTTCTTGGAGAAGAACCTACCTGGCCCCTGAAATACTGAATTCTGTGTCCCTTTGAAAAGCGATGCCCAAAGAGAATCATTCTGGGATGTACAAAGGCTTAGCAGAGATACAGCTGCTCAGAGATGCTGATTGTCTGCTTGGGGTCAGGGTTCTATCAGTCTTCCTTCAGTCCCTCCTTACATCCACTGTAGATATGGACACCAGGAAGAGCCTGAAGTGGAGGGTGGAGGTGAGGGACTCAGCTTGGTCTTAACTTTTGGCTGGAGTCTGGGAAGGAGAGGTATGGTGTTTTCCCTTTTCTGCTTAAAAGCCGGTGTTCTCCCAGTCCTTTACCACTTACAGTGTAACTGCATGTGTAAACGGGTTGGCACAGATGCGGCAGGACTCCATATACACTTGATGGCTATAGTATTATTACTGCTGTTGTGGTGGTCATCACCAAAGCCCTGATTTCCTGCCATGCAGCCAGCTCCCAGCAAGATAGGCTCCTGAGCCCCTGCCTTTCAGCAGCCACCTCCACTCCACTCTGCCTCTCGACCTCTTCCAAATGCCTGGACTCAATTTGCGGCCCCACTCCACTTAGTCCAACTCATGGCACGGCCCCTGGGGCCCTGACTTCTGGCTTCCCTTGTCCACCAGACCAGCACGGTCATCCTTGGCTGCACGGCTATCAGTCCCTCCAAGTCAGCAATTCAGACTGTCTAGTCCTGCCTCTGGTCACTTTAAAACGCCAGCTTCTTAGAAGCAGTGTCCCCAGCTGACTCCTTCATGGGACCTGCACATTAGAAGGCACAGATCCCCAGGCTCCTTTGATGGCCTCATAGAAGTCAGGAACTCCAAGTGCATAGGACATGTCTGTGTCTGATGTTCACGCTGCTATCTCCAGTGCCTACACCACTCCCTGGTACACGGCGGGTGCTCGAAATACTTGTCAAATGGATAAGTGAATGAATGAATGGACAAATGTATGAAGGAATGGATAAATATGGGTCAATGGCCAGAGTGGTAAAAACTGTACAAGTTTTGTCATCTTGCCTATTTCTTTTTCAATAGGAAGTGATAAAATCATTAAAGGGAAAACTGTATGCTGGTGTTCTAGGGGAGGAAGCCCTTGATGAGCTGGGAGGGCAGGAGAGAGGAGGGAGGGGAGCTGCCACAGAAGAGGAGTGAGGGGGAGCTTGGGGAGCCCCCTCTGAGGGCTGGGCAGGAGGGAAGCCTGCTGGGGGTTTCCTCCTGGGGACACCACTGCTGACCACTTGCTCCCCAGATCCTGACCCTGACATGCCACTGCCCTTCGGCAAGGCCCTCACCCCATTTATAGGCCTGCTCTGATATTAGCAAAAGGAAGAAAACTCATAAATGCGACTGGTTAGCCTTGATGGTCTGAAGCCAACAGCATCACCAGCCAGCGTGCCCGGCCCTCCCCCTCCGCCCTGCTGGTCACTCACACCTGTTTTCCCCGGTAGGTGGGCAGCTGAGGCAGCTCCGGTTCACCAAGCCAGGCACCGTGGAAGCTGCTTCCCTCCCCCGCAGTAAGGGCAGCATGGCGAGCCCAGATGTGGGTCACCCTCCTCCCGCCGCCTCCAGGATGAGCCGTGAAGCCCTCTGGGCAGCGGGAGCCGAGATGACAGAACCAGGCCCCGCAGCGGACAGAAAATCGCTACTTCTGCTCTTTCTTCTGGCACGTGTCTCTGTCTTTGGGCAAAGGTTAATTTTAGCTAGCCTCTATCAGCTTCCTGAGGTTGATGTACTTTCACTATGATTTTTCGGAAAATGTATGCTTCCCCATTTCTGGTGGCACGGGGTGCCCGGAGGCTGGGACGTGGGCGGTCTGGCAGCTGTAAGCCTCTGAGGCGCTGCTCCTCTCCTCCCGCATCCCTGCCTCACCGGGGGTGCGGTTCTGCTCTGCCACGACGAAGCCATAATTGGGGGGCACCAGGGAAGGTCCTTTGCTGTCATGTGTCTCACGGCACCACCTTAGAACTCTTCCCTCTCCTAAATTACTCAGGATCCAGGGCCACAGATGCTCTGCCATACAGGCCTCCTTGTGGAGGTGATGATTGTAGCCGAAAGTTACTGTGCATGTATCTTGTTTAACCAGGCATTATACCAAACACTTTATCTTCATGTCTCATTTGATGCCCATAGCAATAATATTTCCCTCATCTTTCAAGTGAAAAAACAGACTCAGAAAGGGTAGGTAATTTTCCCAAAGTCACCAGCCTCTAAGCAGTAGAGCTGGAAATCGAAGCCCAGGAAGTGAGACTTCAAAGCCCCGCATCCTTACCACCACTTCCATAGCCTCTCATAAGCAGAGGGGCTGAGGAAGGGGCCAAACTCTCCGTGAGGGTTTCCGATGGCGTCCGACTGTTAGTAAATGCTCTCTAGGGATTGGAACCCACCATCTGTGGGGAACTTGAGACAGCTATCTGATTTCCCTAGTTCCCAGCCGCTGGGAAATATGTTCACCCCAGATGGAATCTGGCACCTGGTACTTACAATACCAGGGCACCTCAGAATCACCCAGCCTTCAGATCAGAAAGAAAACCCCTCTCACTGGGTCTTCAAATGAGCCAGCCTCTGACCAGCTCCCAGGGGCTTGTGGTCCTGTGGAGCTCATGGACTCCTCTCCTCCTCCCTGTGTCCCCTGTCCACACCTTCTTCCTCTGGAAAGACCCCTGGGTCATGATTGAAAGGGTCCCTGTCCTGAAGACCAATCCTTGAGCTACAGAGCCAAGGACAAGCCCTCCCCATCCATTCATCTCCTGCCCCGGGACACAACGTGTCCACTCGGCCTCCAGGGAAACCACCAGGTTACCGGAGATGAACCCCACCTGGCAGAACTTTTGTCCACACACACACACCACTTATGGGCCTGTAGGAGTCTGACTTAACTGCGCCAGATCTTTTTCATCTAAAACTGGGATGTATGTACACAACCAGACCACACAGGCCAGTTCTCAGAAGCTCTTTTCTTGTGGCAGGGTAGGCACAGAAAATACAGTAAGTTTTAAAACTCAGCTTTTTCATCCTCTTTTCAAATCTTGACACCTAAACTTTCGTTCCCACCTCCTCAAACCCTTAACCTCTGCTTCCTAAGTTCTCTAGCTTTCTTACGTAGAAAAGCTATGGCTCCAGGGCATCCTCACTCACTCGGTTAGTTTTTCTGGTTTCGAAAGTAAAACATGCCCACTGTGGTTTGAGATGCCCCATGCAGATAGAACTGGCCGTCTTGCTGATGGGCTGCTGTGGCGGGTGGGAGTCAGGAAGGGATCGCCAATGATGCTGAGGCTTCTGGCCTGACAGAGTGAGGACTAAGGGAAGGAAGTTCCCAGTGGGCAACTTGCTGAAAAGGGGGTATCTTATCCAGGTAAAATGAAGAGGGAACTTGGGAAGTGTGTCCCATTCCCTGGTGTGCAGGAGAGAGGCAGGGAAGCAAGGGCAGGCTGTGGGCCGCAGTGACTGGCTGTGTGCGCCTCATCTCTGCCGATCACTCCGTGATCATAGGAGACTCCAGGGCAGCAGAGCTTTCAGGGTCCCAGGAAGGAGGCTGCAGCCCCGGCACCGTGGGTCTTAAGTGGCAGTTGAGCCACGTTGAAAACGTATGGGAGACCCTCCCGTGTAGCTATTTCACTAAACAGAGAAGAAATCAGAAGGAGCACTTAGGGCTGCCCTTGGCCCAGCTCCCGGCAGGCTGCTGTGCCCATCAAGAAATGAACGGGTGGTAAAGATTTCCTCTTAAGCAAGTATCTCTAATACAAGAATAACGCTAATAGCGAAAATGCAGTCACAGATGAGGTGGCAGGGGAGCCAGGGAGAGTGGGAACCTTCCAGCAGGGCCTTGCAAATGAGACCACAAAGCGTCGCCTTCTGAACATGGGCAGTTTTGGGAAATCAGTATAGCTGATGTGAGTTTTACTGCATGACACTCAGGTGCAAGAAATGTCACATTTCCTTGTTTCTATAAATACGATCGATTTGCTCGAGGCCCTCACCCACTTGGTGAGCGGAATATTCCATCTCAGTCACAATTCGGATGCTCACTCAAATGTCACCACCTCCCACACACACACCCACATACACACAGAGGATGCTACAAAAATCCAGGAATTGCAGGGTGTGTGGATGCCAGGGAGGGGCGAGTCCATCCAGGAGGCGTACAGTCATGAAGTCCATTGAGATGGGAGCCACTGTCCGTGGAAACCACTAAGCATCTCAGAGTCACCAGGTGTGAACCAGTTTGATTTCTGCAAAGAGTGGGGCAAAAGAGGTGGCAAGGGGAGAGGCAGCATTTTCCTAGCCTCCTTTGGCTGTAGAAAAGCTTCCGCTAGACAGAGGCCATTGACAGCTACGGGCATTCTCCATACAGGGCGCACAGGCCTGCGGAGGAGAGGTCCCAGAGAGCTCTGGCCCTGTTCAGGGCAGGTGCCGGCCAAGGGCACAGTGCTCCCTCCGGCTCATCTGGGACCTTCCTCCTCAACTTGAGTGCTAATGTCTTAGCCTGGCTTTGTGTCTAGTTTCAGTTCTCCACTCTACCCCCAGGGACCTGACGTCCAGGCCCTTCCTGGCTTTCCAAGCTCCATACACAGGATTCGGGCACTGGTTCTCTCTCTTTCCTCACACTGAAGCCACAGGACCTTCCTCCTGCCTCTTGCTCTCTGGCTGGCTCCAGGAAGCAGAGAGCCTGGGATAAATCAAGGCATACTCCTCTCTCAAAAGTCAAGGTTCAACCGCTACCTTTGTTGGCCCCAGGGTACCCATTTATCTCAAGTTCCAGCTCTGGCTTGACACGACCACTCTGGCTTGCTGGGTCTTTCTGTGGCCTGGCCTCACCCTGCCCTTTCCCTGTGCTGTCGTTAGTTGATTCTCCAAGAATTACAATTCTCCTTACTGAAATGCGGAACAAAGCAGAGGCTCTTTCAGCGCTGGGTTCCTCAGCCAGGAAATCCTGTGCCCCGTAGTACAAGGAACCATCATGCCCCGAGGCTAATAGTGCCCTCTAGCAGCAATGATGTAACTACAACTGAGGGCACTGGGCAACAGCTGACTGTGTGTGTGTATGTGTGTGTCTGTTTGTCTGTAGGCACTGTTTAACGTTGTCTACGTACATTAGTAATTTAATACATCAATCCATTGAGAAGGCATTATTATTATCATCACCATTTTACAGATAGGGCAACAGGCACAGAGAGGTTAAGTACCTCGCCTAAAGCCACACTGCTAGTTAGGAACAAAGTCAGGCTCCCAGCGCAGGAAGACTGGTTCCAGAGTTAGTGATTTAAACTCTGCCTCCCCAAACAAAACACAGCACCCATCCACTCCACTAAAACCCTCAGACACAGCTCCACACCTCCCACAGAAATTCCTTTTCAGGCAGACATGCTCCAGACTTGCTAATGAGTACAGTAACTTCCTCATTTCACACCTAAGGTAAAAGAGAGCAGGACAGTACTTCTCCTCTGACCAGGCAGGCCAGTGCTCTGAGGTCCCTTCGGCTCTGGAGCAGCAAGCTGCATAGGCAGGGGCCACGTCTCATAAGAGAGTCACTGTCTTAACTGCAGGTTCAGGCTGGGCAGAGCGCGGGGTCTCCCCTGGCTGTGTACTTATGGCTCCCCAGCCAGGCACAGGAATGTCATGACCTTGACCTATGGACTCAGTTCTCTAAAGGACTAAGGGACATACTCCCCAAAGAATTCATGCTCCATCTCTCTGGGCTGCTAGGCCTCCAGTGAAGAGACAAGGCTGACATCTCAGCTGCCACCCCGGGCTGGAAGCTAGCACCCACGAACACCAAGGGACCACCACTGAGCTCAGAAACTGAGGGACGCCCAACTTCTGGTCCCCACAAGAGATGGTCAGACTCAACACGTGAGTCCACGTGGGAATGGGAGGACGGCAAAGTGTCTCACATGATGTTTCCCACTGACCCTCATGTGGGGAAGCATGTGGCCCTGGTCATTAGAGGAGAGGACTTGACATTTTCTTCTTAGCTTTCCTTACACCCTGGCTGCCTACACTGCCTGCCACCCTGCAAAGCCTCCTTTGGCCTAATGTCCCAATGGCAGGAGTCCTGGGAAAAACACACCCAACATTTCTGAGTCCCAAACCCAAGAAAGGATGAATTCATATTTTAAAAAATACAGTCCACAAGCTAAAAGAATTTTTTAAAGGAAGCCCAGTCTTTAATGGGCATCTCTATTGCATTAAAAGGGGTTAAATGTATCATTCCCAATGAGATTATGTAGGACAGAGCCTGTAAAAGTAAGACTGTTGAAAGGACGGTCTGTGAAACTTAAAAACAAACCCTTCTTGAGAATCTTCTCTTCCTTTTTCTGTTACACCATCTGTAAAGTTAACTGCCCAACCCCCAGGTAGCTGCTGACAGCAAAATGAAGTCTGCTAGGGAGTTTTGCCCTGCACGGAAGGAAAAGCCCTGTGTCTTTCACAGGAAGGATAAAGCAGGGACACAATAAAGTAAATGTTTACTCCTGCTGAGGCCTTAAAATATAAGACTCCCACCACGAGCTATCTGAATCAAATCTAAGACATCATTATGTACCACGGAGAAAGAAAAAAAAAATGCTGCCAATTAAATACAATGTTCTATTTATTATAAGATGCACTGGATTTTGGAGATGTTAAAATGTGAAAATGAATTTATGTCTCAGTGAAATATAGTTGTATTAGTGTTGATGGGGAGAAATGGGTCCACTCCTCATAGAGTGCTTACAGCAGTGTTTGACATGCCTTAAGAGCTTAATAAATGCTAGCTATGACCCTTCATTCTTGAGATATCTTGGCTCATCATATATTTAGGATTGAATCCTAGTAGACGTAGGAGGCTGTATCCAGGATAAATAAGTCATTTTCTCATGGCAGAATGGAGAAGTATAGGTTGAGCTGGTGAGCTGGATGGTCATGAGGACAATGCCCGAGAGTAGACCAGAAAGACAGGCCATGTGGCACTGAGGTGAGCAAACTCTGGTTGTGCCAGAGAGACCTGGTCCCTGCCTAGAGCTAGGCTAGAGACCAGGCCAGAGGCCCTGTCTACTGGAAGCTAAGTCACAGCAGGGAAAGCCTGGTGAGAAGGTTTAAGAAACCTGTATTATTACCTTAAAATCAAGGCCATGAACAGATCACAAGCCTGCTAGGAAAGGGTCCCTCACCATCTAAGAGAGTAAGTATTTGCATTCTTGAGGGTGCTGGGCATGATAGACCAACTGTACCACCGGAGATGGGACAGTAGGGCTGCTCCGTGACACCTCTCCATCCCCACAAATTTCTACATAGAACCACCATGTCCTCATGCTCTCTGTGTCCTTCTCCAACGTCCCTTCTGATTTCATGCCTACTGTGAGCTGGGGCCTGCTGTGCAGAGTGAGGAGCTGGAGCCCCAAGGCTTTCCTGAAGAAGGGACGCCATCACAGCAAGGGAGCCACAGCAGATGGCAGTGTGTCAGACACGCCACTTTCCATTCCTCGGAGCCCCACACCAGAGGAAGAGCTGAGGCAGCCGCCAGCAGCGGACGTCTCCATGTTGAGGAGACTTGTTGCAGAAACCCGCTTCCTTCCCTCCTCCCTAAGCTATCTGCTGGCCCACAGAGTGGAGACTATCCCTGGGGAAGTAATCCCAGGCTTGCATATGGTGGCAGGTCTGTTCAGGGTGGGCGTGCAGGGACGGGGGACCAAGCGGTGGCTTCTGTTTCTACTCAGCTGGTATGAGCTTTCCCAGAGACCAAGGTCCAGCCGGGAGACAGCCTACCCTTCCTGCTCGCATACAATCATGGCTCACACCGCCTCCTACCACATAGCATACACCTGAATGCACAGTTCTCTCCCCGATGGAAAGGCATAGAAAAAATGTGAAAGGAAGGTCGGAGGTGGGAAAATCAAGAGTTTTACATACAGCCCTTGGTGTGCATAGCTGACATGGGCTGGATCTATTTTAGGATAATATATGAGTAAGTAAATTACTCAAGCACATCATTTAAAAGCAGAATAACAGGATTCAAACCCAGTCTTGGGAAATGTCAGAGAGTTTATTTCCTTTGCTGCACAAATAATTCTTATCCTAATGGGATGAAGTAGTCTTTCCTTGGGGTTTGGATTTGCATTTCCCTGATGGCACCGAGGTGGAGCATCTCTCTGTGCTCAGGATTATCTGCCCCTGTGTGGTTTGCCTCTATCAGGAGCCCAGGGAACAACGGAGACAAAACGCATCTCTTCTCGCCACCATGTCTCCTAGCTCCATGCACAGCTCAGCGAGGTTTGTACGAGAACATTGTACCCTAGAGTACAGAGGAGCCAGATTGCCCCCCGCAGAGGCATGTCCTGTGGCTCACCCTGCAAGGCCAGCACCTTTCCCAGATGCCCAGTTTTGAAAAGTTGAGAAGGTGACTACAGTTTGATGACACTTCTCCATAAGTGATCCTTGGGGTGGACACAGCCTAAAAACTCTCCTTACCCCTCAGAGCCTCTATGAGCTGGGCAGGAAGGGTCCCTCGGCAGCAGTGCTGGAGCCCCTACCCATAGGAGGGCCGGTGCCTTCCCCAGGGAAGAGCCAGCAGAAGTCACTGTGCACCAGGACATCCAATGGGCCCTGCTCAGAAGCATCCCTCCCTGCCCTTCACAAGCCGTCCTGCAGCCCTTCCACCCGCGGCACTGGAGGCCAGAAACCCTCAGAACCTTCGGGCAGTTCTGCCCCAAAAGAAGTGGTGCCAGCCCTTAGGACACTTGAGAGCTGTCCTCCCTGATCAGGCCACTCAGGCCCTGGCCATGAGACAGGCAGGCTCCACCTGCCATCGCCATCTCCTACTCCCTTTCTGACCTCCATCCTCTTCCTACCCTATGTCTGCCTCCTCCCTGGTGGGACCTGAGTCTATCTAAGGCTTTAGGGAGCCCAGAGGATCTCACGTTCAGCAAGAAGAGTGCCCCCCCAGTCTTAGGTTGACCAGGTGCTGCAGTTCAGGGAGGGCATCGACACAAGACCATGCACGGAGTGTCATCTGGCTCAGGCCTGCTTCCTCATTGCCCCCGGCTGTCCTCATATTCTACAGCTGCCACTTGACAGCTACCAGGAACCAATGACTGCGAGGACAAGAAGGCCCCGGTTCACACCAAAACCACTGACCCTCATTCCCAGGTCCCAGCTAAGTCCTGTTTCCTCTTCCATTGCATCAGACAATATGGCCTATAAGATGTTCGCTTTGGGAAACGTGTAATCATTGTCTTTCTGGCCAAATAGGTGGTGTTATTAATATTCCAGGGGGAAGGGATTCTAATTAAACAAGGTGAATTAAACACATTTTTATTTCTTTTCATTAAAAACCCATTGAAATGACAGGAATAAAAGGAATGTTTGCAAAAGCCATAAACAGAAACAAACAGAATTATAGAGGAAATAACAGTAGACTCAGAGGTCAGGACTCTTTTTTAAAATGGAAAGCAGACAGAAGAGATAGAAGATCAGAGAAAGGTGGGGTGCCTGTCCATGGGAGCCAGGAAACAGAATTCCACCCGAGGAAAACCTAGGACTTGGCGACCTGGTGCCTTTCACAGCCGTGTGAGAAGCCAGAGGCAGCTGAACAGTAACAGACAAAATTGCCCCAAGTATCATTTCTTTTAAGAAAAAAATGTGTCTCCATCTTAACGGGGGGAAAAAGCATCACTCCATCAATCTCTGTCCTCTTCAAGATATAGTCCTCTTTTCCTTTTCTAGAATCAAAGTGCTCTTAAGTATCGCCCACATTCCCTGTCTTCCTGTCCTCACCTCCCTCCCACTCGTTAACGACCTGCAGCCTGCGTTTCTCTCCCATGGTGTCCTAAGGCCCCTCCTGCAGCTGCTGATCCAGGGGGCGCTTCGGGGTCCAGGGAAGACCTGAGCTCCCGTCAGCCTGTGACATTTTCACCTTTTTTTCTTTCTTTGCACGTTTTTCTTCCCTTGGTGTCCACATTCTTCTGGGATCTGGCTTCTCCTTAGTGAACCCTCTTAGCAAGTCTCTTGTCTTGCGTTTTATGTTTTGTGTTTTTTCTAACGCTTCCTTTCTTTCTTTGCTCTCTTCTGATACTTAGCGTTTGGAAAATAAATCGGTGTTCCTAATTCTGTGAGTGCTTATCTTTTTTTCTTTGCATGAATGAAAAAGCTCTTAAAATTTTGACTAGCCCACTTTGCTTCCCTCATTGTACAATACTGCTTACGAAGAAGCTAGTATGTGTGAGACACGGATGACACAACGGTAAAGAAAAGAAACAATCTGTCTCTCCTAGAGCCTGCAGTTTAGCAAAGAAGCGCATACAAAGAGCAAAATAGGGCAAGCACAGGTTTTATATTCAGGGCCCTGTCGGATATGTTTAGCCTTACCTTCCATTGCAAGAATAATCTTTGGCTTTTTGTGGTCACTTTGGAACTAAGGTTACCCTTATTGTAAATAGTGAGTGAATTTTCAGGGCAGCCATGATGTTCCCATCCTTGGATCCTTTATTTCTCTCTCCCTGGCTATGACACGTCTTCCACGTAGCTGGGTGAAGGTATTTTTTCACAGACCCTCCAAGAGCCAGCTGGCAAGGCCAAGGGAACCTCAGACCACGTGCAATCAATGCATTCATGATTTGGCACCAAGAGGGGACAGCAAGGCTGCATTAGACCAGGCGAAACTTCCTAGCAAAGTTATCAACAGCACTGCTCCGTTTTGGAAGAGGCATGTTTCTGAGACCTTAGATGCTTGAGTAATCTTTTTGCATTGCTTATGAGAATAATCACCATCTCAAGGTTTACTGGAAGCATAAAGAGATCTCGCAGCTGGCTATGCACAAGCCGAGGCATGCTTGGTAGTGACAACATGGAGAGGGCTGTCTCAGGAAAGCAGAGAGGAACTGAGATGATGGGTGCCGACCCCAAGGAATCTAGCTTGGGATGGCACCTGTTTCCTCTCTTCTACCTGACATCTGGGACCTGACACAGGACAGTGGGTTAGGGAAAGGACTAAGCCAGTTGCATAATGACTGCTTTTATGAGCAGCTATTTAATAAGCAGGCCAACTCCCAAACTGCAGAGCCTAGAGACTGGGGAAATAAAAATTAATCTGAGAGTCAACAGGGCATGGCGAGAGAGTCATGTCCGGAAACCAGCCTGAGTTCCATGTCAACACTGGATGCCCTGCCTGTATGACAAAGCCACTTGTTTACCCTCTGGTTGTGCAATGCGTGCTGGTGGCTTGCCTGACTCTGGGAACATTCTGCCTGCTCGGCCATCGATTTAGCCTCCTGAAGGTGGTGGAAGAAAGAAAAAGCTAGTGTGAGAAAAAGGTAAACCACCCAATGCAGGTGTACTCTCTTGAACTCTGAAAGGTCTGGAAAAGTTATCACCACCACCAAACACTTAACTTCTCAAATAGCAGTGAGACCTAGGCAAAAAAAGGCGGGGAGGGGGGTATTTGGAGCAGAGCTTCACATCCCATATGCTTGGAGAAGAGGTAAATTTTCTATGTGGGACCATAAAGATTTTCTGAAAGGTGTGTGGTTTACTGGTTTGTTGACATAAAGTAAGGGTTTTTTCCTACCTGTATTTCACTCAACTCTTCTTTTTCATTTCTCCCCATCAAACACAGACTATGTATTCACAAGTGATTTTCAGTAAAAAGTATTTCCTTTAATCTATATCTACCATCTATCAACATTTATCTATATATGTACATATTAAAACTGACCAACTTTTTTCTTACATACAAACATTTCTGCACATAATTATGTGTAATAGCTTTAGAAGGAAAGACCCCATACACTTCCTGGAGAGATACAAACTTTTCAAAATGCACTAATAAATTTACCTAAATACATGGGAGTTGATATGAATTGAAAGCACAGCTATTGGCAAAGGCCAAACCTCCTTCCAAGCCCAGTTTCTTTTCCTGAGAAAGTAGCCTTATGAATATGTACTTTTTATCCCAGAGGTAGTTATTTGCACTGGGTTACTGAGCCTATTCTCAAATTGTCCTTCCTTCCCAAGCCTACAGAATAAGTTAGAAAGGGAAACAGTGATTTAAGCAGGGCTATCACCCAGAAAGACACCTCCAGTAGTTGATAGGCAATAGCCAATAGCTAAGAAGGGAAATGCGAGTTTTCAGAAAATCAACTCACATATATTCAAGGACATTGGCACTGTATTTTTCAATCAGAGATAATTGTGCTTTCAACCTGTAAGGAAACCCATCCAAATTGTCTTACTAATTGCTCTAAGAAGCCTTAAGAAATGAATATTGGCCTAACAGATTTTTGTTTGCTTTTGTTTTCCTTTAGCAAACCACAGTTTTAACACCTTCGTCCTTCTGCTGTGTTTGTATTTGTTCTTCTAACACCTGCCACAACCAACTTTGGTAGCAGTGACACTGAGTGAAGTAATTTCCAAGGTGTCTGATGAAGCAGATTTTGGTTTTGTCCCTGAACCAAATCTGGCTGCTGACTCAGAGTTCTTCTGCCTCAGTCCTCCTGAGATGTGAACCCCAGAACAGATCCTGTGAAAGCCATGGAGCCAGAAGGGGCTGTGTTTATCAGAACTGCAAGTGTTTTCTTTTCAGACAAACTCATATAATCAAATCAATCACAAAGATTACACTTGTATACTTAGTCGGAATGCACTATCCATTCCTTCCAGGAAAAGCAAAGAGAGAACGTCATCCTGGAGAGTGTTTGATGTCATTTCATATTGCCTTTTTAATTTTCCTAAATCAGCCAGAGGACCATTTCTTTCCTCACTTCAGTCGAGACCTGGGAAAGCTAGAAAGACTTCCCTGAAGGCCCAAGGAAATGCCAGAAGGAAATCAGACTGCAGGGTTCTCATCCTACTGCAAAGACTGAAACAAAGCCGGCACCTATATGGGCTTAGGGTAAGTCTCCTTCCCCCAGCTCCTGGTTTATGTTCCTGCCATACTGACAAAAGTCAGGGGGGAGAGGTTTTCCGCTGAGTCAGGCACATCTCTTCTGTTTCAATCTTATAAGAATAACAAGAATGGTGATCATTAAAACACTGTCCAAAGAAACTGGAACCCTCATATACTGCTGATGGGGATGCAAACTGGTTCAGGTTAATTCTTAAAATGTCAAACATATAAGGCTAAGTGAAAGAAGCCAGACACAAAGGCTATGTATTTATGATTCCATATTTATGAAACCTCATAAGAGGCAAATCCATAGAGACAGAAAGTAGATTAGTAGTTTCCAGGGGACAGGGAAAGGAGGAGTTGGGATAGATTGCTAATAGGTGTGGGATCTCTTTGGAGGGTGATGGAAATATTCTGGAATTAGGCAGTGGCAATGCTGCACAGCAACGTGAATATATTAAAAACCACACAACTGTACACTTTCAAGTGGATTTTATGTTATATGAATTACATCTCAATTAAAACTAAAAGCACTGGGTCCCACATTGCAAACAGTCTGAATTAAAGCTAACAATTTTATATGGATATAGTCAATTACATAAATGATACCCTTCTCAATTTGGAAAAAAAAGAGAAAGGAGAGAAATAAGAAGGCCAGTCATGTCTGAGAAAAATGACCTACTGATCTACTAGTATTTTCATAGACAAAAAGTAAAGTCAAACAGACACTTACCATAAATTTTACCATAGATTCCACTCCTGACAATCTACCCAAGAGAAGTACGAACATGCTCCCATAAATAACTGTTCACGAATACTAACAGCCACACTATTTGTAATAGCCAAATACTAGTGCACCAGTGGGTGAGCAGGACAAAATGCGGTATATCCACGTAATGGAATCCTGTTCAAAGGTTAAATGAATGAAGTGATGATACACAATACACAAAGTATTTCAAAAACATCGTGCTAAGTGGAAAAAAAACAGACACAAAGGCCATATATTGTATGATTTCACTTGTGTGAATTTTGCAGAAAAGGCAAATCTGTAGACATAAAATATATCATCATTTGCCTAGGGAGGATGAGAAAATTCTAAAACTGGATCGTGGTGATGGTTGCAAAGTTCTATACATTTACTAAAAATTACTGGAGTGTGTATTTACAACTGGTGAAAGTGGGGGTGGGAGGACAGAGAGGGAAGGGAGGGAAGGAGGGAGAAAAGAATGGAAACACAAAGAAATATTTTTAAAAACAGAAATATATAAAACACTATCACAGAAGTAACACAAAAGTTTCAGATTAAAACAGAGTTTACACGAAATACTCAGAAAAGCTTAAAATGTGGGCAAAGGTACATCAAACAAATGCAAAAAGGCCTGGGAATATTCATAGCAGAAAAGTGGAATACAAGGCTTAAGATTTCAGTGGGACAAAGGGAATCGTTTTATATGAATAAAAGGTAAAAAACACAGCAAAGAAACATTAAAGCTTGTCATGTTCTGATTTTCTAAATACACGACTGTAGCAACAGGTTTGTAACTGTCTGTCACCAATCAAGTAGACAGTAAATAAATGTATAAAAATGTGGAATAATGCACATAATAAGCTTGAATCAGCTGAATATTAAATACAGATGAAATAAGTTTTTTAAAAATGTCGAAGACACAGTTGCACAGAAACGGCCCAGCAGGAAAACCTCATTAAGTTTTGAAACAGAACTTCCTCAGATCATATTCTCTGACCACAAGGCGTAAGGAGACATTAATAACAAAACAATGACACAAAGATAAAACCTCTACTACTTAGGAAGGGAAATTTTAGCTGATTCTCCTAGGTTGCATGCTTCTCTGCCCACTCTCTTCCTGCCTTGCACTCTCCCTGCCAGCCAGGCGGCTTTACAGCTGCTCTGCTCACTTCCTTGTCCTTTTCCAGCTCTGTGTGCCTGGGGACCCCTGAGGCCCAGGCGGGACAATCAGGACACCTCTTAGAGCCCAGCCAGCACTTGCCATATGATACTCGAGTATTTGGTCCCAAGAGAGCAGGGCCTCTGTTGAGCTTGCCTCTGAGTCCTGTGTCCCATTCTGGCTTCTCCAGAGCTTCTCACTGTACATTATTATAAAATGGCTTGGCTACTGATAAAATGGTGCTTTGATTCCCATTTGATTCATGTTTCTTATTGAGAGCTCTGCAGGAATGTCTACAGAGAACTATGGAGTGGCTGGATGAGGATGACTTGTGCGTTTCTGCAATCCCAGATATAGATATTCCTGGCAAGTGTCAACAGCATTCCATCTTGATTTTTAATATCTACCAATTGGAAACTAGAAAAGATTCTGCACCGGCCAACATCAAAATACTATTGCAAACTAACTGTAAAATAGAACTTATAAAAACTAACGGGATGCTTCCTTCTAATCATGCTTTTATTACTAAACAAAGAATAACAATATGTTAACATTTAATGACAGAGGTTTAATAAAAACTACCCTAAAGAAATCAAGAACACCCAAGGATGTGGAGAAATGGGAACCCTTCTACATTGTTGGAGGGAATGTAAATTGGTGTAACTGCTCTGGAAAGCAGTATGGAGGTTCCTCAAAAAACTAAAAATAGGAATACCATTGAACCCAGTAATTCCACTTCTAGGAATTTACCCCAAAAAAGAAAATCCCTGATTTGAAAAGATATATGCACCTCTATGTTTATCGCTTCACTATTTGCAATAGCTAAAATATTGAAGTAACCTAAGTGTCCATCAATAGATGAATGGATAAGGAAGATGTGGTACATATACACAATGGAATATTATTCAGCCATGAGAAGAAAACAAACCCTACCATTTCCAACAACATAGATGGAGCTATAGGGTATTATGCTCAGTAAAATAAGCCAGATAGAGAAAGACAAATACCATGTGATTTCACATATTTGTGGAGTATAAAAGCAAAGCAAAACAGAAGGAACAAAACAACAGTAGACTCATAGACACTGATAAGTGACTAGTGGTTATCAATGGGAAAGGGTTGGGTAAATGGGGGGAAGAGTGAGGGGGATAAAGGGGCACAATAATTCACGATCACAATATAAGCAAGTCACGGGGACAGTAGTACAGCATGGAGAATATAATCAATGATTCTGTAACATCTTTCTACATTGAAAGATGGTAACTGCACTAGAGGGGTGAGGATTTAATAATACAGGTAACTGTTGAACCACTGTGTTGTATATTTGAAACCAGTATAAGA
Source organism: Smutsia gigantea (assembly GCA_032199065.1). Lineage (NCBI taxonomy): Eukaryota > Metazoa > Chordata > Mammalia > Pholidota > Manidae > Smutsia > Smutsia gigantea. Next base: position 40,111 of record JAVSCE010008008.1, on the reverse strand, counting down.
CTGTATATCAACGATACTTCAACTAAAAAAAAAAAGTGCAAAAGGGGTTCAGGTCACAAAATAATAAAGAAATAATGGCATTTTCTTTCCTTAAATAAAGGCAATAAAATTATCCACTCAACAGATATTTACTGAACGCCTACTATACATGCAAAGCACTGCAAAGCCACCAATCAGTTTCAAAGAATAAAGAGATGGTGTTTCAGACAAATTGTGACTTCAGTCTGTTTCATCCCACATGATCTTACACTGAGAAAAAATGAGTAAAAGGCAAAAGAGAAACCAGAAAGACGGTGTTCCAAAGTTCCTTTGAAGATAAAGACTCTATATCATACTACAATAAAAAAAAGTCCACCTACAAAAATAAAAAAACAAGAACATCAAAATAATAAAGATAAAGGTGGGAATGAATTAATTAGGAAATAAAACTGGATAGAATAAAATATAAATCCAAGAGCTGTTTCTTTGGGGGGAAAAAACAATTAAAAAGATGAATCTCTGGCAAATCTAGTTATTAAAAAAAAAAATAAGGCAACACAAATGACTACATTTATCCTGAATTTAAAAAGGATTTAATTGCTGACATAAAGATTTAGAAATGATTAATAGATACCATAAAGTGCTGTATGTTAATGAATATGAAGATCTCAGTAATATATACAATTCTCACTTGTTCCATGCTCTCTACCACTCAATTTACCCCTGTCATCCCCCAAAACTTTACTTCTCACTTCAGCAGTCTGAAGCAGGAAAATTCCCCTAGAAAAGGCCACTGGTCAACTCTAGGCTTGGCAGGGCTGTTTGACCCCTTTCTCTGTCTAAAAATGCAAAAAAGTTCAGGTTACACTGCAAATCTCAGGGCACAATACCCTTTCCTTTTGAGTAGTATTGACCTTGTCTGTATTTAAGCTGAACTGCAGCTCCACTTTTAGCCCTGTAAGAAAGCCCAACTAAAAAAGAAGCTTGTAAAATGTGGAGACTAGAGGGCAGGGAGCCCAGTGTTTGACTTGGAAAGTACTAACCTAAACCTGTAGGAGAAAGGAAATTTTGTTGGGGTTGGGGAGGATGGAATGGGTGGGAGAAGAAAATAAATGTTCCATGGGGAAAAGCGAAACAACTTTGCACCAAGCTAATCAGTTAAGTTTCAGATCTAGTCACATCTTTTCTGTTTTAGTTGGTTGTAGAGCTTCAGATTTTTTTTTTCTGTTAATTGGAGATAATCACCACTTATCTCACAGAACTGTTAGCAGGAAATAAAGTAATGTAAGTGGAAGTATTTTGCAAAGAGCAAAACTTGATAGGATAGTGGTGCAGGGAGTCTTCCCTTCTCTGCAACAGTTCTCCTTGGTCTCTCCAGACACCAAGGTCAAGGAGGTCAAAGACGTGCCATAGCTGGAAGGCTCAGTTGTCCCAACCAAGGAACAGTAGCATACTTACAGAGCCTGGGAATCCCACAAGGATGTAAATAAGGGAAACCCAAGACCCTGTGTCCTCTCCTTGGGCACCCTGACTTCTCGATCACTAAGGTCTTTGAGCAAGACGTGGGTGGGTGAACTGACCTTTAACTGCAAAACAAATATTTGAAAACCCCATCAGACCCATGTGGGGAAGCATAGAGCAGATGAAGCTGTCAGAGGCAGCTCAGCCCAGGTGGAACTGGGGCTTATTGATTTCTTTGTATATTGGTAGGTGATGGAAACCCACTCCTCTCTCCTAGCACATGTTTTTTAAAAATCCATATCATCATTAGTGTTTCATTGAATGGATTTTCTTTAGGGAGGAGTACAAAGAAGACTTGAGTCTGGTGTCATTGGTAACAAGATCAGAGTCTGAACTTGGAGATGGAAATTCCTGAAATAGACAGTAGTACTCATCTTAACAGTCCAAATGTAAAATTTTAAGAAAAGAGTTTCTGAAGGGCCCAACTTGGGGCAGCATGATTGTTTGGATTAATAAACTCTGGCCAAGAGGGTAGAACCAAGTAATGTTGACATGGCAACCAGTGGTCTTTCCCTGTGACTCAAGAGCCGTGGCCGGAAAGAGGCTCCTTGCAAGATCGGCAGGTGCCCTAAGAGGTCCTACTGTGAGAATGTACACCACAATGCGAGAACAGGTTACCTCTGGTGGTGAGATTGTGGATATCGTTTTGTTTTGGTTTGTATCATTTGAGAATGGTTTAGTTGAAAGAGAAACACAACTCTAACCATCTGAGGCAGAAAGTGGATCTTATGAAAGGGTCTCAGGAAGAGCTGCAAACAGAATCTCAGGCACTCTACCAGGACCATCTCTCATTTCTGATTCTCTCTAAATGTCTGATTACTTTCCTGATTTCTCCAGACTTCTCCACACAGCAGGAAGCATGGCTCAAAGGCTCCCCAGCCTGGCATCTCCCTGTTTCACTACTAAACGGAGGCTGGTATTTATTGTCTGGTTCCAAGTTGTAAAACCTCAGAAAAGATTGGCTTAATTTGGGCAGGGAGTCTTTACTGCCTTGTTCTTCGGTTGTATCCACATTACCTGGCCCATGGCAGAGCCTACACATGTTAAACCGATAGTGGATGTGAGGGAAATGGGGAGAGCCTGATGAAGGATGACTCCTGAGTTTGGGTGACTGGTTGGGAGGTGATACCATTGGGTGATAGTGGGAGGCGAACCTCAATCAGGCTTCAGAAGAGTAACAGTGGGTGTGAGGGCCTAGCAGCATTGCTTAGCAGTTAGGAATGTGAACACTAGAGTTTAGACTATCTGGGTTGGAATTCCAGCTTCACCACTGACCATCTGTGTGACTGTGGGTAAGTTATTCCAGCCTTCAAAGCCTCGTTGCCCCATCTATAAAAATAGAGATTATTATAATACTCAGTTTATAGGGACTCATGGTGAAAATTAAACAAAACACACTGTGCAAAATGCTCAGTGATTATTGACTCCTATTATATTCTTCTTTTAACCACACTGCATTATGCTTTTAAATTGACTTTCACTGTCTTTGTGGTTAGAACTGATTTTTTTCTGATGACAGCATAAGTTTCATGTTTCAACATTCCCGCCAGTTAATCGGCCTGTTTCTCCCGTAAACAGGGTAAGGATATGTGCTCAATCAAACTTATCTCAAGGAGAAGTAACTTTGAAGCCCCCACCTTTGCTAAGGTCCGTATCCTAACAGAGCCTGTGCTGTAAGAAGAGGTTGTAGATCACACAGGAATGCTCTTGGCAGGCTTCCAGGACAGTCATATTCTGGAAGTACAGGCCGAGCCCTGCAAACCCTGCTATAGCACGGGGATACTACACATGGGGATACCCAAAGGGTTTGGCTTCTCTCCCTAAGTCTTAAACTTGTAAGTAATTTTCCCCCACTCTGGGTTTTTAAGGATCATGTAAGGGATTGAATACATCCTTTACCCGGGGCAATGTGTAAGTTTGAAAGCAGGTGCTTTTTATGTGGTCTTCAAAATTTTTCTGTATGTAGGGACTGTGGCTTCAGGGCCACCCCTACCCTCTAGATGGGAGATGCTTTGATGGTATAAGTGGAACCCTGAATAAGAGGGAGATTTTGTGGTTAAATTTTGCTTTGTATTAGTATAATAAGCTTTAATACTTCATAAGTTCTGGTTTTTATAAGCTCCTCAAATATGTCGGGGCAAACGTATTCTCCAAAGATGGCTGCACCAGTGTATATCCCAACCTACAGGCTCTATTTATAGAAATGGGCAAATAACAAATCTCATTCGAAAGATACTGATTGCATCCCAGCAACCACTGACCTCTAAGTCACGACCCAAAATTCAGACCATAACACTTGACTTAAAGTCATGCTGTACCCTGTGCTGCATTAGAGTGATGCTAAAAGCCCAGGAGGTAGAATTAAACTGGAAGACCTTGGACATTCTGTATGGACAATTGTATGACTTAACCTTTGCATGACTTAACCTTCCTATGCCCCTCTTTATTTGTCAGATGAGGATAATGATTGTTTCTAGTTTATAGAGTCATTGCTAAAGAATTAATACATGTAAATAGATAATTTAGAATAGTTCTGAAAAGGTATCATTCGGTTAATGTATGCTAGCTGATGTTATTCTGGACGCTCTTGTTCAGGTGGCTGATACAGACACACTGAGATCCAGGGACCAAGCTGGCTTTCTCTGTTCAGGTTAAGGGAAGGCGAAGGCCCGTCTGTTGATGTACTCTACGGCGGTCCACTCTGCTGGGCATTTCTTGGGCAACCATGTCTAAAATGCTATGGCAGCACTGAGGCTGCCCCTGGAGGGACCCGGCCTGATCTGCATAATTTCTAGAAGCTGAAGTGTGAAAGCAGATGTGTGTGTGGCGGGGAAGATGGAGAGGAGACATCAGGGCACTGTGGAGAAAGCTAACTCTAAGAGGAGAGAGGACCAAATTCAGGATGTTAGGTGTCCCAGGGACGAACTACACGTTTCATCATTTCTCCCAAGCCCGGGCCCCCCACCCTCAGTCTTGACTCAGGAGGGAGGCAATTCTGGGGCAAAGCCTGTAAAGTAACTTGTGCCGATGGGGGCCCCGGCTGAGGATGAGAGGAGGGAAAAGGCAGAAAGTCTTTCAGAGTCCTGCTACCTTCCTGCTCCACACAGTGTCCGGCCGTGTCCGGAGGACCCCCATATTCTTAATGACTTTCCACGCTTATCCTTCCCCTCCGCTCTGAGGACCACGGCACATGGAGGCTGTCTCATGGCCAAACACCTGGTCTGTTTTAGTGCCAAAAATGGAACACTTAGGGGGGCGGGCTGGGAAAGGGGGGAGATACGGCTTCTTGAGCTGAGCGCCCACTACAAGTCAGGGTAAGAGCTGGGTCCTCTTCCATTATCTCACATAGCCCTCAAAAATGACTCTGAGTTCAATGTTTTCATTTATTGCCAGGTAAAACTGGAAAGTGAAGTTTGGTGCTAGAACTGGAATTTGAATCCAGTGCTGGTTCCCAGGCTGGTGATGTTCCAAATAAACCACACCAGCTCCCACGCTGAAAAAGGTAAATGTCGATCGGCATAAATCCATCACTCCCTTAGCTGCGGGCCAAAGAAGGAGGGAAAATGGGATAGCAGATGCCAAAGCAGGACTTGAGATTCGTAATAACAGGATATGCTGAGCACACAGTTCTCCTGTTACCGAATTCATCAGTCACTTGCTCTCTTCCTGCCTGTTTACTTAGCCAGGAAATGGTACGGGGATGGCGAGTGTGAGGGAAAAATGGACAAGTAAGCAGACCCTAGAAGTTTCATTTGTCAGTGCGGCCCTGTCACATTTTGCTGTGCCCAGGATGGAAAAGATAGCAAGGTTGCAAGGTAAGTGTAGCCCACCCCTCCCAGGGCCCCACCCGACTGCGGGAGCAGTAAGAGGAACACCATCGTGGGTGCTGGCCCGCTGCCACGAGCAGAGCCACGGGGATAGCAGCAGCGCCCTCCGCCAGCCAATCCCCCCTTTCTGATTCGAGGGCTCACAGAGGCTCACAGACGCAGGAGGACTTAGCAAACTTCAGAGACAGACGTTATTTGGTTCAATCCTGGCTCCACCGTGTCCCCTCATAGGGTCGTTGTGAGAAATGCAGTAAGACAACATCTGTGAAGGGCCAGCACAGGGGAGCGTTCACTCACTTCCCTGGTCAAGGGTAATCCAGCCTTCTTCACCTGGCTACACAGTCCTGTGATGGACCTACAAGGCCTTACACAGTTCAAATCAGCCTCCTTCCCCAGCCTCAGTGCGGACTACCACATGTTCCACCAAACATCCCATCGGACTTCATCATAGTCTCAGAAATATAAATTTGAAAGAAAAAGGAAAGTGTATTGTCCGACTTTAAACCTTCAGTCTACTGTCACCCCACACATCTGTAGTGCACTATTAATTAACATATTTAGACATCCTCTAGTTATCTTGTGGAATAGAACATTCTGGATGTTGTCTTGGGGAAGTGTGGCTTTCGATTGTTATGCTGGGAAGTGTCATTTCCGGCCTCGAGCTCCTTGCCTGCCTGGCCCAGCTGAGCCTGAATGCATCCCTCCTCCAGGCGGCTTGCTCGGCAGTGGTGGCTCCTCTCCTGGGGCAAACCCCAGATGTGTTTTTTATACCATTAGTAATATTCAGCACATTTGCAGTGTCATGCAACCATCACCAGTGTGGTTGCAGGTCACTTTCATCACCCCAAAAGGCAACCTCATACCCATTAGGCAGTCACTCCCCACTCTTCCCTGCCCCTAGACCCTGGCAGCCACTAATCTGTTTTCATCCCTATGGTTTTGCCTACTCTGGACATTTCATATGAATGGAATCATATAGGTAATGTACCTTTAAGAGCTAAGACTAACCCACCTGACTGAGAGGTGCTGGCCTGAGAGACCCCAGGACAATCAACAAACCCCAGGCTCACTGGCCCCATCAAGGTCTAGCCCACCTTGACTGACCCCAATGAGTGACTTTCTCAGGTGAAGAAAGATATTTGATTGAGCTGCTCCTACAGTGAAGCCTTGCATTGAAACCCAATTTCCCTCTTCCCTGGGCCTATCCTGACCCCACCTGGTCTTACACATCAAAGCTAACAGCTCCAATACTGTGGCAGGGCCATTCGGAGTGAGCTCTGTTATGGTATCGCCATAGAAGTAGATGCAATTTCGTGAGGAATGAGTGGATCATGAGAAAAGGGTCTAGGACAGGACTCTGAGGAACTCCAGCCGAAGAGGCTGGATGGAAGAGTTGCTGACAAAGGAGACTAAAAAATAGTGGTCAGAAACATGAAAGAAACACCCAGGATTGCGAGATGTCCCAGAGGCCAAGGAAAGCATGTTTCAAGAAGAGAGGAGTCAACCAAGTTTAAATAAGCAAACTTCACAGGAGCAGGTTTGGTTGGGAGACACCTCAGCTAGAAACCAGACCGCTGTGGGCTGCGGGTGGAATGGAGGCAGGGGCTGCAGACAGCGCAGAGACAAAAACTCTCAGGGAGTTTGTCTGTGAAGGAGGGATGAGAAGGCAGGCTGCATCTGAAGAGGAGCATGGGGTCCTAGAGGATGGTTTGGGTTTGGGTTTGGCCCTGGAAGACAAGAGCATGTTTTAATGTTGATAGGGAGTCTCAGAGAAGAGAGATTTAACATGCAGGGGAGAGGCAGTCGCACAGTGTGGTCCGGGAAAAGGCAGAGAATGGAGCCGGGACAAAGGCCTCCGAGGGAGGATCAGCCCCAGCCGTGAGAGTCTCAGGAGGAGACCACCCGGCACACAGGGTGTGCAGGTAGGGACCCCTGCTAGTGAGAGTGGGGCTGCAGAAAACGGCGTGTGAAGGCTCCCCCCGGATGAGTCTGTCCTCACATCAGAATGACTTCCCCATAAATGTTTTTAGACAAGGAACTGGTGCAGAACCAGCTTGGTTCCTGTCAGCACCTCCCTCAGGGACTCCCTCACAGCTGTCCTAGAGGCAGCCAAAGCCTCTGAGAGGCTCTCACGGTGTAAAGCGACAGTAATAAGTGGAAAAGATGGATTAGAGCAAGAGCCAGAACACAGAATTCCTGACTTCCCACCCCTTCAGACAGAGGCAACAACCGTCCAATGCAGCGGCCTCTGAGAGCCGGACCCACTGAGAAGACAAAGGAAGTGGCCAAAATAAGGGCACAGAGCATGTTTCTCAAGAAGAAGTACAAACGATATCTTGGTTATTTAAAATAAATAAACGTGGAGGATTCTGAATCGTTACCTATCCTGTCCCTGCAGGAAGTACATCGTGAGGCTTGTCTGTCCTCTCCAGGACAGTCGGCTCCATTTGCAACGAGATGATACAAAAGCCTGGGCCAAGCTGAAGGAGAGAGGGAATTATTAGACCTCCTCTGGCAAAGTCACATGATAGCCGTGACACCGGTGGCTGGGCGCCCGAGGCCCAGGAGGGTGGGCTGGGCTGCCCATCAGCCTGGGGCATCAGCTCAAGAGTCTGTGACTCGGGTCCACCTCCGCTCTGGAGCCTCTCCCGGTCGCCAGCCACCCTGGCGTCTACAGTCCCACTGGATCCGATTCAAACTCCCCCTCCTCTCCTCTTGGGGGTTCCCCCCACGGCCACGGTCATGTGCTCAGGATGTAATTGTGAGGGCCGAGGTGGTGTCAAGGGAATCCTGCTGGTTCTCAGCACTAGTCACAACCCTCAGAAGGAGGAAAGGTTGGGGTGAAGGGCTTGTTTCCCAAGCCAGGGCCTCCTCTCACTCCCAGTGTGATCGCCACAGAGAAGAGTCTTAGCAATTCTGTGTGCTTCCTGCGCTCCAGGCTCTGGGTTGGACTTCAGACTTACTGCTTCCAAAAAAGCACTTTCAGGACACTATCCACTTAGTCCTCACAGAGAGGATTGCTGCAGATGTTCAGATGATGAACCTGAGGCCCAAAGACGCTAGTGATATGTCTGTGATCATACAGCTGGAGGAGGAGTCTGAATCTGAACCCGGGTCGTGCTGATTCTTGGCCAGTAAGCTCAGCTGCCTAAGACTCAGTCCCTGCACTCAAGAAACACACAAGAAATGTACACAAATGGCCATCATATAATCGTGTGTGGTAGAGTCCAGTGGGAATTTAGAGAAACCACATCTAAACTTTTTAATTTGGGAGAAATGGTCCAACTGTCAGGGAAACTAGCCAGGATATTTGAAATCAAATTTGTTAGGTGGACTTGGAAGTTGAAAAAAAGTAAGATTTCCAGGGATGGAGAAGAGAGTGCACATTTAAGTTGGAACCTAAGGATGGGATTTGGATTTAGAGATAGAGGAGACCTCTGGGTGTTACTTCCAAAACAGGTCAGTAAAACAGAAGCCACAACTGTCAAACAGAAGTCTTTACCAGGAAGGCCTATGAGATAAAGCATGACAGAAATGAATTTATGATGCCAACCTGAATGTGGAAGGAAGAGCACATTGCTTTATTTACTTTGCATTAAATGAGTGTAGCTATGACAGTGAGTCCCTAGTCTATTCAGCTGGTGGGAAATTTAATTTCAGAGATTTAAAGGGTCCTCTTCTGGCCCACCTCCCATTCCCATCCCAGCTCAGAGAGTTAATGACCAAGAGTTGTGATGTGAAGCATTATATTCTGGAGGCACCTCTGGTTAGTGGTGGATACTAGGATCAGCAAACTTTTTGTGCAAAGGACCAGCGTGTAAATATTTCAGGCTTTGCAGACCAGATGGGTCTGTGCTCCGACTGACCAATTCCGCCATTGTTGCTTGAAAGCAGCCACAGATGATATGTGAACGAACAAGCATGATTATGTTCTCATAAAACTTTATGGACACTTTAATTTGAATTTCATACATTCTCATATATCATAAAATATTCTTCTTCTTTTGATTGTTTTCAAATATTTAAAAATGTAAAAACCATTCTTAGCTCACAGGTCATACAAAACCAGATGGTGAGCCAGATTTGACCTATGGACCAACCCCTTATCTATGTGTTTTCCACCAAGATGCCTGTAGGCCAACCTTACAAAGATCCTTGAAGCTGGGTGACCTGTTTGCCCCATGGAAATCCTTGCCAGGGCTGAGAGCCCAGTGCCAAAATTCCAGGAAGACCTTATACTTCACATGGAATTGTTACATCCGGATGGCCTGTTGTCTTCCTGAGGTTGACGGAACCAGAGGATGATGGACCACCAAGACCCATTACAGGTACCCCCCATTTTTCAAAAGTTCACATTACACCACCTAGCTTTTGGGAAAGACCTACGTTAGTACCTGCTTTTGCTAACCAAAAGAAATCCGAAGAGGATTTATACTTTCACGAAAGAAGGCACAAAGTGGAAATAGCGTCAGCGTCTGTTTTGCAGCCAGCCTTTAGAGAGGCAGTGCACACCCCAAGCAGTGGCAGCAGTGCCACCAAGCTCCTTCCCCTGGAACCACACTGGGCATCAAGTCACCAGAGCTGTGAACTTTCTGTGAGCACCTGTGCATTAGCTTGATTTATTTTGTGCATCCGTTAGCATGATATGATCAGAAAAGCCTAAGAGAGGTTATTTTTCGGATCTGGAAATGCCCCAAACTGTTTCCATACAAATTAATGGTAATTGCTTCTTTGCTTTACACCATTTCAGCTTACAAAAATTTCATTTGGGATACAGGGAAAACCCTGTACTTATAAAAACTGCAGACATCCTTCCCTTGGGGAAAAATCTTTGCTGTTTCACTGCTAGGGACTCTACCCCTCAAAGCACTCTTCAGCTCCCTTCCCTAACATGGTATGCTCACATTTCCAGGATAAGAGGGGAAAAATCAGGAAGGGTGGCGGCCTGCAGGCTACTTCTTCAAGCCCTGCCACAAGGGAACGCCAAGACTTGCCTACCTGCTGGAGTGATGAGTAATGTATAAAGAAACAAGGACAAACACCTCAGTAAATTATCCTGTCTAGGACCAGAGCTTTCTATCCTCAGAGCAAGTTCAGGCCTCAACGTTCCAAGCTGTCTTGTCCCTCCATGTCTCAGTGGGTACTGGTCTTGGGTGTCCTCAGAAAACCTCTGAGAGGAGGTGAGGATTCTAGTGAAAAAGGGGGAAGTACATGATTCAGTCTTCCCCAGAATACCAAGCTCCCCTGAAGGTGACTCACGGTCTTGGTTTGTAAACAGCTTTGCTAATCACTTTAGCCAACCACTGGTCCCTACAGCTGCTGCTCCAGGAGGATTGCTAGCATATCTGTGGTACCAAGAACACCTACCAGCCAACTGCCATTTTCTCTACAAAAGCCTGTTTTGCTTCTGCCTTGGGTGAATTACTTCCGCTCCATGGTACTTTAGCTATAATTCCAAGAATGGGAACCCAAATGTCACTTCAGTCATGAAATGGTCTCTAATCCCCCAGCCTAAAGAGGCCTCTCCCCTCCTGATCTCAAAGCACACACTCAACAGTGCCCAGTATTCATGTCATCACTGTACCCTTGGCCTATCTCAGGCCCCTGCGGTAATTGCACTAGCTTTGAGAATGGTTCCTACAGCCACCTGCTCCCCAGTAGGATGGCCAGGCTTACTGGAAGAGAATGTTCTCTACGCAAGGCAATTTGAGATGGGAAAGGTCATGCTCAGAGGGTAGGAATTGGACAGACACTGGAGCCTAGGAAATGCGAGATTGATTTCTCGCTCCTCGTCTGTGCACCCATCAACCTTTGGTGATGAGATCACTTTCTGTGCCTACACGCACCATCCAGGAAAACTCGACGAAGCCTTGTCATACGGAGGAATAAATAGAATCCATTCTCAGAAGCTTGGCTAGTATTTGCCTAATTTTCCCAACAGCTTTAGGGAAAGGATATTTTATAAAATAACCCTCCATCCACAGAACTGTATAAAACCCTCTGGCTTGGCTGACTTCATTTCTTTCCTTTTAACTTGACAAAATGATTCTTAAATTCAAGACAACCATCACACATATGCTGTCAAGACAGGAAGAGGAGAAAGGAAGGCAACAGATCTGATTGTACCCTCTACCAGCTAAGTAAAAGCTTTCCCCAAAACTCTAGCAGACCTCACTTCAGCCTGACTGACTAGGACTGTGTCCTCTGCCCACCCAGGGCAAGAAGGAAGGTTGGGAACTTGAGCATCCAGCCTCTCCAGCCTCTGATGAGGAGAAGGACCTGGATGGGTACAGGAGGAATCAACCTGAGATTCGGCCACAAAGAGCTACACAATTCTGAAAAACAAAAGCCCAGTTTTTGAACCAGCTCTGTCCCTAACTAAAATATATTACAAAACCACAGGATAAAATCAGAGTGATACACACAAGATGGGACAGAAATTTGTAGAGAAGAAGAATTAGCCCAGAAATGACCCTAGTATATATAAAAACTCAATATACGATTTTTTTTCCTAATTAACAAATTTGCTGATACCCTGAGCTGGACGATGAAGCACACTTGCTGCAAAAGCTTGTCAGACCGAGTCAGCTGGGACACTTGTTGAAGGAAAATTAACCCAGAAGTGGGGAGCTCACCATCTACCACATCAGTAGGCCACCCCCTCCTCCCTTGAAGCTGGAAACGTGTGAGCAGAGGGTGCTGGGCTGGCCTCCAGGCAATGCTGAAGTAGCATTAGGAAGAACCTGGAGACTATTCCATCTCCCCTGGAACGAAGTCGAGCTTCCAAGAAAACTGAAGTGGGAGGTAGGATCTGTGGGGACCTTAGAGACCATTGTGGAAGGAGGTAGCGAGAAGTGGTCTGTAAGGATGGGAGGGCTCCCTGGGGAACGCCTTGCTGGAGATAGTAAGGACTTGCCCATCATGTTACCTAAGAGGAATGAGTCAGCTGCAGAAAGTCTCCGTGTCTGCTCATGATAGTAAATTTATGGTCATTAATACTCTCTGTGATTATCCCATTACGGGCCAGCACGTGTTTGGTCTGGGGGGTAACTGAGCAATAGGTTCTAGGGGAGGAGAGAGCAGCCATGATTATGCGACGTCGTTGAGCTCTGGCAGCCATGGCCCTTCAAGTTCACCGGTCCTCTTTTATGCATGACGATCATGATAGTGATCAAAATAATAAGAGCAGCTAACATTTACTGAGCCTCCAGTCTGAGCCAGGACTACGTAATTTCGTCCTCAAAACCACCCTTTGGAATTCCGCTGTTACCGTCCCTCTTTTTTCCTTCAGGTGAGGAAGCTAAATGTGTGAATCATCCAAGACCACCCAGCTAGTAAGTGATGAAGTCAGGATGCCTACCTTAGTGGGGAGACCCCAGAGCTCAGGCTCCTAACCCTTACCTTGTCCCTCCTTCTTGGGCAGAGCTGCAGCGGGGGGCCTGGTTCTCCTGGGAATGAGAGAGCATGCAGTAAAGGCCCTCATTCCCTGCTTCCTTCCATCTCACAGGTCAGTGAGAACACGTGCATTGTATAAAGATGAGGAGCAACAGTACGTACAGGACACGCCCAGAATGAGTGTTTTGAGTACTCTGTCAAGAATAGAGGAGAGCAGATGTTTTCTAGATTCTTCATGTTCAATAAGGAAAGCAAATTCCCCTGCTTAAATCCCATCACTGACAAATAAAGAATTATAGTCTAAAGAATGCATTAAAAAAATCTTAGAGGAAATGAAAAGTAAACTTCAAAATGTGTTCTGTGACATCCAAAACCTTGAAAAACATAAAAATGACACAGGCCAGTGAAAAGATGGACAAAGAAATGTGAGGCCAGTGCAAACTACCTGAAAGGGGACTGTAGTTACAGTCCAGGTAAGGTAACATAGAGTTCAAGAAAGAAGAATTAAATTGGAAAAAGGCACATAATTCATAATTGGTATATAATAGCCATTATCTTTCATGTGTGAAATAACATGACATCAACATAGAAAAGCAAAAGCTTCTGAAAGCTGGAGAAAAAATGATACAAGTGTAATAAAATGGAGAGATTTTAAAATATTTTATGTGACAAATCGAACCTGCAATAAAAGAAAAGAAGCAAGGAAAAGAGAAACTGAATAATGAGTAGTAAGATGAGGATCAATTTTGGAAGAGTACGTGGTCTGTCAGAGTTGTTTCTGGGCCCACCCCTCCAGTCTCAGTGACAGACCCCGTGCCTCCTCCCTCTGGTATTTAAGACAGAGAATCTGCAGCAAAGACCCTTGTGCAGCAAAGACCCTCACACACCAGTGTCCTTCTTTCTTGGAGATGGATTATGGAAAGTGAGATTTCAAGGCCAAAGATAAAATATGTTTTTAGTTTTAATGGACAGAGCTGGATTGCATTCCTAAAGACTACAGCAATTCATATCCCTGCCGTCTCATCAATGCTTTTATGTTTTGCCAGTCTCAGTGAAAAACGGTATCTCATAATTGCCTTAATTTGCATTACTCTGTCTTCCACATTTATTGGTCATTTGCATTTCCTTTTCTACAAATTGCTTTCTATAAATTCTTTAAATTCCTGTCCTTCCCCATGTAAAATTTGGCTTCTTGGGTTTTCTCTATCAGTTTGTAGTTGCTTTTTGTATATTAGGATATTAAATCTCTATTCCGTGTATTATTGCTTTTCCCCATCTGTCATTTGTCTTTTGATGTGGGTGTTTTTCAACATACAGAAAAAATGTTTTTTAACGGAGCCAACTGTATCTATGTTTTCCTTTACAAATCCCGGGTGTTCCGATTTGCTTAAGAATTCTCCCCTTATCCAAGTTTATGCACCTATTCTCCTAAATGTTCTTCTTTTGTCACATTTGAAATCTTAATCCATTGGAGATATACTTTTTGTATGTGATGTGGAAGAGGTCCAACTTCGTTTCCTCATGAGGTACAACCAGTCCCTCTAATTAAAAAATGGATCCTTTTCCCATTTAAAGTCCACTTTTGTCCTATACTAATTATGCACATGTGCCCAAGGTTATTTCTAGACTAAAAGATGTTTCCTTGACCTTTGTATAGATTCTTGTGTCAAGTTCATATTGTTTTAAGTACCATTGCTTCACTGAATTTTTTTGTGATGCTAAAAAACTACAGGTCAAGCAAAAGGAAGGGTGAGAAGCTGTTGGATTTGGATTTGGGTCCCCAAACCATTAGTCATATTTGTGAGTACAGTTTCCATGATGTGGAGATGGAAGCTCAAGGTGGTGATGCTCAGGAGAGAATGGAAAGTATCGATCGTCCTCTTGAAGAATTTGACAATGTGAAGATGGAAGACAGTGGTATGGTGGACTGAGTGGGAAGCAGGAGAAATGAAAATGTAAAGCTCAGGGAAAACTTGCACATTTGTGGCCCCAAATGAAGGAATCAGTGGAAAGAGACTAACTGGCAACTGAGGATACACAACTACCAAAGTTATAAAATCCATAAACCTCTTCCCAAAAGAACTGAAATAATGTGATGATCATAAATGGTGTTGCTTAGTTTCAGGCTCTGTATAAGGTGTATTGCCATTAAGACTTGCCGTAGTCTCAGTTCAACATTAAACACTCTATGAAAATAAATAAAATCAACTACATCCTCCCTATTGGTAAAAACAATGATGAAATTACCCTTTTCTCTGTCAGGTACGATTCTGAGGACAGTCACTGTGGGTGGAGGCTGATGGAAGGCACTGGATTCCAAGACACACAGGGACTCTGCTTCCTGATCACCAAGGTAGTAGCAACAACTTTACCTGGCATTTGCCTCTCCCTTTTTATTCTGCTGGGAATAGGACAGTGGCTACACCTGCGCCTGGGGCTCTGGGCCATGGTTTCCAAACTTGGCTGAACATTAGAGTTACTCAAAAAGCTTTAAAAAATTTTTCAGTGCCTGAGTGGCACTCCAGGCCAATTAAGTCAGAGTCACCTGAGACCAGAGCATCACTATTTTTTGAAAGCTTCCCGGGTGGTTTCAATATGCAGCAAAGGATGGGAATCACTGATCTGGGGCTTCTGAATCAGCTGACAATGTAGTGCTGTTTTCTGGAACGGGGACACGTGAGCCTTGGCAAGGTCTAGTGTGAAGAAATATTAGAGATAGATGACCAAGCCTCTTTCATGTGACAGTATATTGTCTGCAAGCCAGTTGACTTAGGATGTCCTTCAAATAAAATACTACTGATACTTTGAATTGGGGTGTTTTTCAGGGCCTTTCAAATAGGGGCAAGAATCAGAAAGGCATTGAGTGTTTGCATAATGGGGTGCTTTGGTCACTGAGTAGGAAAAAGAAAGGTTTAAATATCACAAGAAATAGAAGAGAAGTTACTTCTATATGGAGTTGAATGTGAGAATCTAATTACTAAGAGCAAGAAAGGAGTCATTCATTTAGTAGTTTCCTAGCAGGTGAATTCATTTGTTAACTCTCCCAGTGGCTGGAATGCTGTTTAAACCAACTGCCAAGAGGCATTTAAATATTAACTGTACTACAAATTATTTTGACATACAAGAACCTAGAACAAACACATATTCACACATAGCCTTAAAAATCAAAGTTTACAAAACTAAAAATATATTTACCAGGAAACAAAATGAATCATACCAAAATTCGAAAAATAGAACACTTGTGTGTCATCTTGACATTAGAGAAACAAAAAGAAATATTTGCTAACATTTGATTTTTCATTCCCAGAGGTCAGTGTTTTGGTAATCTCTTAACTAGAAAACGGGAAGTTGAGTTTATCACCCCGAGAATCCTCTACTAATAAGATAAATTTCTGCAACTAAGTAACTTGGTATATACAAAAAATTTCCAAGCTTGATTTACTATATGAAGCCCTGAGGTTAGAATCCCAAATCTGCTGAGTATTTGTAGGGTGACCTTGGGTAATGATTAACCCGCTCCACACTTCAGTTCTATTATCTTTAAAATAGGGACGATGAAAGACCTGTACTCTGAAAACTACAAGACACTCCTAAGAGAAATTAAAGAGGACACTAACAAATGGAAATGCATCCCATGCTCTTGGCTAGGAAGAATAAATATTGTCAAAATGGCTATACTACCTAAAGCAATCTACAGATTCAACGCAATCCCTATCAAACTACCAACAGCTTTCTTCAATGAACTGGAACAAATAATTCTAAAATTCATAGGGAACCACAAAAGACCCCGAATAGCCAAAGCAATCCTGAGAAGGAGGAATAAAACAGGGGGAATTACACTCCCTGACTTCAAGCTCTACTACAAAGCCACAGTAATCAAGACAATTTGGTATTGGCACAAAAACAGACCCACAGACCAGTGGAACAGAATAGAAAATCCAAACATTAACCCAAACATATACAGTCAATTAATATTTGATAAAGGAGCCTTGGATATACAATGGGGAGATGACAGCCTCTTCAGCAGCTGGTGTTGGAAAAACTGGACAGCTACATATAAGAGAATGAAACTGGACTACTGTCTAGCCCCATACACAAAGGTAAACTCAAGGTGGATCAAAGACCTGAATGTAAGTAATGAAACCATAAAACTCTTAGAAAAAAACATAGGCAAAAATCTCTTGGACATAAACATGAGCGACTTCTTCATGAACATATCTCCCGGGCAAGGGAAACAAAAGCAAAAATGAACAAGTGGGACTATATCAAGCTGAAAAGCTTCTGTACAGCAAAGGACACCATCAGTAGAACAAAAAGACATCCTACAGTATGGGAGAATATATTCATAAATGACATATCCGATAAGGGGTTGACATCCAAAATATATAAAGAACTCATGCACCTTAACAAACAAAAAGCAAATAATCCAATTAAGAAATGGGCAGAGGACATGAATAGACACTTCTCCAAAGAAGAAATTCAGATGGCCAACAGGCACATGAAAAGATGCTCCACATCGCTAATCATCAGAGAAATGCAGATTAAAACCACAATGAGATATCACCTCACACCAGTGAGGATGGCCAACATCCAAAACACAAACAACAACAAATGTTGGCGAGGATGTGGAGAAAAGGGAACCCTCCTACACTGCTGGTGGGACTGCAAATTAGTTCAACCATTGTGGAAAGCAGTATGGAGGTTCCTCAAAAAACTCAAAATAGAAATACCATTTGACCCAGGAATTCCACTCCTAGGAATTTACCCTAAGAATGCAGCAGCCCAGTTTGAAAAAGACATATGCACCCCTATGTTTATCGCAGCACTATTTACAATAGCCAAGAAATGGAAGCAACCTAAGTGTCCATGAGTAGATGAATGGATCAAGAAGATGTGGTACATATACACAATGGAATATTATTCAGCCGTAAGAAGAAAACAAATCCTACCATTTGCAACAACATGGATGGAGCTAGAGGGTATTATCCTCAGTGAAATAAGCCAAGCCAAAAAAGACAAGTATCAAATGATTTCACTCATATGTGGAATATAAGAACAAAGAAAAAAACTGAAAGAATAAAACAGCAGCAGACTCAGAGAACCCAAGAATGGACTAACAGTTACCAAAGGGAAAGGGACTGGGGAAGATGGGTGGGAAGGGAGGGATAAGGAGGAAAAAGGGGCATTATGATTAGCAGATGTAATGTTGGGGGGGCACGGGGAGGGCTGTACAACTCAGAGAAGACAAGTAGTGATTCTATAGCATCTCACTACTCTGAAGGACAGTGACTGTAATGGGGTTGGTAGGGGGGACCTGATGAAGGGGGTAATTTAATAACCATAATATTGCACATGTCACTGTAGATTAATGATACCAAAATAAATTATTTTTAAAAATGTGTATAGTAAATAGGGTGAATGGAAATATAATAATAATAATAAACTCCCATTTGTAAATAAATAAATAAAATAGGGATGATGATAATTAGATATCTCTATCATAGGTTGTTTACAAAATCCTTAGCTTCATGCTTAGCACAGGGTAAATATTCAATAGATGGCAAACATCCCTCTAGCCATATTCTATTTATAAACTAAGAGACCCAGAGAAATGTTCCTGTCATTACCTAATATGGAAAAATCATATAGCAATAGCTGAAATGTTTTGACATTAATAAAAGACATGTGGTATCATTGAGAGATGCACTGTTCTGAATCTTAATTCTTGATTCTGACCCCTCAGTTGGGACCACTCTCTTTTTGAAGTAGGGCTCCTCTCTCTGATTTTTCTTATTGCCCTATGGCCAGTGGAAGACTAAAAATAACACTGAATAAACAAAGTACGAACTATTGTCTTATTTTTACATTTTCCAGATTCCCTTGGAGACACAACCATCACCCATGTGCATATCAGCTCACGCTTGCTTTCTCCTTGCTCTCTGCTGCCACCACCATTACCATAATCCAAACCTCTTGGAACCTCACACGTCCCCATCTTCAAAGCCACTAAGTACTGCCCTCTGGGATATTGTCTTGCCAATGGGTTTCAGCCCTGGGCAAGTTCACTATGGATTCAATGAGACCGAAAAATGACAATGGAATGTTCTTGGGGTGAAAGGGTTTATACCTGACTTTATTCCCAAGGCAGCAGGTCAATCACTAGAATCCAGTTCACTCGGAGCGAGAATGCAGGCAGCAAGCTGGTCTCTGCCTCTGGGCCTCTCTGCCCCCGCAGCTATCTCAGTCTCTGTCCTCGGCGCTGCCACTGCTCCAGTCTCTGCTCTCCTGCAGCTGTGCGACCATGCCACCTATCGCCCAGAGTGCTGGGTGGAGCTCTTTATATAGCGTCAATAACAACGCATTGCCCACACGTGTGTAGTGAGCTAGTCAACCAGGGCCAGGTGAGAATCCTGGCCATAGGAACCTTCACTTTATCCACAGATATTCATTATCCTACTACCATTTTCACAGTCTTTCTTTCTGCCCCATACTCCTCCATCAATTCATGGCCTTTCCAATAATATTTCACACTCTCAAATACAGAGACCTGCACCATTACTTCATTTTAATCACTCACTAGTAGAGACATACCTAGGACTTTAGAAACACCTACATCTCAAATCTTACAAATATTTCCTCTTCTCCATTTTCCCTAGTCTCTCTTCAGAATTCTGATTATATGTATTTCAGGTCTTCATGTTCTATCCTCTCTCTCAACCTTTCCTTATATTTTACACATCCTTTTCTGTGTGTGCTTATTTGGGGTAATTTCTTCAAATCTGTCCTCCCAGTTTGCTAGTATTGTCTTTAGCTGTATTTAATATTCTGTTTAACCCACCTATGGAGAAAGGTTTTTAAAAAATATTTATGTTTCATTACTAAAAATTCAATTTGATTCTTTCTTAATTTTACTTTTTAAACATAAAAAAAGCTACATGATTCAAAAATCAAAATTACATTAAAAGGTGTAAATTATGAAGTTTCATTCCTACTCTATCTCTACCCACCTGCTACAGGTAATCACTTCAAATAGTTTCTTGTGTATGCCTCCAGTGTTTCTTATGCAGGTAAAGCATATACATATTCTTATTTTTCTCTTTCTTACCCAAAATGTGGCATACTACATATGCTATTATCAATTTAATTTTTTTCACTTAGAAGTATATCTGGGAGATGTTACGATTTGTTCTTTTAATCTTCCTAGCCATAGTGAATAATCTCTGCTTACTTACTCATTTTTAAAATTCCATCTGTATTTCTATAAATATTCCATGCATAGTTTATTACATCCTGTGTCTAATAATACTAGTATCTGAAGTCCCAGGAGTCCCCACAGTGACTTGTATCCTTGAATGTTTGGTGATCTTTGAGATACAGTTCATAATAATTAACAGGAAGCCTGAGTATCTAAACTGAAGATGTTTTCCTCCAGAAGGAATTTGCACTGGTTTCTGCCAGGTTCTAGGAGCCAAGGGTGTTACTGACCTGCGATAACAATAGCACCATTCTAGCTAGCGTCATCTTCTTAATCTGAGTTTCTCATCTAACCTCTCCTGCCCCACATACCTGGGTCAAAATTTAGGCCTACATAGACACATTGATACCATTTGCCTTGGTTATGTTTCTGGACTTTCATTTAATTATTCTCTCTCTTTCAGTGCCAGTACCAATTTACTTATTATAGCTTTATGGTATAGCTTAATATCTGGTAGGCAAAACCTTTTTTTGTTTAATTGTCCAGGCTTTCCACAGTCATTTTTTTCCCCCAAATGATCTTATAAATTATTTCTCATGGACTTTTCCAAAGTGAAACAATCTGTAAAGACTTATAAGGAAATTGATGGCAGAAGTGCATGTGAACCCCAAGACCCATGCCCACACAAACAGGAATGAAAAAGAACTGAAAATAGGGAAGACAGGCCAAGGCCAGGGAAGTCCTCAACATTATATTGTACACTCTGAAGAAAGCAGCCAAATATAGTGCCATTTGGAACAAACTGAGAGAGCCCTATGACCTGATGCCATTCTCTAGCTCATGACCACAGTGCAGTTGTAAGTGGAGGATATTCTGAAGTTTCCCACCCGTATGAGTTCTGGGGGCATGGGCAGGCTGCTGGAAGAAAAAGAAACACTCCCACTTGGAGCTCTTTAGTGCCTCATTGATTGCTAAGGGACAGGGTGTTGAAAGAGATATTGCTCTGCCAAATACACCATTTCTTCTCTGTCATCATTTCCTATCAGACTGGGGCAATGTCTAGAGGCAAAGCCTACTTCACAATCACAGAGAACATTGAACAATCCTGTGCTGACACGATTGGAAAATTAGATGCAAAGAGATAGATAATTCCTATGCTATTTAAAATGGTGTAGGTCAGAGAAAGAAGGCATTCTTGCCAATTAACAAATACCAATGTGCTGCTGCTTTATATATATAATGCACAAGAGAAAACTAGAGATATCAAAATTAATTTTTAAAGGTTCTAAATAAAGTATTAGAAAATATATCAATGACACCTCAATAAAAAAAAACTGTCCCTGAAACTCCAAAAAAAAAAAAAAGAAAGGTCAAAGTCACAAAAAACTAAGAAGGATTGAGGGATTGTTTCAGATTAAAGGAGATGAAAGAGATATGATAATTAAGTGCAACACAGGATCCTAAACTGGTTCCCGTGCAGCAGGGGATGCAAGTCATTGGAGTGATTGATAGAACCGGAATGCAGACAGTAAATTAGGAAGAAACATCAGTGTCAAAATTTACTGAAGTTGGTAACTGTACAATGCTTATGTAAGTGAAATCTTTACATAATTTAGGGGTAAAGGCCATCATGTATGCAACTTACTCTAGCGTCCGTTCAGGAAAAAAATGATACAGGAAGAAAGCAAATGGGGCAAAATGTTAACAATAAATGAATTTGGGTAAAAATCATATGGGTTTCAAAGCAAAACAGAAGGAACAAAATAGCAGTAGACTCATAGACATGGGAAGGGACTAGTGATTACCAAGGGGGAGGGGATGGGAAGGGTAGGTGAGGAGGGAGAAGGGGATTAAGGAGCAATATAATTCACAGTCACAATACAGGTAGGTCACAGGACTGTAGTACAGCACAGAGAAGACAACGACTCTGTAACATCTTACTACTTTGATAGACAGTGACTGCAATGGAGGGGGTGAGGACTTGATAATATGGGTGAATGTTGAACCACTGTGTTGTGTATGTGAAACCATAAGATTGTATATCAATGATATTTTAATTAAAAAAGTATTAGCAAATAGAGTTGATCCATGAACAACAAGGGTTTGAACTGCACAGGTCCACTAAAACATGGATTTTTTTTCAATAGATATGTTGGAAAAATTTGCCCCCAAACACAGTGCCTGTCTCTAATTCAGCCTCTGTATCGGGGGGGGGGGTCATAAAGATCTTTAAGACTCATTATACACGGTACTCGGCAGAAAGGATTGTCAATGTGTCCGCGGTAGAGAGGATATCATGAAAGTCTGGAAGGATTTGCACCACTGAAGATGCCACTGTTGTTACAGAAAAAGCCATGGAAGTCATCAAGCCCAAAACAATCAATTCCTGCTGGAGACAACTGTGTCCAGACACTGTGCATGACTTCAGGAGACTTACAACAAAGCTAGTGGAGGAAATCATGAAAGGTATTGTGGATATGGCAAAAAAAGGTAGGAGGTAAAGGGTTTCAAGATGTGAATCTTGGAGAAATTCAAGGGCTAACAGACACCCCCCCAGAGGAATTTCCGGAAGATGACCTGATGGTGATGAGAGCTTCCGGCCCAGCGCCAAGAAGATGAAGAAGCCAAGACAGGAAACAAATGACTTTCGCAATCTGGCAGAAGGGTTCATGACTGCTTTTGACTTCTTTTACAACATGGAGCCTCCTAGGACCCGGGCACTGAAGCAAAGGCAAACAGTGGAAGAAGGACTGGTACCACAGAGAAGCATTTTTAGACAAATTAGAAAGCAAAAAGGTCAGCCATAAATTATGACGCATTTCCATAAAGGGAAACCAAGTGTGCCTGGCTCTTCTGCCTCCCCTTCCGCTACTCCTGCCATGCCGGGAAGGGGAGACCAGCCCTCCTCCTCTCCCCCTCCCCCCTCCTCCCCCCCCCTCCTCCTCTCCCTCCTCCTCCTCCCCCTCCTCCTCCCTCCTCTCCTCCTCCCTCCTCTCCCTCCCCCTCCCCCTCCTCCCTCCTCTCCCTCCCTCCCTCCCTCCTCCCCCTCCCTCCCCCTCCCTCCCTCCCTCCCTCCCTCTCCCTCCTCCCTCCTCCTCCCTCCTCCTCTCCCCCTCCTCCCCCTCCCTCCCCCTCCTCCCCCTCCTCCCCCTCCCTCCTCCCCTCCTCCCCCGCTCCCCCTCCTCTCCCTCCTCCCCCTCCTCCCCCCCTCCTCCTCCGCCTCCTCAGTGTGAAGAACACCAGGACGGACATCTTTATGAGGACCTACCTCCACTTCATGAGGCGTCAATAACCATCAGGCTGTCCAGTTAATAAACGTACCTGTTGCGTGTGAGTGCGAGTGTCCCTGGGTGAAGACCCCGTAACCACCTGCAAGGCTGTACAACACGTTTCCGTGTCACTCCTCAGGATGATGGCCTAAGCAGTCACCAGGTAGAACATCGCGGGCAGCGTTTGTGGGGAAGCGGACGGCCTGTCCTTACATAGGCATGAGGGGAGGGATAGGTCATGTAACGTTAATAATGTGGTAGCTTTCTATTTTATGACTTCGCTTTCAAAGAATTACGTTACCACCCAGTTTGCCTCTGTCTTTTGCAAGGAGAGAAATTACCTATCAGTCTATCGCCACAGGTAAGTGACTTTTTTTTTAAGTTTATTTTGATATCATTAATCTACAATTAAATGAGCAATATTATGGTGATTACACTCCCCTCTTCATCAGGTAAGTGACTTTTAAAAAGTGTAACAACGTGAGGGTCTGAGGAGACGGCGAAGGTTGTCAGAGCTTCACGATGCCACTCGTGAGGGTAACTCGGGCCGGGCGGGCACCGAAGGACCGAAAGCCCCGGGCAGCGGTCCGCGGGCACCTGCTGGCGGCGGAGAGCGGGACCCCGCGGCCCCTCTCGGCGCCGGAGCTCTCCGTGCACCGGCCGAGCTGAGGGCACGGCGGAGGGGCAGGTGGCCCGCGGTCGCTTTCCTCGGCCGGGCCACCGCCTGGCGTCTGCGGCGTTCCGCTCCGCTTGTGTTGCTCCGGGGACCGACCGGCCGACCGACGTGGCTCCGCGCCAGTCCTGGGCCCAGGGCGGCTGTGTTACGCGGCGGGGGCGCGGGGCGGGGGCTGCCGGGCGGCGCGGAGGAGGCCCGCTGAGACTGCAGTACAGGTTTCTTAGATGCCAGTATCATGCATACGCTCTTAAAACGTGAGTCGGTGCGTAAGTACCAGCAGACAAGCCTTAACCAAATAACTTGGACCTTACCCTGCGGGCATTCTGAAGAGGAGTGATTTAATTAGGTTTAGACTAATAAATAATAACTACTTCACAAGTTCGTTGAGGAACAAGACACATGTTAAAGGGCTTTTAAATTGGTAAGTACTGTATAAAAAATCATCTGCCTCCTGCCCACGTCTACAGCTTCGTTTTAAGCTAGTCTGCGCCTTGCTATGAGCTGGCTGTGCTGGCTTTGCGGAACTCCCTCCGTGTGCCATGTTCCTCTAGTCTTAGCGCTGGCTGGACACAGGCTGCTCCTTCCACTGGGAGCCTTCTTCCACTCTTCCACTCACTAGAGTTTATCATTTCTCAGAATTCCTCTCAAAGGTCACATGCTTCAGAGAGCTCTCTTGACCCCCCAACTCTTGCCCCATCCCTCCACCAAAGTTTTTAAAAAGAGGAAATAAAAACAAAAAAACAAGCAACAAATCCTACCCCTGGTCTTTTAACTGTGTGTCCTCATGCTATTGAAGTCCTTACCCAGTAGTATTAGTTTTAAATTTTTGTCTCTCCTAGAAAGGAGGGCCAAGCCTATCTTGTTCTAGTGACTGACATGCTGAAGAAATTCAATAATTACTTGTTGACTAAATGAAATGTTAATAATAAACATTAACAAATTGTCACAAAAAAATGTAACAATGTTTCCAGTGCTGTATTATGAATAAGACCGTAGTACTGTATGCCATAAAAGTTTATATGGTTCCTTCATTAGTGTATAAGCGAGGCTACAGTGAAGCAGTTCTTCCAATTACACTCAGCTACTGTAAAGCAGTCATTGCTGCTGCTCCATTATCCATGCATGAATTTTTATACCTCTAAATAAATATGAATTTATCACAGTATCTTTTCACTTTTTATGTCTTGTGTTATTAATACACATAGCATCTACAGTGTTTTCTATAAGACTATTATGTAGGTACTGATAGACGATTCATTTTGTATACAGACAACATAAACTTATAGCATCGATGAATAATACTGCAGTACTATAAATGTATATTCCTTTCCTTTATGATTTTTAACACTTTCTTTCTTTAGCTTACTTAAGAATACAGTATATAATACATATACTAAATATGTGTTAATCAACTCTTCATGTTATCAATAAGACTTCCAGTCAACAGTAGGGTATTAGTAGTTAAGTTTTGGGGGCGTTAAGAGTTACGTATGGATTTTTGACTGCAGGGGTCAGCCCTCCTAACTCTGGCAGTGTTCAACAATCACCTTTAGAATCTAGGGGCAGATTTAAACAGCAATACACCATGACTATTGTTAGGTTCCCTTTAATACACAACCTTGAAGGAATGTTGAGTCCCCTTTCACACACAGCCTTGAATTGCCTCCGGGCGCAGCAGCTTATCACTCAGAAGCTGCACCCGAGTGTATTGTCTGCAACAATTTCTGTTTTTCAGAAGTCCCAAGGCCACCATCCTGCTCACCAAGGCCCTAAATTCCTACATAAGCCCCCTCCCCTTGATAATCACATAAATAATTGTGCTATTTTAACTGTAATGAAAGAAAAATACAGGTTGATGTGAAATGTTTTAAATAAAATGTGGGTTCTTGTTTCATTTATTATGCATAATAAATTCCAAAGACAACAAATGTTTTAAAGTGAAAACTAAAATCACATAAGCACTCAGAGAAACACTGGACAAATATTTTTATGATCTCGGATGGAAAGTCTTTCTAAATTCATCATTAAAACCTGTGGTCACATATAAAAGATGGGTAACTTCAACTGTGTAACAATGCAAAATGTAAAAAACTTACCAATGGCAAAAAACAAAGACCCTAGAAATAAAGTTGAAAGGTGAAGGACAAATGTGGGCAAATGGATGCAACACAAATGACAGACACCTGCTGCTACTCTGGTGTAAAAAGACCTGAGTAGTTATTAAGAGTAAATCACTCCTCCCCCCAAGTAAAAAAGCATAGGTTCCTCAGCTAATAAAATTTTTTCTCCTGTCTCTGCTCATCTGTTCTCCCATACTCTGAAGTGAAGGAAGGAGGTATGGCCAGTGGCAATTCCTGTCACTCACTCCTACCAGGAACCCCCCAGCACCCTTCACACACACAACCTACAATACACATGTGTGCATGCAGACACAACACACTTGTGCACACATGCACCACACACACACCTTGGGCAATTTATTGAGGAGTCACACTTGCATGCTTAGAGTGTATACCTTCCCGACATTACTGTCAGCTGTTTCTAAACTGTGTTCTTTCTGGATCCAGAATGTTGCCCATGAATGTGGTTGTATGGGAGCATGTTCCGCCTGCCCCACAGAGTGGAATCAGTGGATATCAATAAAACAGTTCATAAAATTTAGTGTCCATTCCTAATAAATGCTCTTTGTAAATTGGGGCTAGGTGAATAATTTCTAATATTGAAACATATCTTAAACCAAAAGAAGCATGGCTATTTCCTGGTTCAAGTCATGGGAAAGGCCTTTTCTCCCTTTGCAAGAGGGCTCTGTTTTTGTGAAACAAAGCCAGAGTATGCAATGAGCTGAAGTCCAGTCCTCCTCAGATTTTGCCATTCAGTTGTCTCAGTCTGTGATTAGGAAACCCTCTTCCTTCCCCAGTTGTGTCAGGGTCTTCTGGGGTGATTTGCGGAGAGGTTCTAATTATGAGTGACTGCACTGGAGGCCTCTGTGGACCATAAACTGTCATAAACGACTTGTCCAACTATGATGACAAAGCTTCCCAGAATGTATATATAATCATGGAACACAGTCCCTATGTTAAGAGTCACCAGTGGAGGCCAAGACTGACTCTGGTGATGGGGCTGCTCAAAATATTGCTGGACTCCCTCTTTGAAGATTGCCATCAGAGCTTGTAGCACATATATGTATATATATCTTGGTATTCTAAGTCCACAGTGAAATTCTTCTAAGACTGCATTCAGTTTTTGGAAATAGGTAAAAACCATTTGCCACATGTTCCAGTTTAAAACAAAATGTCCAAATGGCTAAGTTTGAATGATACTTGTTTTATATGCATAAATGATGTTTTCACCATACACAGACAAGACAGAGAAAACTGTGAGGAAACAAGACTAAACTGATGTTCTTGTGTCACTCATCAACAGGTTCTGAAGGCAGTTCCCATAGGGGATTCCTAAAGATTTTTCTAAACACTAGTAGACATCCCTGCAGTTAAGTGTTTATTCCTTCACAGTAACTACTTAGAACTACAATGTAAATAAATATCCAGTATGTTTTGGGGAAAAAAGTCTGAGTCACAATTCGTCTAGCTGATGTTCTCTTCTTTCTAAATGTTATTTTGAAAGGCTTAATAAACAAATCATCCCCTTCCTGTCCTTACCTCCCTGCACCCCTTCAACACCCACCAATCTAACACAGTGTCAACGCCTTCATTTTACTCTAGTAATGTCTCCCTTAACATTGGACCTTCTTCTCTAGTCTCCCCATTAACTCTTTGTTAACCATGGAGCTTTAATGCTTCCCTTTTTGAGTTTTCATGCCTTTGTTCACATTCTTATCCCCTGACCTCCTTACTTGAATTTTCCTCCTACTTTTCTATACTAACCCTTCAAGGCCTAGCTCAGACCCACCTGAGCAGCCTTTGCCGGTCTCCTGCACTCCTCTCTATCCTTCTTCTTGTTGCTCTGAACCACTGCATGGTGTGGAACTCCACCACTGAAGGTGCTCCCTAAGATATTTGTGGGGTGTTGTGAAATGAAGGTTGGAGTGATATCTCTATCATGGGGAAATTCAGGGTCAAGATGAAAGCAAACAGCATGAGTTCATTTCAGGAAGAGTCCAATTTGCTCATAATGAAGGCTAAATTAACAACAGGCAGGACTGAATTTTACACTTCCTATGTCATTCCTTTGCAACTGTACTGGGCAGGTTCCTGGAGACACACATAAAGCCCTCCTTCAAGTGGAAGAAATATGACTCAGCAAGATATGATCAATGGAAGCCATCAATTAGAGAAGAGTAGTATAAGGCAAGAAAAGGAAACAATATTATCTGGGAGTAGAAAGGTTGAAGATATACACTGTGTCAGCTAGAATAAGAATCACACCTAGCCTTTGGAAGGTGAAAATTCTGGCCAGCTGTCTGATGTCACCTCGTTTCCTGCTCCTAAGTTCTCATGTCTTTCGTGTGTTGCTCCGCTTTTGCTGGTTCAAGAAAAATTAAAATACAGGTATGACTGCCAGAGGAAAATATCAGCAGACTTGTTGTGAACTTTCTGATCATTTTCCCCCTTGCAGGAGGATCTTACAGTTTTTCTATTGCTGTGTAAGACTTTATGTAGCACACCTATTAACTCTTTGTTAACCATATATATTACAAGTTTTTCCCAAATGGTAAGACATTACTTGCCATACTTCCCTGATAATCCATCACTCCCACTCTTGTGAAATTGCGAGCAAGGCTTTATACTTAGCAGGGAGGACTCCCAGTGATGTATTCTCCAAATGAAAAACAGACTTGAAGGGTGAGCCCAAGAGCGACTCTAAGCCAATTGGATCATAACACTCAGAAAACCAGAAGCTCAAAAAACAAACCTATGGTGATTCAGCAAGTTTATCCCTGAGAATAATTTTCCTAAAAAATAATCTACACACTTTGATTTTAGAGTATGTAGCATAAGTATTGAATTTGGAGCATTTCCAAAAACACAATATAAAACTCAGACTGACTTAAACTATGATTTCTTTCACTGTGCATCAAATCCCATCCCTTTGTGTTATGGATGGTTAGGGGGAAAAAAAGGCTTTCCTTTCCCTATAAGCATTCATTATAAATCTTATCAACACAGATGTTAATGACTATAGTGGCGGGTCCCTGAGGAGACTTCCCAGAATCAGATAGGAATTCACTGAGATCAGAGAATTTTGGACCTCCTCACTTAGAATACTGGAAAAGAGAACACACAATCTCAATCATAATATAAATTAGTCATGGGGATGAAAATAGAGCATAGAGAATATAGCCAATAGCTCTGTAACATCTTTCTGTGTTGATAGACAGCAACTACACTAATTGGGGTAAGGATTTAATAATGTAGATAACTGTCAAAGCACTCTGTTGTATACCTGAAACCAATATAATATTGCATATCAACTTCCATTAAAAATATGTATCAAAGAAAAATATATATTTTGGTGTAGCTGGGCATCCTCTCCTCGGACTCAAGGCTCAGGCTCTCATTTCACTCAGAAAGTATCTGCTCAAAATAAGTTATTTTTCCTGTTGCTCAATTCAAACAATTCATGATACTTTCAGTTTACCAGAATGCAGCATGGTGGTTGACCAAGCAAGCGACTATGCAAATCAGAAGTTGTATAGCAAAAAAAAAAAAGTAACTCAATCTGGAAACTTTATCAGTTTCCAAAAATACAGGCTAATGTGCAGCAGCAGACTAGAGGTAGAATCAACCAAACGTCCTTGGAAAACTGGGAAGTCCCATGGATTAAGGGCAATGACCTGAGTGACCAAGCTGCCCGAAGCTGGGTGGCCAATAAAGGGCTACTCGCACACAGAGGCTGAGGGAAATGACCTGCCTGCTCAACCTTAGAAAGCCAAGGGGGCGATACAGTCAATAAAGACCACACTCCCAGGCCAAGTGTAGAATAAATATAATTAGCCCTCCAACCCTCCCAGGCAGCCCTCCAAGGCACACACTCGGCCTCCAATGCACACAGTCAACTTGCAAAGGCCGTTCAGCACTGTGTGTCCTTCTGGAAAGACAGATTGCCTCCTTTCCTCCAGAAGTAGGTCTCTGTTTCTTTTATGTCATCCACTTATAAGCCTTGGTCTCTCCATGCTGGGCTCTCATGAAAACTCACTAGGACTCACATGCCCTTGCAGCTCTGTCTCCACGGCGGGTTCCAGCTCTGCATCTAGCTCCAACCCCGTCCGAGTGGTCTCTCTACAGATGCCTACAGGGGCCTGCAACAGTAGCTTCCAAACTGTGGGAGAGAAAGCCTGGGGAGTGATTGCAGAAACGAAGGGAAATGGAAGAAAGTGGCTGACACCAGAGGTGTGTTCCAGCGGGAGACTGAGATGTAGTCTCACGAGATCAGCATGGGAGCTGGTCCTTTTGCTTTTGTAGAGTTCCTTCAGTCTCCATCTAATCCAGCCAGCTGTTTCAGATGCACCAAACTCAAACTGATATTCAGACCAGATGGCTATGTATTCGTTGACCATGAGAAATCCAGCAAGAATGTACAGGAACTCAAATCACAGGTACCCAGGTCAGATTCACCTGCTCTGTGCCCTTCGAGCCTGACAGCCCTGTGCACCATCTCCCTACAGGGATCCATGCAGGGTGGGCATTTACATTGGCTGGCCACGACCAGGGCACTGTCTTCCTTGCTCGCTGCAGGAATCACACTGCCCACTTTCTGCCCCTTAGTAGGCTCCGTGATGACAATTTCCCTTTCCTGGGCACTGCCTTTCTTTAGCCAGAAGGCAGCATGGTGGAGAGCCTCACAGCTGTCCCTGACCATCACAGGCACAGAGAAGCCCATGCAAGGACCAGGGTCCTGGGGTCATCTAGCCTTCGTCTTCCACATCCCTCTTTAACAGCTGTGTGGCATTCCTGTGTATGTGGAAGTATTATACTCCATTTAACTAATTTCCTCCTGAGACACATCTGCGTTGTTTCTTAGCTTCTGCTGTTATAAACTGTGTCACAATGAATAACCATGTACATGTGTCATATTTTACATGTGCAGGTAAACCCATAGGATAAGTCTCAGAAGTAGGATGGCCGGGTTACAGGACAAAGGGGTCTGGACCGAGGCGCGGCAAGTGTGCAAGTTCCCTTCCGGAGAGGTGGCCCCCTTCTGTACTCTTACTAACAGCGTCTCAGTGCCTGTTTCCCCCCAGCCTGGAAAAAGAGGTGTTGATAAACTGCTGGATTTTCCCCAAATTAAAGATGAGAAATGATATCCCACTAATTCGCATTTTTCTTAAAAGTGAACTTGTGTATCTTTTCTTATATTTTATAACAAAGTCATTTGCATTGTTTTCTGTGAGCTATATTTTCATATCCTTTGAGCCCAAACTGGACTCCTTTTGTATTGTTTTGACCAAGGTTCCAGAAACTGGGAAAAAAACAATAGGTTGCAAGTACTTCCATGTTCTAAAATGAGGATTTCCAAACGGTCTTGGGACTCATAGCCCAAGATATAAAGTGGTTTAAATGGAAAAGTTCCAAAGAAGAAGTCCTCTGGAGCAAGCCATTGGCATGCTAAGCATTTTCTATGCCACGACAGTGGTAGGGGCAGAGGTGTCTTCCTCAGCGCCGGCCTGAAAAGAAGAGCTTCAAGAGAACTCCCCACTCAGAGAATTTGACTTGTGCCCCCTAAAGCTCTGGGAGACACACTGGCCTGGTCTCTGGTTCCAAGATTGGAAACCCAACGGTCAAGAAGCTGAGGCCGTCAGGCCAGCAGGACAAAAAAGTGGGAGCCACCCTGGATGCAAGCTATTTCCACTAATGAGAGGACAAAGGGGCTAACTAACGAGTAAGGAAACTAGTCTGTGGCTGGAGCACTCTGAGATGCAGGGCACTCCTCCTTTCGGCATGGCAGGATCTGTGAGTTTCCTGGGCCAAGTAGATAGATAACCGGGAGAGTAAGCATGCGGGAGGAGCTGTCTTGACGTGCCTTCTCCCCCCAAAACGGGCAGACTTCCCAGGCAAGAAAACTCCAGGAATGCCAGCAGAAGAGGCCAGGGAATGCAACTAGTGAGACAGGGCTTGAGATAATAACTCAAGAGTTCAGGATAACAAAATATAAAATATCTAGACATACACAACAAAAACTAAGCGTGAATTACCTTATAGGTTGAAAACTAAAATACTTGACACAGGGACACACACAAAAATTAAATAGAGACACATATCCTGTTCTGGAATAGGACCATTCTTTATTTAACACCTCCCCAAGAAAAAATACTTAAGATTCTGGGGGAACTTGGCCAAATAAATCTTGAGTTTATGTATAATAAACATACATGAATAAATATATAATAAAGGCTGAGAATACTCTGAGAATTAACAGGAAATGGGTGGTACTTTTAGTTGGTATTTAAAAAAAATTTTTAAGTTACAGCAGATAGTATGACTCCAGAAATAGGTTAGAAGAACAAGAGAAAGTTTAAGAAATACACTTTAGTCTATGATTCAAATCCCAAAGGGCAAAAATACCAGTCAATGACTATTAGCGAGACAATAGGCTGAAACCATTAAGCGACAAAAAAAGATCCCACCAAACCTCACTCCTTATGCTAAAATAAATTTCAGATGGATTAAAGATTTAAATGTTTTAACTGCTGAGTTATATTTATTACCTTGAAATTGGAGGATCCTTCTAAGCATGGCACCAAAAGCAAAATATGAAGGAAAACGATTGATAAATTTGACGATACAAATTTAAGGTTTTTGTGTGACAACATATGACTCAAACAAAGTCAAAAGGGAACTGAAGAATTAACTAGAAAATCTGTTCATGAAATATATGACAGCTACAAGTGAAAATTACTATGATACAAAATACTTTTTCAAATCAACAAAATACAAACAAGCCTGGGCTGGGAAAAAAGGCAATTCACCAAGACAGGATTATAAATGATGGATCAATATGCATGAAATGCCGAAAAAACACTGAAACATCATTTTTCACCTACCAGATTAATCAAGATTAAAGGTATTAACAATGCCAAATGGTGCTGAGGTTTTCTGTTGGTGCATGTAAACTGGCATAAAGTTTCTTTGAGGTTTCTCTGACATTATGTGGTCAGTATAAAATGTATATAGTTTTCATTCCAACAATTTCACTTCTAGGAATAGTTGCCTACTTGACAATTGCGTACAATTACACAGACTTGTATGAAAGAAGTAAACATCTGGAAACACTCTAAATGCACCACACACAATAAAGTATTGGTCAAATATATTAGGATACGAGATTTAATGCAGTCATTCTTGACATAAAAAATGTGTCCAGGATATGCTGATGAACGAAAGCAGCATGTTACAAAACGACATGCATAGTTTGACCCCATTATGGCAACCCTGAGTTGTGTCAAGAATGTATGGAGATGGAAACATGGATGTGGCACACACATACATCACTAAAATGATTCATTCTTTTTCTTTCTCTGAAAACATGAGCATACACTGCTTTTTCACATGATTTGCTTCATTGGATCACTGGCCCATGAGCTAGGGCACAGAAAAAGCAACACCCTCTTTCCTCTCCAAAATCAGGAACTTCAATTTAATCGCATACCAGCAATGGTGTGGTAGGCAAAAGGTCCTTAAAACATTATTTGATTGAGTACTACTACCACCAGTTTCTCTTAGATGAATAGAATGAAAAAACAGAAGGCTTAGAAAATAAGAATATGAGGTTAGCAATAAAAAGGGAACATTGAGAATTTCTTTTTAACTTCCTTTAAAATTGATTTAAATATTAACTTTAAGCTAATGCATTATTTCAAGATAATAACTTCTGCTCTGGTCTTAAATCTTAACTGCCCAGCTGCAATTTCAGGTGGTCTTGAGTCAGAGATGGACTAGTACTTACTCCCCCTAATTAACTTCCATCAATTGGTTTGGTTGGTTGTGGCTCCGTCTAGAAGTGATGGGAGGAGGAACTTTACAGTGAAAAGATAGATATAAAAAGACATATGTGCTATAACAGTATAGGCAATGGTTGAATATATAAACATATATGAAATGTAAAGGTCTCAATTTCCCAAGAACCAAAAGAGCTGTCCAAAGATTTGCTAAAGGCCTATCAAATCCCAGGAATGAGAACTAGACTTGCAGTCAGCCTTGGCTCCACAATTCAAGTCACGTGTCTGTCTGACCCCACTTCCCCATTCTAACATGGGGAAAGCGATAAACCAAACCTTCCCAGCACACAGAACTGTTGTGTAAATGGAATGGAAGAACGTGTATAAACAGAAACTATGGTGAAGATAAATAAAAACTGTGGGCACACACACAAACCAGCCAGGGAACAGTCTGCTCCTTGTTTGGGCAACTCCCAAATTTTGAATCCTAATCAAGAAGGGAGCTTAAGACTGGATCCTTGCGCTCACCTCCGAATGCTGTCTCCAAAACAGTTAACAGGGAAAAGATCCTTCCTCTACCCCCACCTTAGGACCTAGCTTTATTTAGTGGTACTCATAACCCAACTCAGAGTGCTACCCGATCAGTCCTCCACTGGAAGGACCCTATGCTCTCCCAGGAAGACCCATTCTTGGTCTCCTGGGAGGCCCTCCCCACCTTAACCAGGAATCCACTTGGAAAAAAAGAACAGTATTGTGATAAATCTACCAGATGAGCTCATAGATGTAAAGCTGCCTTCATGTTTATGAGGAAATTAGAAAAGAACTGCAGAAAAATGGGACATCCTTTTTGCAAATGCTTCTTGCCTGCTCCTGTTAAGTACTAATGCTGAACAAAAGCTCTGAAATTTGGAACATTTAGAGGCAGTGACAAGGACCATGTTTTCTGCTATTTTGGTACTCTGATTTCAGGAACTGCTTTTACATTTCTGCACTGTACCCAGAAGTATGCTTTACTTATTACTTAACATTTAATCTTTTATTTTAACCAGAAAATTTTGATGTTAAGCAAGTGGGATTTCTTCCCTTCAATGACAATTATGCTAAGTTCCCATGAGGACAACTGTAGCTTCTCTGGCAGTTAATTCCAGAGCTGGAAATTAGGGAGCCTATAGAAACACATGGTATTTACAGAACCAGTTAATAATAAGAAGGAAAGGCTCGGATTCCCTCTTTGGATAGAAGAGGCTTTGAGGAAAATCCTTCCTTATCAGACACCCTATCCAATATTTAATCATAATAACTTGTAATGATTCCAAATTCAATCAATTCAAGAGAAAACAGTATGAGGTTGAATTGTTGTACATAAAAATCAAAAGTAGAAAGCTATTTGTATTAGTCTACTGAGAGCTCTACTCTGTAGTTCACCTGAGAGCAGGAAGGGTTCTAAATGTTGATCGTAATTTGCAGTCTGAGGTATCTCAGAGGAAAAGGACAATCATTCCCAATACTGCCCAGTACTGGCAGGGGCCCGGGGCTGGCACTGAGCACCCAAGGGTCGGGCATCACTTCCCTCCCTTGACTCTTCCCAGTTGGGTGGATACACTTTGGGCCAGCTTCATAGACAGTTTCCACCTGTTCCTACTCTCTCCTCATTGCCCACAAGCCCAGGCTGCTCACATCTGTCCCTCATCAATGCCCAGTCTGCTGGTGAAGAACACACCAGCCCCCTGTGGCAGAAGACTGTTCCTCTTCCTCAGGACCGTGATGTTGCACAATTCCAGAAACAGGTTCATATATGCTATATGCTGGGGTTGTGCAAGAGAACTGTCTCCCACCAACCCCCCATGCTCTTTATCGTCCAGGCCTAGAAAGGGAGGGAGTAGAGGAAGGGGGATACTGTTACTTAGAGAAGCCACAGCCTCTGTGTTTCTACTGCATTTGTTTCTAACTGAGCCTTGGAGTTACACTGTTAGTACACTGTTGGTTTGGGAGGGAAGTTCAAGAATACAGATTCAGGCTTTAAGAGTCAAACCTAACATGCTCCACCTGTAAACTCAGCATATTGACAATAGGCCCAGTATTGCTTACAACTAATGTGTCATGGCTCATGATAAAGTCAGAGAGTTACTGATGTTGTAGATTAAAGGGATGACTGTGTCACCCACATTGTTCCCCCTCCCCTGTGAACACATTGACTCTGGCCATGGACTTGAGATTGTTTCAACCCACTGTCACTATATGAGCACCGAATGTAAAGGGAGGCACAGAGCATTTTTAGGAGATACTCATAATAAAAAATTACTCAAGGCTGCTACAAACCTTCCTGTGGAACAGACAAATGTCTAAAGTAACAGAATATGTTTACTGGAGTGACTTAGGGCTTTTGAATAGATATAAGACCAATGGAAGTGTATCAAAGCAATGGTGCCTAGTGAGAGGCACTCACAGAGCAGGGAACTTAGTGAGAGGCCAGGCTAGCACAATTCCAGTTAGTATGTCAACTAACTGTAGGAAAATGGCTGCTTGAAGGTGTTTGACAGTTTGCCTCTTGTCACTGATCTCTATTCTCTTCCATGACCTCCTTCAGAAAGTCAAATTCTAGCCCAAACTTAAGTCTCTGTCATTGCTTATTGTAAAAGAATGGATTTTGAGTTAATTAACAGAGATGCTATAAAGGAAGATGCAGAGACTCTCTTGCATTCAATGTCTAGAGGTGCTCTCAGGCATCACTCAGGGAAGACACCGGCCCAGCCCATGTGATCTGTAGTCTGGGTCAATATTACATTGTATATCAAGGGTCTCAAGTCCACAGACACAGAATTGGTCATGTAGCAGGGAAGACAGCAGCAGTTCCTGAGTTTCCACCTTGTGAGGGATTCCACAGAGATAGTCACAGTCTTGAATCCAGAAATGGGGCCAGGCTGGGAATGGAGAAGGCTGCAGACCCACACACACACCTGGATGAGAGTCACATGAGGTCTCTGTGCAGGCAACCAAGAAGCTGTCAAAACATCTGCCCCCATAGTGTCCATCTGCAGTCTAGACATGGAGGAGGAAAAGAGAATCCATTGACACGCCAGTTGCCCATGGTGCAGCTCATGCACATTCATGCTCTGTGAGTGGCCAGGGCAGTCATCAGTGACCTGGCTCTTCTCCTGGGCCAGGAGGGCAGCCCCCCACCCAACCCTTGGAGCAGAGTTACTCGTGCCTTCCACATGCTGAGTGTCCACTGAGCCCAGGACAACCTCTACCCATGGCCCCTTCAGCCCTCCTCCATCACAGCTGTTCTTCAAGACTCCAACCCCATCCTCCCTCCATTCCACTCATTTCTCAAGAACGATAGGCTCACATACCACACACTGCTAAGAAGGAGAGGAATGCCAGAACAATCACAACTGCCATGGAGCCCAGGCCAGCGCCCACCATCTGCTGCAGCGTGAGCGACGAATCTGTGGGGCAGAACCACACGCTGAACCCACGGAGCAGGAAGCACAGGCCCTTCCAGGAGCACACGCCCACCTGTGCTCACTCCACTCTAGCCCAGGGCTTGGCCCCACTTAACAAACCATCCCAAGAATGCCCAGAGTGTCTGCGCCCCCTGAAATGGCCCTGAGGATGTAGGGCTGTAGGAAAACAGTTCCGGGGTATTTTGGAAAAGGAAGTGTAAATAAGAGGCTCCATTCACGTTACCAGGGTTAAAAAGGCTGCTCTAGCAGAGCGTGCAAATACAGCATGCTGCTCCTCTCATTGGTGCTCTCTCGGCAGTTACCCTTGATAGATTTGTATAGGCAACTTTCCTTTGCATTGAGGAGGAAGTCATTCTGACATTTGGATTTTTGGTCCAAAAATGATAGTTAGCTCTAGGGGTCAAACGCAGCAAGCAAATCTTCTCTGTTGGACAGGGTCATCTTCCATTTTCCCTACACATCCACATGGGTGGTACCTCCTGCTCCGCTCAGCGGGTTGCCATGAGGATAAAATAAGAAAATTGATGTGAAAGCTCTTTGGAAAACATCATATGTTTTATCTGGGGTGCATCACACACCACCTCCAGGGAAATCTCTGGTTGTCAACTGCAAAACACCCATCTTTGGGTTGCACATTTGGGCCAAGTGACTGAATCAGAGCATCATGTATTTCTAAACTAAAGGTCTGACTATAATTTTCAAATAGTTATTTAGTACTTACTATGTGCCAGACACTGTTCTAATGACCTCTCCTAACTACCCCAGTTGGTATTAGGATAATAGTGCCAGGTATTATAATAATAGTACCCA
Organism: Smutsia gigantea; assembly: GCA_032199065.1. NCBI lineage: Eukaryota > Metazoa > Chordata > Mammalia > Pholidota > Manidae > Smutsia > Smutsia gigantea. The sequence goes on along the minus strand of JAVSCE010008008.1, from coordinate 2,077 downwards.
GTGTATTACTAGGACACTGAGTACTATTATTATTCCCACTTTGCAGATGAGAGACCAAGGCATGGAGTGGTTAAATAACTTGCCCACGTCACCCAGCTAGAAAATGACAGAGCCAAGATTCAAATTCAAGCTGTCAAGTTCCAGAGTCTTTGCTTTGACTACAGTCCCTTGTTTCCCCAACACACGTCTGAATCCAGCTGTGTCTGCTGCAGAGCAGGCCATGCCCCCCACCACCCAGAGCTGGGCTTGCAGGCCCAGAACTTTCCTGCACAGGCTCATGACGATGGGGCTTAGGGTGATAATAGCTCAGGTTTCTCTTTGGAAGAACAAAAGCCTGTGGGCAATGGTGCCACCAGACACTGAAAACTTGGAGGCTGACTCTACAAATATAGAATTAAAAATAAAAATACCGGGACTTCCGGGAAGATGGCGGTGTGAGCAGGGCGGCAGAAATCTCCTCCCAACACTATATTTATCTACGAAAACACCGAAAATACATCTATTCCTAAAAGAGAGACGAGAATACACAGGGAAGCGCACAGCGTGCAGCTACACCCGAGAGGACTCGGCACCCCAAGAGGCGGGTAAGATACGGAGCCGCGACCCGGCGGGACCCGAGCCCTCCCCCGCCCCAGCGCACCGGCGGGAGGAGAGGATTCAGAGCCGGGAGGGGGTGGAAGTGCACCCCGCGAAGTAGCCAGCCCCGGTGATCTGCGCGGGGAGCGCTGACCCACATTGCGCAGTGCAGCGGAGATTGGAGAGACAGAGGGGCAGGGTCTGAGCGGGGAAGCGCCAGGGTGCTTGCAGCCGGCTCCCGGGAAGGAAAAAAAAAAAGCGCACGCTTTCTTCAGCGGTCTTAAAGAGACAGGAGCCCAGCGGAGGAGCCGGATCGCCCCAGCACACTCAGCCCAGCAGGCTGGGAGTCCTGGGGAGTTTCAGACGCCTTAGCTGGCGACTGAGGAAGCGTAGCCATACTTAACACTTCTCACTGAGATCAGCAGCCTCCTATTCGTTCCCACCCCTGCCAGAGCGATAAAGGGCCCTGCGGAGCAGCACAGTCACAGCTGTTGAATAGTGGGGCAACAGCGCCACCTAGAGCATTCCCACAGAATCTACGTACGGTGGGCATTTTTTTGTTTTTTTTGTTTTGTTTTGTTTTTTGTTTTGTTTTTGTTTTTTCTTTTCTTTCTTTTTTTTCTTTTTTCTCTTTCTTTTTTTTCTTCTTCTCTTTTTAAAGTCTTAAAGAGCCCAGCTGACATACGTGGCAACTATCAGTGACCAAATTATACAGTCATGAAAAGACAGAGGAATATGGTTCAGAATAAAATCAACCAGACAACCCCAGAGAGGGAGTCTGAAGGGATGGAAATGCACAGCCTCCCTGAAAAAGAATTTAGAATAAAAGTCATAACCATGCTGATGGACCTACAGAGAAATGTGCAAGAGCTGAGGGAGGAAGTGAGGGAACTGAGGAAAGACAATGCAGAAATCAGACAAGCGATCGACGGGCTTAACAGCAGAATGGATGAGATGCAAGAGACTGTTAATGGAATAGAAAACAGAACAGGAGTACAGAGCAGCTGAGGCAGAGAGAGATAAAAGGATTTCTAGGAATGAAAGAATATTAAGAGAACTGTGTGACCAATCCAAACGGAACAATATTCGCATTATGGGAGTACCAGAGGAAGAAGAGAGAGAAAAAGGGATAGAAAGTGTCTTTGAAGAAATAATTGCTGAAAACTTCCCCTCGCTGGGGAAGGAAGTAGTCTCGCAGTCCACCGAAGCTCATAGATCTCCCAACACAAGGGACCCAAGGAAGACAACACCAAGACACATAATAATTAGGATGGCAAAGTTCAAAGATAAAGACAGGGTATTAAAGGCAGCTAGAGAGAGAAAAAAGATCACCTACAAAGGAAAACCCATCAGACTATCATCAGACTTATCAACAGAAACCTTACAGGCCAGAAGAGAATGGCATGATATATTTAACGTTATGAAACAGAAGGGCCTCGAACCAAGAATATTGTATCCAGCACGATTATCATTTAAATATGATGGAGGATTAAACAATTTC